>JBBMOI010000004.1:23132500-23227500 GCA_038088405.1 Porites divaricata
AAACCAAAAATGCAATTTAGGTCCTTCTACTCCCTTTACTGGCGCAAATCACTGCCTTTCAGCTGAATTAACACAATAATCTGCTCGTGGATTACTCCAAACGAAATGGTCGGCCTTTATTGCCGTAATTTGCCACTGAACGGCCCGCCAACATCAGCTAGGACGATCCTAGTGCTAGGAAGATCCTAGCGCTAGGGACAAGTACAATCCTTTGCATGTAAACTGAATACAGAAAACATGGTGCTAGGATGATCCGCCCTCTGGGATCTTCCTGGTACTAGGATCTTCCTCCCTCCATGTAAACAGCCCCTTAGTTCTTGGCACTAATTTTCTGGGTGTGAATCGGATTTAACAATACTAGGCTCTCCGTTTGCGACTCGCTATTAGCCCGTTGCAATGTAGTAATTTAAAAATTTAAGTTTTGAAGTATATAGTCCAGGCCCCAATTGATCAAACGTTGGATAGGGCTATCCACCGGATAAATCACTATCCTGCGGATACGTATTAGGGAACCTAATTGCGTTATCCACTGGATAGACTTTTATCCAGTGGATAGTGCTATCCGACGTTTGAACTACCGGGGTCAGATTATAGTACAATGTGTACGGAGCTACCAGTACAAATTTGGTTGTTAACAATGCCGTCATGATATTATATCTCAGGTGGGTAATGTTTTTGTTAGGTGGTGACATACAAAAACGTCAATAACCTTCCTTAAAATGATCCAGAAGCTATGTTTTGTTAATAATTAGCTTAATTCAAAGGGGGTACAGGCAGGCACTCCCTTTTCACGCTAATCATTTACTTTCATAGAATGCACCCAGCTACGACTTCTTTCCGAGAGCGACGTGGTAGGTCTTCTTAAAGAATCCTTGCCTTCCGACTGGAGTAAAGGCAAAACTGTTTTGTGGCACCCAGAAGACAAAAACAAGAACCATCCTTCAAGACATTGGATCAAACTGATATGGAGGTACCTTCGCGACCATTTTCCTACTAGAGACAAGCTTCAACGACTTAAAAACTTTTCCTTAATTCCACAAGGCATGAAAGGGACAAGTGTTACTTTAAAGCCACTTTGTCAGCCCTCCACTCTCATCATCAGAAGCTTGGGTGGTGACGTTATTGATGATTCTTTGATGCATGTCTTGACAAAGATGGGCGGGAGTGTCTTGACGGATTTTCCGGACTTTATACTTGACCACCCCTCTGTCTTGGATACCTTTGTGCATCGTCCCAATGCCCAAGGTGTTTTGGAGACAATAGTGAACTTAGCCTCCACGATCGCCCCTAAAAAGTTGTCTGAAGTCGTGAGCAAGTTTTCCCCCGGAGAAAAGCGAAGTTTGAGGTCATTCCTTGCTAATGTCAAACCAATTCAAGTAGGAAGAAAAGAAAGCCTTCTCATGTGTTCTCTTCCACTTTTTGAGACGTTCTCTAAAAGGTTTGTGTCCAAAAATGAAGGTCTGTCAGGAGCGCTTATCGAATCTCTTCCCATTCAACCAAGACGTGAACTCATTGATGTTTCCCAAGGGGAATCTAGGAGTTTAGCTCTTCTTCTTGAAGTCCGGATTCTTAAGCCAACAGAAGTTCTCTGCGAAGTAGTATTTCCTGACATCCTAAACGGCAAGTATAATGGGGGGCAGATTGACAAGTTAATGCCCTATGTGCTCAAACATTTTGCTAACGTCATTCACTCCGATACTCACTTCAAGCGGCATATACAAGGGTTGCCATTTCTGCCAAAGGCCAATCAGATCAGAGTGAAAGCATCAGATGTCTTTGATCCCAGAAATGCGAATCTTAGGAAAATTTTTGTCACCGAAAACGTTTTTCCTGTCAGTCGGTTGTACAACGACGCCATCGTCGTAAATGTTTTGGGTGAAATTGGAATGAAAAGCGAAGCCAACATCACTGCGAAAGACCTCCTTCAAAGCGCTAAAAAGGTTAGCATGCTTTCAGACCTTTCGTCAGCAAGAGAGAAGTCTCATGCAATTTTGAAGCATCTTGAATGTCATCCGCAAAAACTTAAGAGCAAAATTGATGGGCAGGAGCTGAGATCGCTACTTATGAAAATCCAGTGGGTGCCACGCTTGCGCCTGAAAACATCAAACTTCCCACTTTCACTCCCATGGTTTAAAACAGGCGAAGAAGGAGGGAGACACTTTTTCAAGCCGTCTGAACTGAAGAGCCAGCAGGTGATCAATCTCATCGGATCTGTAAGACCTGTCGTCGCCTTTGAGCCGTCGAGTGAAATTGCTGGTCATTTTGGCTGGCTTAAGAAACCAGAAGTCTTGGACGTTGAGAAGCATTTGCAGAATGTAGTTAGGTTTTACACTGGTCATGAGAAGGCATACTACATGGTTTTGGTAAATGACATCTATGCGTTTTTGACCAGTGCAGACTATGCTGAGGTCACAGAGGTGCTAAGCAATTCGCATTTCGGCTGGGTATGGAATGGAGATGGCTTTTCCTCACCAAGCCACTTGCTTTTCAGCAAGCCAGCAATTGACTTAACACCCTTCATTCGCGTTCTCCCTTCGGAGATGATGAAACACTCCCAGTTGTTCACCCTTTTTGGCATGAGGACAAGCAGCGATCCATCTCTTTTAGTGCAAGTACTTGGCTTGATTAAAGAAAAGTATGACGGTCAAAATACTCCTGTTATTAACGCCTCTGAAGTACGACACGATCTCCAGTTATCAGTTGATATTTTGAACGAACTTGCAAGTGAGGACTTATCGTCAGAGCTCCAAAGAGAGATACTTTTACCTGTCCGTGTTGATGGCAACTTGTACGTCCATCTTGAACCAGTCGAGCGCTGCATGTACACTGAACAAAACGAATGGATGCAGAGTGAAGGCAAGGACGGAGAGCAAAAATACTATTACGTGCATTATAATGTACCCAACAACACTGCTGTACGTCTGGGTGTTCCATCGTTAACACATCGAATGTTGGACCCAGTTGAGCTCACCATTGGAGAAGAGTTCGGACAGGAGGAGAAGCTTACTACTCGATTGAATCGACTTCTAGAAGACTACAAAGATGGCCTTGCAGTGCTCAAAGAGCTGGTACAAAACGCAGATGATGCTGGTGCTACTGAAGTTAAATTCCTGTACGATGAAAGAACCAACAACGATGCCATGACCTGTCTCATTGATAAGGGAATGAAAAAATGCCAAGGTCCCGCCCTCTGGGTGTACAACGATGCAACATTCAAAGATGAAGACTTTGTTAATATCACCAAGCTAAATGAAGCAACCAAAGTGCATGACACCGAAAAGATTGGTAGGTTCGGACTTGGCTTCAATGCAGTGTACAACCTTACAGATGTGCCGATGTTTCTAAGTAAGAACTATTTTGTCATACTTGACCCTAACACATCTCACCTGGGAACTGCAATCAAGAACCCAAAAAAGCCAGGTATAAAGATTGATCTCAATAAAGACGTCAAAAGCCTGCAGAACTTTAAAAATCAGTTTAAACCATTCAATGGCGTATTTGGCTGTGATATGAGCCTTGACAGGGAAGACTACTCGTACAATGGCACGCTGTTTAGATTTCCATTGAGGACAAGAGAACAAGCAGCAGACAGTGAGATCAGCGACAAGTGTTACGACGACCAAGAAATGCGGAAGTTATTGAAAATGTTCCTCGACAAAGCAAACTCGGTTCTTCTTTTTACACAAAACGTATTCCATGTTGGAATGTACTTTTTACCAAAATCTTCAGGGCAGAATCTACAACCCTTGCTAATGTTCCAGGTAAACAAATCACTTGCCCAAGGAGGAATACTGAGAGAATTGTCATTCCCTATCGCACTGCCGGACACTTCACACAAACTGAGTGCAGAACAGCAGAGGTTAATGGTCCAGTCTAATTTTCTTCAAGCATCATCTAAATTTAAAAGACTTTCCAAAAGTAGAAGAGTCAAACCAAGTGAATTCCCTGAATCATCCTTTGTCGTTGATGTGGAATGCGTTTTAACTCAGTTTGGAGGTAGCTTTTTTCAAAAAAAGAAGCTCCCTGGAAAAAAACGAGAAAGCTGGTTGATCGTATCCTCGATGGGGTGCGGAGAGTCAATGGAGTTTTCTGAAAGCGATCCTAGTCTTCTCCCGTCCGGAGGCGTAGCTGTTAAGTTATTTAGTGTGGACTGCAATACCTTTTTGCCCATACCAGCAAAGAATGGCACCGTTTTTTGCTATCTTCCACTCCCGATTAACAGTGGCCTACCAGTTTTCATAAATGGTGCATTTGCAGTAGATTCTAACAGGCGTCGTTTGCAGGGAAAACTTGAAGACGACAAGACATGCTATGGCGAGGAATGGAATAATGCTCTAATGACTGATTCCATATCTACTGCTTATCTGTGCCTCCTTGAGGACCTTAAGAAAATTCTCCCTGAAGACGGATCTTATGTTTTCCATTCACTTTGGCCAAGGGCTTTTAACGTAAGCGAACAATGCCGTCCTATTACAGAGTCATTTTACAAGCAAATTGCTTATGGATCTCATGCTCTGTTTTCCAATGGAAAAAAATGGGTTGACATTACTCAAGTGGTTTTTCTACATCCAGACCTTCGCGTGGATCCTGAGATTGGAGAAGTTTCATTAGCTGTGTTTCGTAACCTTACGAAAGGAAATGACGTGGTGATTGACTTACCACCCGAAGTGTTCCAGTCGTTTGAGTGCTGTGGTTTGCTAAATGTGATCAAAGGTAAAACATACGACAAGTTTCGATTTTTCCGTGATGTTTTCTTTCCAAACATTTCAAGTGTTACTGTCGACCAGCGGGATGTTCTTGTGCTATATGCACTAAATCAAAACAACGAGGAATTGGAAGACTTGATAAAAAACAACGCCTGTATTCCAGCTTCACCTGATGGAAAGATGCTCAAGCGGCCGAGCCAGTTAGTGAATCCCAACAAAGAAGCTTCCTCGCTGTTTTTCCTAGTCGATGGTAGGTTTCCCTTTGGCGGCAAGAGTACATTTCGCAACCCACAAGTGCTTGCCAAACTAGAGGTACTTGGAATGAACTCTCACGATCTTCCTTGGGAGGATATAGCAGAAAGAGCAGAGAGTGTCCAACGAGTTAATTCAGTGGACAGTAAGGCGGCAGTTAAGCGCGCTAAGTTTTTGATAGAATTCGTACAAAAGAAGTTGAAGCTGAAAGATAAAGGCCCCTCAGAAGGCGCCATTTCTCGCATTGTCAAGGCTGAGTTTCTCCCAGTACTAGAGAGGCCGAAATCTTTTCCCCTTCGCTGGAAAAGCGAAGAATATCGAACATCTCGAAGGCTTCTGGCAGCCCCAAAGGACGTCTTTCTTCCTTTCAACAAATACATGGTTTGTTGTTCGGAGTTAGTTGTCGACCTAGACATCCCCAGGAAGGTAACAGAGTTGCTAAAGTTACATCAACAAAAAGTTACTACAGAGCACGTGATAAAACAACTGAGCGAAGCCATTTCCGCCAGAATTGAAACACTGGATCGTAAAAGATTAGATGAAGTGAGCCGCGTTTGTATAGAGGCTTATTCTTTTCTACAAGAAAATATGGCCAACTGTACGTCCGCCGTTGAGGAATTCCTGTCTACGAAGCCGTTCATCTTAGTTGAAAGGCGCTTTCTCTCCGCAAATGAGGTCGCTTTTGAGGTTAAAACCGAATGTTCCCCTTACCTTCATAAACTTCCAGAAACTTTATCCGATTCTTACGCCAAGCTCCTGAGATTCAGTGGTGTTAGAAAGCAATTCGAAGCGAAGGACTACATTTCAGGTCTTCAAAAAATAAAGCAAACGTTTGCAGAGACTCAACTCGATGAGCACACTTTGCAAGTGGCAGTCAATATGGCTATCCAACTTGGGGAGACTGTGAAACATTGTAATGAAGAATCGTATTCCGAGGAGGAAAGCTCGAATTATATTTTTCTTCCTGATTCTGGAAGGAGAATGCTTGCAGTGGCTGACCTTTGCTTCAAGGATTGTCCGTGGATGCCTGATGATGCTGAGGAACAGTTCATTCATGAAAAAATTCCCTGGTCCACCTGTAAACAACTGGGGGTTAAAACACGCCGAGAAGGGGCCTTGCAACAACACGATATTGGGTTTCCTTTTGGGCAAAAGGAAGAGCTCACAAATCGATTGAAGCGGATTTTGACGGGCTACCCAGGCGAGAAAGAAATTTTAAAAGAGCTTCTTCAAAATGCAGATGATGCACAAGCAACCGAAATTTGCTTCATTAAAGATCCTAGACATCATCCTGATGAAAGAGTGTTCCAAGAGAGTTGGAAGCCTCTGCAAGGTCCTGCACTTTGTGTGTATAACAACAGACCGTTTACCAATGCGGATATTGAAGGAATTTGTAACCTCGGAAAGGGTAGCAAAGGCGAAGATCCAAACAAGACCGGTCAGTATGGAGTTGGGTTTAATGCTGTGTACCACTTGACTGATGTGCCGTCATTCAGGTCGAAGGGTGAAGAAATTGGAGATGTTTTCTGCGTGTTTGACCCCCACTGCAAGTACGTTCCGTGTGCGAGTGATGCAAAACCAGGAAGAATGTACAAAGACATCGATAAGTTGAAGAAAAAGTTTCCAGATGTTTTCCCCTGTTATCTTGAAAAATTATTTCCCATAAAGAATTCAACCATGTTTCGATTTCCGCTTAAGTCCCAGGAAATGGCTGAAGAATCCAAAATATCTAAAAAACCTGTTTCCGTGCATCAACTTGATGAAATGATGAAAGATCTGAAGATGGAGTTGTTTGAAGTTCTTCTGTTTGTCAACAATGTTAGGAAGATTAGCATTGCAGGGATAGACAGAAGTGAAAAATTGGCAGATATCTACTCTGTTGAAGTTGTTATGACTCTAGAAGATGAGAGGAAAAGGCAGTGTTTCGCCGATTACATGAAGCAAGTTGGAAAGCAAGCCAAACACGAAGATTTCCTCCCTACAAGCATACAGCCGAAAAAGTGTATTTACACCATGACACTTCGTGACAGCGTTGGTGAGGAGGAGACTTGGTTGATTGTTCAACAGGTCGGCTTTGATAAGCCTGTAGAAAAGAGTATCGTTGACGCCTTCAGAGACGAAAACCTTGGGATGCTACCTCGGGGTGGTGTGGCTTGCCTTTTAAGCAGCAGCAGGTCAGTTGAGCAACAAGAAGGTAAAGTAGGTAAAGCGTACTGCTTCCTTCCTCTGCCCTTCAAAACCGATTTACCCGTTTACATCAATGGTCACTTTGCGTTAGACCACGAGGCCAGAAGACATTTGTGGCGGGATGAGACTGGTGGCTATCGAAGTGACTGGAATAAAGCCCTGCTACGTGACGTTATCACCTCCTGCTACCTCACTCTTCTGGACAAGGTGCGTGGATACATTCAGCTGCCAGTTGGGCAGGGTATTGCAGGTCAGAATTCCACCTTGGGCAAAAGTGAAATCATGAAGATGTTAACTTTCTATGAAGGACTGTTTCCTAGGTATCCTTTAGAAGATTCACTTTGGAGGTTATTAGCTGATTCCGTATACCAGGAAATGAGTCAGAAGGGAATACATCTTATTCCAGTAGTGAGATGCCCGAAGACTATTCCAGGTCTGCATACCAAGAATTTCAAAGGATCTGCCAGGGTCCAAGTCACATGGTTTCCACCACAAGGCACAGGAGAGAGACAAACATACTTCAACAATCTTGAGATAAAGGGCTATTTTTCTTATGTTCCGCCAAAGCCAAATATTACTGAGGAAGAGAGAATAAAGAAGGAGGAATTCCGCATTAACCAAAAGCACAGATTCGAAGAAATGTTGCTGGAAACTGGTTTTAACTTGGTAGCATTATCAGTTGACGTCTTTGATTCATTGAAAGAGGCAGGAGTAGAGGTGTGCTGCGTTTCACCTTTGGCTGTGATGGGCTTTTACAAGTCCTTTAATGATATTAACCCGTTGTGCAGTATTGGTGATGTTCCATGTCCCGTGGACAAGAGTCCATTCAAAGATGTAAGAGAAGTTATTCGCGTTCTGAAGTACTGCAAAGACGACGACCAATTTCTGGAGAATCTCGAGGGTCTTCCATTGCTCCTTACACAAGATAACTATCTGCGTGTCTTAAGTAAGAGCGACCCTCGATGTCTGAGTCATTACTGGGATATTTTACCACAATCGCCTGCCCTGTTTGTGCACAAAGAGGCTCTCAACGGTGTTTTTACCATAGCTGATATAAAAAAGACATCCGTTTTCCGACCTTTGGATATAGAACTCTTCTCCTCTCAATTGCTCTTAACTCTTCCTGAATGTTTTTGTAGCGAGGGTCGCTACATGAAGTGGTATCCTGAAGACGACCCACAGTCCACGGCTTTACCGAACCGCCGTTGGATTTTCAGGATTTGGCATTTCTTTGAGAAGTTTGTCAGCGAAAAACTGAAAGATCTAAGCCCGGAAGAAGTGAAAGATTTGACCGAGGAAAAGAAAATTTCCTTTGTTCGTGGCCTACTCGTCCCGGCATTGGCTACATGGTGCATTCTTCCAGCAACAGGAGTGAGCCGGTGCAACGGAAGAGAGATACCAAGCCCTTCGAATACCGTGGGCGACCAGAACACAGTTACAGATCATTTTTTGGTACCTCTGAGTATGGCAGAATCGGTTCTCGACTTTGTTGATTGTGGTCAATCAAGCGAGAAGTTGGTCGAGGCCTTAAGATGTTTGGGATTGCCAGAGCTCAACTCGCGTGTACTGTCATCAGCATGGATAAATTCAACCTGCTACACCAAACTTGAATCGTACAATCTTGCACGTTGTCTTGTAGCGACAATGAAGACACCCCATTCTCTTCTAAAGGCCCTCAATCAGAAGCTGAAGACTAATCCTTCCTCTCTTGATGGTAAACTAAAGTACAAAGAAGCTGTTGAAGTTCTGGAGTACTTTGGGCGAAACACCCAGGCTCTGGTATACGATGACAGAGCAATTGTTAAGAATCTTCCATTCTTTCCAAAGGCGAGCGGACAGCTTGGAAAAGTTCAAGATAGGAAAGTCTTTGTTCTCCCTGGTGAGATCCCAAAAACTGAAGTGGTTGTTGTTGAAGGCATACTTCATTGTTTTTTTGTAGAATCGTGTCAAAGTCTGTTAAACTTATATGAATTCCTGGAATTTCAGCAAGTAACGCCATCATATGTTTACCTTAATTTCATTTTAAAATGCTTTCAATATCTTAGTTTCAAAGGGAAGCTATCTCACCTTCTATATCTTCGAGCCTTTGTGTCTTCGGTAAGTGCAACAGAAAACGAAAGTAAGGACCTCGAGAAGAAACAACTTGTGGACTCTTTGAAGAGAACTGAAATCATCCCAGCTCGGGATGGCTCTTGGAAGACAGCATCCAATTTCTACGATCCCCGCAATGAAGTATTCTGTGCAATGCTATCAAAAGACAGTTTTCCACCGAACCCGTTTAACTCGGATGAATGGCTGTCTTTTTTCGAGAAGGTGGGCCTTATAACAGATGTTTCAGGAGAGGATTTTGTAAACTTTGCTAACCAAGTGGCACGTGAAGCCGAATCAGAAAGAACAAAGGAAACTTTCCAAAAATCTCTTGTTCTTGTGCAACACCTCTTCTCTCGACCCAACGTGGTAGGCGAAGGTCTTTTACACCGTGTATGTGATATTCCATTTGTGGTAGCAGATCCTGTTGAAGAATCACTAGAAAAATTGTGCACACCGTTTTGGGTGAGACAAGGCGGGGAAGTTCCTTTTATTGCATTTAAAGATGCAGTCTTCAACGAATATGAAAAAATCGTTTGGACGAAGGCACATTTGCTTCCAGAGTCAGCAGACCCAAGAGAACATCGCTACGAGCTGTCAGTTGGTTGCAATCATCGAAAAGTTGATCAGTACATTAAGGCATTTCTCACACAGCTTTGTGTTCAGACGAAGCCATCTGTTGGTCTTGTTATTAGTCACTGCCAAACCGTCAGTGCAAGGAGAGATATCACAGCTGACCAGTGCCCTGTGGTAACAAGGGTCATGGAAAGTATTTACGCATTTCTGCAGGAAAACGCGATCAAAGACCATGAAGCCAAGGTGCTGCTCCAAACCACACGGTTTATCCTCGTTGAGGGAGGGAAAACGTTCATTCTTCCCAAGCAAGCGGTCATCGAACTCTACCAGAGTCTTGAGATTAAGCCGTTTCTGTACAGAATTCCACCAGTATTTGGAAAGTTCCAGGCTTTGTTTGAGTTTGTTGGCTGCTCACAGACTGTAACCTGTAGACATTACGCCATGGTGTTAGAGATGATGCATCGAAATTTTAAGGATTCCAAACTGAACCCAAACGAGGTCACAACGTGTGCAAAGGCCGTCAAAGGATTCTTTGGCCATTTGCAAGATGACTCAGGAGCCGTATTGACTCTCTCTAAATTGTACCTCCCAGCAATGCCGTCCAAATTTTGCCTTTCAAATGTTCATCTACAGGTCAGCACCATCCCTGTTACTTTGCATCAGTCAACGGAGCTTTTGTTTGATGATGACCCATCCTATGGCAATCGAATCAAGGGTCTTAACCAGCTTTTTGTGCTTGAACTCAGTCTAATGGGCGTAAGCCGTAAATCAGCCATGGTAAACTTTTCAGATCTAGTGCTAAAGTTACCTTCTGCCGTACAGCCTAAGATGCTTTCAGCTGTGGTGAAGGAAAAAATTGAAAATCACGAACAAACAAAAATAGTCAAAAGCGGAGCAGTCAACACACTGAAACAGCAGATTTCTTGTACCCCTTTTGTTCGGGGAGTTGCCAGAATTATACGACACGTCAACTACCAGAATAAAGATTTTGACGAAAAAGTCATTGAAGGCATTCAGAAAGGTCTTCGGGGCATCCAGTTGTTTGCTGTTGAAGGTCTCAGGACCTCCCTCTTTGTTAATGAAGTTCAGATTCCAGAAAGTGAAGCTGATGTTCCGTACTTTGTTGAAAGGTGGGAGCAATCTGGAGTGGAGATATGCAGAGTTTACATTGATACGTTGTCTGGAATGAATGAAGCCATTTCAATCATATCGGACGTAATTGGGGAAATGTATGGAGAGTTTCTTCAAAGGAGGGCGTATCTAATTGGTGAGATGCTTCGTTGCCCGCCTTCGAGTATATGGCCACTGTTAGATAGAATGAGAGTTCGTAAAGATGACAGCTACACCACAGCAAACTTAGATATCTATCCAGAGCCCGGTACATTGATTCCAACTGAAGACCACCATCTGCTCAATGACGCTTTTGACGAATTTGAACCTGGAGAGTACGTAGGTTATCAGCTACACGACCCAAGTCTAGTCCAGAGGGAAGGCACGCCAATATACATCTACGCCATAATAGTCGAGGAGATTAACAGTGAAGATACTGTTATCTTGACAAAGGCATACCGAATCAACATTGGACACGACAAAGAACCAGTTGAGGTCAGTGCTGCTAAGCTGTATAAATTTCACCGCTTGCAAGAGATATTTGAGGAACAGGACGAAGATATGGAAGAAGTGCTTAAAGAGATCTCAGACAACCTCCAGAACGCATGGAAAATGCCAGAGGACGTGAGAACCCAAATTGTCAAGCGGCTATTCATGCGTTGGTTTCCAAGAGAGAATACTACCAGCAAACACTTGTTCCTTATGGCTTTCCAGCATTTAAAGAATGAAGTTTCCCGGCTCGGTGGCTGTTACGATGAATGGTATGCTTCATGGGAAGATCGTGCAAAAGAACATGGTTCACAGCGGGAAACTTACAAAGGACGCTTTCGCAGTCATTATGGGTCATGGTCGTCTTCATCGGGTCATAGTCGGTGGCAAAATGTCCCCCCAAGTTTCTGCGAAAGAAATCCTCAACCTGGAGAGGCCAAGCGTTGGTTGAGACAAGCTGAAGCTGACCTTGAGTCTTGCGGTAGAGAGAGAGCCTTTACCACGGACTCATTTGAGTGGATTTGCTTTAAATGCCACCAGGTAATTAGTAAAAAACCATATCTTTATCTTTTTAATTTGTTTTTGTTGTTTTTGCTTTCATAAAAGCTGCATACTTACTCATGGGAATTACAGATAAGCGTAATTAAGAGACAATAAATTTAGTGAGAGTGGAAATGCTACTGATCTTCATTTGCTGAACCGGATTAAATTAGTGTTCTGTAGCGAGGTACATATTGTTTAACGCTTGGTTGGTATGTGTCGTAAGTTGATTTATATCTGTCCCTGAATTTCACTTTGTTAGAACTGCTAGAAGACTTGTTTAGGGATGAAGGAATCTATGATTTGTTTCACGCTTTGTTTGCTTTATTGTAGCTTGCAGTTAAAAATGAAATCGTCAAATCTGTTTCGTGTTAGTCCAAACTTGAATTATAGAATCATGCAGAGTGGCCGTTTTAAGTCCCTACTTACGTCACAGAGCTCACCCATGGTGAACTGTTTTATTCTTTCCAGGCAGCCGAAAAGGCCCTGAAGGCTGTGCAATATAACGTGGATGCTAATCAGAAGACAAATGACCACAATTTGGTACTGAATTGTTGTGGTTTTGATGACGCTGTGTTAGCCGATTTAGCAGCCCAGCTTGAACGTGTTGTGATTAATTCAGCCTACATGCGTTATCCTGACACTATGTCATACCCCAAGATACCCCATGACGTATACTCAGCGGCACAGGCAGAAGAAGCCTTTAGAAAAGCGACAAAGATTCTGGAGAGGGTCAGAGTGAAACTGAATTAAGGTGGGGCGTAACGATACTGCCACTGATTTCTTTGAAGGTTTAAAAGCTTCTTTATAGTGAAAAGTGCAGCTAGTTTACAGACACTAGTCAAATACTTAGAAACAAATATTTCAAACACAACATAACAGGATTGAAAACACAACTGGCAGGAGGCGACCAGTTGGCTATTAAAAGCATGGCCGAGGATTTCAAATTGGACGACTGAAAACAAATCCAGCAATTGGCCAGAGCAGGAATCGAACCCAGGACCGCCGGATTGCGAGTCCGACGCGCTGACCACTCGGCCACAAGTTAGGACAAAGTTAGAGAAGTTAGGACATTCGGCTGCGATCGAGTAAAAACTAACTCGTCCCAAATCTTGGTAGAAAAAAGGGATTCGTTCAGTCGTTTAATGCCTTTACTCAACCTCATTTTTCAGTTTGAGACTAAATAACGGAGAACCACTAAAATTGGGATAGCAATACCAATTATACCAAACCGATACTTTAACTCGTCGATAAATGTTGTCCAGATTCGTTGCGCGTCCGTCTGAAAATTTAGTGTCGTTCAAACATTACAGTTTCCGGCGCAAAAATTTATGTGGCTTTTGAAACGCCATCGTGTGGATACACGTAAAGACACTCTTGAGTCATTGATACTGGGGATCTGAAACAAGTGTAAGTTTGTTTGTAGTGGCATTCTCGTTGGCGAGATGATAATTGCGAATTTCACGAGTTTTGGCAGGAAGGAACAGGCAAACGAAAAACTATAGGAGCTGAGAACCAAAATTAGTTTACACCAAAAAAGATAGAGGGGCGAGACGATCAACGGAATGAAACTATTTCCTGCACAAAAAAAAAAGAAAGAGAGAAGAGAGTACCAAAGAGTAATCTACAGTTATGTCCCACTAATCTTATAAAGTGATGAAGAAATTGTTAGTTGGCTAAATTTTAATTTTCCCTTTTTTCTTCTGTCATGTTCTGTAGGCTACTAATCAAGCTACTTTTGAGAAGCCATTCCAGTTTTCAACTTCCAGGAGACTGAAATTAAGAAGAGGTCCAATATAGGATTGTGTATCAGAAGATTGTGGTACTGCACGCGATGGAAAATTATTCGACACAATCTACTAGCCTTATTAATTACTTACTCAATAACGTTTCTACGGTATTTTTAAAGTATCTAGTCAAACGTATTGTTTATTGTTTTATTGACTTTGAAGCATTTTGCTGCGTGTTTCTGTTTATAGCTTTGTAACTTTCGGTCTTGTTCAACATGTAGAAACACCATTGAGGTGTTTTTGGTTAGCATTCAATTTTAAAAGCTTACTGATCTCAACGCTATTTTTTTATTTTAGTTTTGTATTTGTATGTCTTTGCATGAAAAAAAAAAAAAAAACAGCTTTAAATTAGTTCAATTGGCAATCACGCAAGAGACATAAAAGCCAGCTTTTACAAGACTTTGACTCTTGCGAAGTGACAAGTAGTTCAGAAGAACTTTTCTCGTCGACATTTTTACCTGTAACGTTATTCTTTTTTAAAAGTAGCAATGCAAACACACCCTGCTTCTATACAAATTAGCAGGTTTTAAGGCTTTCTTATTTAGGGACTACAAAATGTTAACTATTTAGAGAAAATAATACATTAGTAGCGCTGGTATCGAATTGGTTCTTGGCACATGGCACGTACATGACCAGGTTAATGCAAAAATTGCGTGAAGTAAAAAGTAAACACCATCAGAGATGAGAGGAGCATTAGAAAAATAGCTTGAAACCAGTTTTGAGGCCCTGAACCTAAGATGGGTGTCGACTGTCAGGAAGATTATCAGGTTATGTCGGAAAAATTCTACTATAAAATGCTATAAAATCGCAGTTAAGGCCTTAAATTTTGGCAGACCCCCTTTTTATTGCTCTTTTAATCTCTAGTACTTTTAGGGATATATTCCATATTTTACCGTGGAATCAGTCACGTGACCCGTTCTGCAGTTGGAATTTGGATTTTTTTTGTTTTCTGGTGAGAACTAAATTAAGCATGACTTTGTTATCGTAAAACATATAGTTAATTAATCGCGCCAGTGCCGTCCATGTTTCAGTCCAACCAAGCCGTTGATAACATTCATAACTTCTGTCCATAGTTTTCGCTTAGTTTCTTGTTTACAAGTAATAACAAAGATAAAGGAAAGTTATTCATTTCGGGGGGACTATTAATTAAGGGTGGTCGTTACTTTGGTGATACATGATAGACTTGCATCATTTCCTTAGGGGATTTTTGGAGTAATCGTATTTTATAAATTAGATTAGGATTACATTAAGTACAGGGGTGATGAATGGTCCATTAAAATTTTTAACTGCTCGCAAAATTTTACCTTTGCTCGATTTGCTCGCAAAATTTAAACGAGTGCTCACTTGCTCGTGCTCCCCACATTTTTGCGTTGCTCGCAAGCTCGCAAAGCCAATTTTTCATTTCTGCTCGTGCTCGCAAAAAAATCGCAGTGCTCGGCATGCTCGCAAAGACCATTCGTCACCCCTAAGTACATGTGCGGAGTAGGAGTAAACTTACCTAATTTGCCTCTTGAAGTGAAAGTTAGTGCAAATAAAAGTAAACGTAACAGTTTGTCCCAGTAAAATGCTACTCTGTGTGCTATAGCTAACCAGCCTGAGCATCTTTTAAAATGCACATTTTGGCGCATACAATAAAAAAGATCAGAAATCCAGAAATTGAGTGCGAGTATTAGCTGTCTTTTTACCCTGGGTTCCAGAGGATATTTCAGTTTTCTCATCGATCCGACTGATGGGTCGCGACGAAGCCGCGTCAACGAGGCGCGAGCCCTATCAAACTGTAAGCACGGTTCATTTCATCTCGGGTATTTTTGAGACAGGACCTCTGGAGCCAAGGTACGGTCAAATAAAATCGCACCCAAAATGGAAACCGAGGGTTGTTTGGCAGCAATGGACAGCTGCTGGTTTTAATGTGCACCTACAGACTGTAATAGTTGGAGTCAGAATTGCATAGATAGCCTCACATTTCCTTGCCATCAAAAGTGAATACATTTTCTGACTCCACAACTGCCCAATTTTATTTACTGTCATTGATCACAGAGCACTTGAACCGCCATTTGTTACGACATTAAGTACCACAAGTGGGAAAAGAAACTGTGCTATCTTTGTTTTATTCTCAATGGTCCTCAATGGTAGGGAATAACAATCAGTTGGGCCAGATAACGTATGCCTAGTATTAGCAGCAGCTTGAGGGCAGTGCAAACGGACCCAACATCGTTGGCCCACGACTGCCAACATTGTTGGATGTTGCATGTTGCGTCCTTTTGCAAAACTCTTTCCAATAATTTTGTAAGCCAGGCACGCGCATTGCACATGTTATTCCAAAGTCTTAAGGGTTGTATCCTTCCCACGATACACTGCAGGTCCCACCATTATTGGGAGTTGTTACATCCTTTTGCACATCAATGCCAACACGGATGTAACAACTCCCAACATTGTTGGCCCAACAATGTTGGGCGTTGTTGCGTCCGTTTGCACGTAGCTTTAGATTCTTCTGGCACCGACGAGATCCACTGATAGAAAGATTAATTTAACTACAACTTTTTGCTTAATTGTTACATGACATCACTGATTCCTGTTCCGTTCTTCTCTAGCTCACTATTACAGGTCGTAACCTAATTCAAGTCCCCGATCTATAATTGTCTTGTTAAAGCTTCACGATTAAGTCCGCCGGGCGTTTTTTCTCCTGAAAACCATGAAATGTCTACTCGTGTGAACAGTTTCTATTATCTTTTAATGAAGAAAGATTCACGCCACTCTCAGCTACTTTTTATTAGGCCATGTACACGACAGTGTGTTTATGAGACCATCCGAGACACGCACAAGGAGAGAGACCAACATCGCCTCTTTAATCTTTATCCTTTATTTCTCATGCCCTAGCAATGCTAGCCTGAGTTGCAGACGTAATTAAACCTCGGTTAACCAGAGTTTAGTTTCGTTTGTGACGCAGGCTAAGGCAATGAATCAAACGTTGATATCAGTGTCTTCTTTTTGATCGTGTGTACTGACCCATAGAAACGTCTTTGATAACAAATTCGGAAACTAATTTTTAAGGCGTGTCAAATAGAATCTCTCGTATATTCCCGCAGTAGTAACAACGGACATTAGCGTATTGAGATTTGCACGACTTTTTCCTTTCACATGCTCTGAATCGTTCATTTACGGTGTAAACTATTAAGCTCTTCATACTTTGTGTCCACTCTGTGAGGATATTGTAACAGTCGCTGAATTTGTTATCATCTCCTTTGGCTTATGCACCAAAGTCGCACAATCTAAGGAGAGAAAGCAATTACCAAATCACCTTTAAATTTTTAGACTCTGTTGCAGAATTTCATTTCAACAAAGTGATGTACAGCACTTAGGTTTTGTATTAGTGATATTGACTTCATTGAAAAGTATGGCAAAAGGCAGTTCTCAAAGAATTTTCTACAGATTTACGGAGACTGAAGATTGAACAGAAAATCACAAGGGCATCAAGCTTAAACTATCATGATCATCTATAATATGGTGTAAAACGCCCTATAAACCTTTCTTGCAGCCAAAAAGAAAAAAAAGTCACTTTTGTTATAGCCTGAGAAAACAACCGACATTTTGCGACGCCACCACTGCATGGTTTCCCCACGAAATGGCGTCTGAGGAATGAGCGTAGAAATTCCATACTGATGAAGCACAGTACCCAGATCTGGGTAGTGCTTCTGATTGATTGAAAATTTGCTTCAACTAAGCAAAAGTACTAACCAGATCTACAATCTTGGACAAAATAAAATGGAACAGCAAACCCCCATCCCCCCCAAATCAAGGATGAAGCCGCGCGAAGGGCAAAAACGCGCCATTTTCCCATCTTTGATTTGGGGGGGAGGGGAAGTCAAGGTTTTCCATTTATTTTGTCCAAGATTGTAGGTAGTGGTGCGTCATCAGTATGAAATTTCTGCGCTCATTTCCGGCTCAGACGTCATGTTGCGGGGGAACCAGTAGTGGTGATGCGAAATGTAGGCTGTTTTCTCCGGCTACTTTTGTTCAAGAGTGTTAATCTCTTATTTGCCAAATATAGAAAAGAACAAAGGTGGCCTGGCTGGGCGGGGCATCGCCCTAGCAAGGGAGTTCTGCAGCTAAATGCCACTGGTTGGCCCTTCTTTGCGCCTGGTCAAAAAATCAGGGCAAATACTTACAGACGTCGTGGAGGCCAAGCTAGTAACAGTATGCAAGTGTGATATAGTAGTCTAAAATGGTGTTGATAAACTGAAAACAAACCTTTAAAAATGTTAGCGACCTTGTCTGGTATGAGCTTCAACAAAGCCTTGTAACCGTCTCTGAAATCCGACAGAAACGTACCAAAGAGCAGTGGGTTTATAGTCGGTGGTAAAAACGCCGCTGCGATGACATACTGGGAGAATTCCGTACTAATATGGTACCCCGACATGATGAAACTAACAGCCACCTGAAACAAAAAGAACCAATGCATGATCACAATATTTTTAACCCAGCGTTTTTGAGTCACAAAGCTTTTGTGCAAAGCCGGGACCCACTACTCCACGGAAAGACTGAACGCGCCTTTGACTGACTTTAGTTTAGACATAAATTGTACCAATTTACGGCACACCCCCTCTCTCCGGGGGGCGGGGATGGCGAAATGTATAATATTGTGTCGTAGTCTGAAGGAAAGGATTTCAAACCGGTTAGGAAACCGGGAAAGAAAATTGACATTCACATCTGACTGAACCTAATGCTATTGAGCCAAATCTATCTTTCACACTCACTAGCATGTAAAGTTTAACATTTGATGCGCGGGCCCTAGTCTTAGATTTTGGTCAAGATCGGCTATCTTTTATAGGAACTTCATTTGTGGTGTGAAGAAATGTAGTTTATGATTTGTAGTTAGTCTGGGATGTAGAAGGGGCTGTACGTCTCACTTATGTCCAGTTCATTTTGCTAATAATGCCAATTACATGTCCTTATGTCAAGATAACAGTTTCGTGTAAACAAATGTGTCTCCCATGCAATATTTCAACAAAAGTGAACTTTGAAACACTGTTGCGCTTACAGGTTTTCAGAAACCATAATTGCAATCCTCCTCAATCTTCTTCACATTGGTCCATGCACGCCTCTTTTGTATTTGCTGTGCTATTTACACCTTTTATCCACATTGACTCAGTGATCTGCACATGTACAGTGACTATTTAAAACTTAGCAGCTGAATGCTACCTTTCCAATTCCTCAAGATATAGATAACACTTTCTTCAGAGTTGTTTTTATGCTGATTAAAAGCTTTTTTGCTTGTTATATTCGTTTGAATAATCTCAAATTGAAAATAAATTAAGTATAGTAGGAGAAGTAGACCAAAAGAGTCTAAGGACCCAAACACAGGCTGGGATACAATACTGATCCAATCCCTGAGCCTCTGAGCCTGATAAATTAATTTACAGGTAGCTTTAACGGTCCCCGGAATAGCTTGAGCTACCGAAGGCTGAACGAAGCACTTAAGCAGTGCAAAATCCTTGCTGTTTTCGGAGCCGGGGTGACGTACATAAAACATCATGTGCTTATATTGTTAATAGGTCCTGTTATACTGAAATGTACTTGGACTGAAAATCATAACTCGATGTCGATTGGCGATGTTTTATCCATTGAAGACCATGCGTTTTGGCGGTCAGTTTAATTATTACAGTGCTAGGGACTAGTAAGAGTTACCCATTTCGAAAGTGTTCGTCCTTATGAGCTTCTGTAGGTATATATACATTTTAGAAAAACCTGTCCCTTCCGATGTATTTTGACCTGTACTATAGAATAGAGCTTTAGTCAAATTTTGTGTGGAGTCGAAAGACGAGTTCAAAATACCACTGACAGCAACCACACAAAAGAAATTATGCGTTACATTTGGTCATTATAAGCTGGTAGATGTCTTAAGTATATAACCCCTAGTCAGCTGGCTAAGTTTAGGCCAATAATGCTGCAATGATCTTTTAGTTACGCTAGTATAGGTGGGTTGAACGATTTCGTGGAAGATGAAATGATTTCGGGCCTTTCTAACCTTTTGATTATTGCCTTGAATGAATTAAAATCTTCTTTCTTAAATTTCATTCTTTACAGAATTTAGACCAAAATACGCCTCAAATGCACAAGCAAGATTGATTCATTTACCATAACCGGAATCCACGTTAAATGAAAGGTCATGCCCAACACGCAGATAAGTTTGGCAAAGTCTCTTTCCGCTCTGAGCTTTCGGTTGTAAAAGGCAAAAGTTCTCGATGCGCCTGTTTGTGCCAGTGAATAACTTGGACAACTAAAGCAGCTAAGGACATTGTGAACAACCTGAAGCAAGAAGCAAGCGGCACTGCTCATGAGTACAGCAAACAGGAACGTATATTCTTTGTTCTTTTGCGGGTAGCTTATTTGATCCAAAGAACACTGAAACAAAGTTGTGGTAGAGTTTTGTTGATATGATAGGGTAGATTGTGGTGAGAAGCTCTCTGGACCAAGGCCAATGTATGGTAAAGAAGCGATCAAAAATGCCACGATAGTTATTCCAATCACTAAATTGGCTATGACCATTGTCGAGTGCGTCGTCTTTTCTTGATGTCTCAGCTCGTATTTAGAGCACGCTAAAGACGAAGAAATCCTGTCTCCGATGCTGCGATAAATTCCTCTCGCGGTTACAGCGAGGTATGAAGTGTAGTTCAACGTTGTTATGATAAACAGTGCAGCAAGTTTGAGCCACACGAACATCAGATGAAAAATCTCGCAAATCGTTGGCCTTCCGACGAGGCTTGTCCTCTGATTTCTTGGACAGTTGTAGTGTTTTGATAGATAAACTGGTAGAGGTACACAGACAGTCAAAAAGTCAACCAAAACAAGAGATATTAACAGCACGTCTCTACTACTTCGATGGCTCTGAGCACGAAGCTTGGAGTAGCAAACAATCCACGGGAAAATGTTCAGAAATAACCCAGTCATTCCCACTACAACCAAATATAAATTCATTGGATTTAAAAAAGAACATTCCGTCCACATGATTGATTAAAATTCTAGGGTGAGTTGGGTCACTCACTTTCATATTTGTCCTCTTTGCTTCTTGCCATCTTTCATTTAATGTCGGCACATCAAGGAAGTCTTGAGTCTTATGTTCAGCTTAAGCTGCTGCGTCGTGCCACATAATTGCCATTTGTTTGATGAGAAAACAACGAATTATTGGAATCATTCATAGAAATTGGCACGGAAAATATTATTCTCTCCTTTATGCTAATATGTCGCCATTTGATATCTAAACAACGATATCATTTTTCAGCCGTGTGTGGATTATACTCCTTGCATAACTAATTTTTTAGGCCTTTTTATTACCTTCTGCCATGTTTTGCCTTTTTCTCTCTTTCTTTCCCTTTCCCCCGACTGCTGACTGTCACGCTGGCCTTGCTGTCCCTCCCAAAAGAGGGGGAGGGTTGGAGGTTGCACTTTTCAAGGAAGCATTACATGAAAAGCTAGGAATTCCAAACTGGCGTTATTGAATAAGCCATTTTCGAGTTGTCTCAAACGAGGGTAAATGTCATGTCTTTGATGTGATTAGATACTTTTAGTCATGCAATTGAATCTCCTTTTATTCATACTTTGTTCCATTTTAAGTACCCGTTATTTAGCAGCTGCCTAATCCTATAACGACCCCAGACAATAGTAAAACAATTGAAAGAATGACATGTCATTGTGTGGTGTGACCAATTAGGAGAGACCTTAGGAGCAGCTCCTACACAAGGTTACGACGACGGAATTAAATTGCCATATTTTTCAGAAAAATATTTCTACATTTGTTGTCCGCTTTCAAAAATTACTTCCGGTAATCTTTAACGTAGTGTGAATCTTGGTAACAGCTCATCTATGAAGAGGAGAAGCGGGAAACCCCCTAACGAAATCAGTTGCCTTTCAATTATTTTTTCTGTGATCTCTTCCAGTGAACTTGGAGTTTTGTTAACTCTTCTTTTGCTGCTACGAAACAAAGCATTTAAAATCCTGATCCCTGATATTGAAGCAGAATTTTTTCGTTTACGTTGAGAGAAGGAGGGACTTTGGAAGATCGAGGGGGAAGCGGGTTCGCTTTGATGAACGGATCATAATAACTTGAGAAGGGGGGTGAAACCCCATACGCGTCCCTACTCGTCGGGCGTTCGCCTTATGCCCAGCCTACAAGAGCTGTGCTGTTTGCACTTCTACCCTTCCTAACCTGCTTTTGCTTTCAAAATCAGAGAAGGAGTGACTCAAGAAGCTCATTTGCCTAACTTGATCCATGCTAGTTTTCGCAGACTACACGAATCTGAATCCCTCGGGAAGCAGTAAGTTTTGTATCGTCTCACTAACTCGTCCCTCGAGTCCAAGTGGTACGTTTATAACATTAAACATGGTTTTACAAGCTGTTTGAATTAAAAAGAATCCTTTTTGTAGTGTATCGCGCGACCAATTCAGTGACGTCAAAGGGGTATTACGTTAATTTAAAGTAAAAACACAAAAAAACTTTTGTATTACCGTTTATTCTTCATTTAATTAAAGTCTTTTATTAGCTCTATGGTACATTTTAAGTCTACAAATGTCATACAGAGACTAGAAAATAATGATTTCTTTGTTACTGATTCTACTATACTTTGCAGAAAAACAGGGCGTTTGTAGAGTACGTGACATCTCTCCTGTATCATATCATTCAAAATGAGAGTTAAGAGTTATATTGAATTTCTAACAAAAAGAGAAAAAAACACAGAACCATTACTTACTACAACACCTAGCCTGTATTGTGATCAACTTTAACAATATCGCTTTTGCCCTGATCCAAGAATCAGGAGAAAATAAAAACAACTACATGTATCGATGCATGTTTAGAACTACTAAATGCATTTTGAATTCCTTGACGCTTTTTACTAGCTGCATTCAAATGTTCAAATTAAAACAACGCCCGCTGCTGACGGTTGCCTTTTATTTGAACAAACAAAAAAGTCGAAGGTACATAAGCACTATAAAGAAAATAGGCAACAGCTGCTTTTTGGGAAGGCCCGTTGAATTTGATTGTTTTTCGGGAGAAATAGAAAACATCCTGACGTTATGCGTCAAAATGGCGATAACCCCGGTTTTTGTGCCAAAAATAATGAACACGGACCTGCAGCTATCTTCATCTATCTTCAAAAATTTTCAATTCAAGTTTGCTTTTTAATATCTACATTTCAATTTTATCAAATTACTCCAGTTTAGTGTAAAATCGTAGCCTGATTAGTGTTAAATCATCGCAATGACCGACAAACGAACAATACTTTAACAGTTTACTGCATGGTAAATCCTATTATTTTTCTTTATCACTTGTTACAAACTTGAAAAACGAAATACCGGTTAATATGAATTTTAACTGCAGTTACTATATTCCTAGATAAAGGCATTTCCATCCTATTCTAGGAGACCTAAACGAGTGATCATCGCTGCGGAAACGTTCCTCAAATAACGCTAAACAACATAGTAATGTGACGTAACAACGTGAGGCAAATAATATATTCTTATTTGTCTGCGCCTTAATTAATTATGCTAACTGATTCTTTCCCCTATTTGTTTGATACTAACCTGGAAGTTTTTGTCGGACCCTATCGAGGATTTTCGTCGCTAGTGTTAAAGCTTCATTGGCCTGTTTGGCTGTGTATACATCATTAGGAATCTCGGGGTAATTGATTCTGTCAGGGTAACGCATGCGTGTTGAATCCTCAACACAACTTTCCAGATCGTTCGCGAGGTTTGTCAATTCCGTGTCGCCCAAACAGCTGGCATTTTTAGTAAGATTATGCACACGTGTCTTAAAGGCATCATCCGCATACTGTGCAGCCTTTAGTGCTTTCTCTGCGGCCTAACAGTAAAAATGACAGGAATAACATTTTAATTGCGGTGTTTTCTGAGGAGAGTAACTTTTGGTTTGGGATTTACTTATAAAACAAGATTAAACGATTAAGCAGTGTACCTGGTGAGACTTAAAACAAGCCCACTCGTAGGAAGGAGTTTCTACGGCCAAATCTTGTTTAACTGCCCTTAGGTCGGCTTCCGCTTGCCTGAACCAACGTCGTGCCTGACCTGGTTGAGGATTCTTCCTGCAGAAACTTGGAGGAATTCCCGACTTAAAACTTTGAGTCGTTGAGGTTTCCGGAGATCCATATTTTTTGTCAAATGCTACCCTGTATTCCTGGCGTCGTGTATGATGCAGTTTCGCACGCTTTGTCCAGGCATTATAGAAGGCTTTGTAGCTGCTCACTTGGTTACACGTAGTTTCACTGCTGTCCAACTTTCCAATTTCATTTTGAAGATGCTGGATGACTTCATTGCAGAGCTCGGCGTCCCCTCGGTTCTTTTCAGGATGCCACTGAAGGAACAAACGCTTTATAATCTTTATTCTTCTTTTCTCAGGAAGATCCCATGCCAACTTAAGCACTTGAGCAATTCTGATTAAAACTTTTTTTTTGCTTGCTTCTGAAGTGGGTCTTTCTTGGTTTTCTGAATGAGTTTGAAGGCTGTGAAATTTATACAAATCTGTAGACTCGGCGACCTGCAGTTGTTTGTCATGTCCAACATTGACTTTGTAACGTTTTGTGTAGACACTTGCATTTTCTTGGTTGTTGATTTCTTCAACTATAATGGCATATATGAAGGTAGCTTCTTCGCTCTTCTCTTCTATACTGGGATCCTCCAGTTCGAACCCAACATACTCTCCGGGAGAGAAATGTTCAAAGCCTTCGTTCAGCAAATGATGATCTTCAATCGGAATGAAATCCCCTGGATCAGGTAAAAGATCGCTCAGCGAAGGATCATATGAGTCATCCTGTCGGATACTCATGTGGTCCAGGATTGACCATATCTTGTTGGGCGTCGTGCGCAACAACTCTGGTATAAACATAAGAGTCTCCCGCAGCAATCCCTCACACGCCTCAGAGATCACTTGCGTTAGGGTGAGTGACATTTGGGTATCGTTATTTTCTGTATTGGCATTAACATAGACCTTCCAAACATCTCTACCTTCCTCTGAAACCTTTTCTAAAAAATGTGGCACTTCTACTTCACTACCAGGGATAACATCTCCGTTACACTCTAACTGGGTCACAATTCCCTTCAGTCCGAAGAACTTAATACTTCGAAGCCTGCTCTCAAGGCGAGAAGAAGCACTTTCATCAAAGGTTCTGCCGTCTTGGTTTGCGTGACGAATTAACCTCAAAATTCCACGAAAGAACTGTTCCGAGCAAAGCTGTTTTTTTAAGGAATCAGCAACGGCAACATGGGGAATCAGACCGCCACTTTCCCGGGAAGGAACCAATTTTTCCTGTACAACATTAGATAGAAATTGCGGCCGTAAGCTATCTGGAAGGCACAAAATGTAGTCCTTGTAGTTCATCGAAGAAGGGCATTGTAGCTCTACCATCTTTAAGTCCACCACCAGCAGTTGGTCGTACTTCTCAAGCCTACGCCGATAGTGTGGAGTGTCATCAAATATTAAATCAGTAGACTTGTGCAGGTTGTCGAAGGAGCATCTGTTTACTGGACAAACTGCTGGTAAGTACAAGTTTTGGCACTCAATTTTCTCGTCGGGATGCTGTTTTAACCTTTCGAAAAAACCTCGAACTGCTTTCAAAGTGCTTTTGATTTGATTTGGATTCAGCTTCATCGACCGGACGTGATCGTGTAACATTTCCAAGACCATAGCATAGTGGGTAGCTGTAGCATCTTTAGAGCATCCGAGGTGCAAAAACAGCCTGTGGAAAGCTCCGATTTCAAGGGGCACTCGATAAAGAAAGGGTGTTATCTCGAGATCTTCAGACCCTTGGAGAACCACTTGTTTGCATTTCACAAACCTTGCTCCCTTTTCAACTAAAATGCAAGGTTTGTCCTGAAGGCCACTATGGACAGCGATGCCTTGGGTAACTTTCTGATCCAAAAATGCGTAAATGTTTCTCATCACAGACCTTCTTGCCACAACTTGACCTTCCGGGATTTTGCTAGCAGTTTCTACAGCAACTTGATGAACAATATTGATGCAGTGGGAAAATACCATTTGCAATGTTGGCTCAACCAAAACTCCTAGATGCGAAAGGATGGTGCTGACAAAATCTTCTCTTGGCAAGTTCGAAGGCTCTTTAATTTCACAACAAAATCTGGGATCCGCCCACTTTGGAAGTAGATATGCTGTCGTCCACACGGTTTCGATATGGTCGTAAAGAACAGAGGCTTTGAATGAAATGTACGGATTTTGTTCATCACCCTGTACACCAAACGGCGTATGTAGCTTTTTAAGGTCCTCGGGGGTTGGATCTGAAACCACAAAAGGAATATCACAAACTGCTTGCAGGAGTCCATCCGACGTTTTTGAGCGCTTGAAAAGGTTGGAGACTAGTAGCTTTGATTTTTCGTCCGTCTTCAATGTGCGATGCATCTTTGCTTCCCTTGCGACGTCCTTGGCAAACTTGATGAAATGTTCCCTAGAAACTTCATTAATCATACCGATCATTTTCATGAAAGGTAACCATTCTGGGGAATTGAAAGGTTTGGGTGGAAACATTTCTTCTGGTAGCATGGCTCTGAACACTTCATTTTTTGGGTCAAAGAAACAAGACGCCATTGTTACTGTGCCGTCGAGGTTGGTTATGATTGCCGTGTTTATCAAGCATCTCAATAATCTCTCCTTCTCTTTCTCTTCTAGAAAATACTTCAACAAAGAGTCTCGAATATACAGGAGATGTTTCTTTCGCGCCTCCTTGCTGAAGATCTCAAAATTAGTCAAGATAAACTGACAATATACATCCACCGTCGTGATACAATCAAACGCCAGAAACTCATATAAATTGAGGAGATCTGCGACATGCTCGAGAAACAATACGTCGACCTCCTCCTCCAGGCTGGTTATCTCCTCCTTAGGTATTCCACCTGGTAAAACGCAAACTTTCTGGTTATCAAGGCTGACAAGACGACCGTGCGTTGCAGGATAAAAGGGGAGCTTTCGCAAAACAGTCCTAGATGACTCTAATTCTTCTCTAGAGAACTCTAGGCTTCCAACACTCTGGCTAAAATAACGAAGAACAATCTTGCACCCAGAAACATCCAGTTTTCCTGGTAATGCATGAGGCTTTCTTGTCATGATTTGACCTAGTGAAGCAATGATAGATTTTGGTTTCTGAGGGGACGCCACGAAATGCCGTGCGAGGTGATCGGAACCCAAGAATGAATTAGGTGCAGACGAAGCACATAGCAATGAATTATTCAGCTCAGGCAGACCCAGATCTCTAAGAGCTGAAAACAGTGGAATGCCTTTATACATCTCATTTGAGTCAAGAACAGTTTCCGCTAATTTCAAGGGCACTAAATATTCTTCTTTGGCCAGACATGGATCATTGAAAGGACCTTCGGTTGCAGGGAGAATTTTACAGTTAGACAAAAGCGTAAGTCCCGACAGCATGCTTGCTCGGTAACTTGATAGACTATTACATTCTCCAAGGAAGCTCCAAACTCTGGTTACCCAATGTCTATCTGGTTGCGTTGCACGTTTTGGATTCCACTGGAGATAGAAATCTGACTGATTGAACAAAACTGGAAAGGACCTTGGCAAAAATTCCACGAATGCATTTACATCAAAACGTCGGAAAACAAGTGCTCCAAGACTTGCTGGATCATTGAAAATACTAGTTCTTATTTTCTCGTGAACAAACATCTCATGAGAATTAGGTAAAATGTCATGGTATCGGGACAAAAATTTCTGATTACTGACGTCAAATGCTCGGAGTATGTTGTCTTGCGTTAACAGCAGGGGAAGACCATGTAAATCAAGGAGAAAGTGATCATAACCCTTGCAATACTCAAGCAAAAGTGAAACGGTGGCAGCGTTCTCTAAAGGCGTCTCACAGACATCGACTGGAACAGAGCGAACGATACAATGGGAATCTTGAGAATTGTACCTCTTAAAGAAATTTGTAACCGAAGAAGGCGACACATAGAAAGTTTTTACACCAGATCTCCGAAATGCTTCGCAGACTGATGCGGAAAGGCTCAGTAGATTAAACCCCGTTTGGATGAGGACTTTTGCAAGATGATGCTTTCCTGGTGTTCTGTCTTTCCCAGCGCTTACATCAGTACCAATATTGTTAAAGAATGCCTGATCATTTCCAGTACCAGTAGGAGGAAGCCACGTTACCTGGATTTGACGAACATGGGCAACGTTTCGTGGCCAGCAATTCACCACCGGTAGAAACCGAAGATGCTTTTCGTCCATTGTCTTATAAACGGACTTTACAAGTGTGTTCCAGTGAGAATCATGGCCATCAAACTTTGGAAACAACTTCTCGAAATCTTTGAATCTTTCAGCCAAATCTTGTTCACAACAACTTAGATTTTCTAATTCGCCTGGGGTGACTGGTAGTTGATAGAATCTCCTCACCTCGTCCAAGAGTGTTAGATAGCATGGTGCTATCACATCACTCAGCAAGTCATTGTTCCAGTCACTTCGATAGCCGCTTGTTTCGTCCCGCCACAAATTTCTTCTCGCTTCATGGTCCAAAGCAAAGTGCCCGTTAATGTGAACGGGCAGGTTTGTTTCGATAGGGAGCGGAAGAAAGCAATAAACTTTCTTTTTTCTCATGGGTGCTACACTCGTAGATTTCTTTTCCAAAAGGCATGCAACCCCACCTCGAGGAATGAGCCCCAAATCGTGGTCTTGGTAAGCTTGGACCTTACTTGGTGGGACTACCTTTTCAAAACCGAACTGCTGAACAACGAACCACTTCTCTTCGTTACCTTTAGAGTCTCGTAATGTTTTGATGTAGGAGCACTTCTTAACCTCAGTGTTTAGGAGAACACTTCTCTTCTGTTTAGTCGACGTTTCGGCCTGCATTAGATGGTTAACAAATTCATGCCGTTTTTGTTCATCGTCACGGGACATCACCACCTCAACTGAATACATGTTCACAAAATTGCCGCTATTCTCATCAATATCACATAAAGTTATTTTCTTAACATGATTTACAAAAACAAGGACTTCAAAGAGCTCTTTCTTCAAGGCTGCCATCATTTCTTTCAGTTCCTGTAAGGTGACTGGCTTTCTTGATAAACTGGAAACCTTTGCCATCTGTTGTGTTCGAAGAGGAAATCGAAACATAGTTGAATCTTCAAATGGTTGAAAGTGTTCTTCGAGGTAACAGGAAAACACGTCAGGAAAAAGGGTCTTGAGCTTCTTCGTTTCTTTGTACATTCTTCCAGGTTCTTGAGGGTTCGCTCCGGGGACGTAACGGCAGTGTGGATCAAATACACATAAGACGTCTCCAATTTCCTCTCCAGTAGATATAAATGAGGGCACATCTGTTAAATGATAGACAGCATTGAAACCAACTCCATACTGGCCGGTTTTGTTTGGGTCGTCCCCCTTGCTTCCTTCTCCAAGATTTTGTATACCTTTAATGTCAGCTTTTGTGAAAGGTTTGTTGTTATACACACATAACGCCGGGCCCTGTAATGGTTGCCAGCACTTCTCAAATACTCGTTTTTTGGAATGGCTTCGTGGATCCACAACAAAACAAATCTCAGTTGCTTGAGCGTCATCAGCATTCTGGAGAAGTTCTTTCAAAAGCTCTTTCTCACAAGGGTAGGCAGTCAAAATCCGCTTTAAGCGGTTTGCCAGTTTCTCTCGTTGTCCAAAGGAGAGTCCATAGGCGTGATGTCTCAAGGCTTCTGCTCGTCGTGTTTTTACTCCTAAGCGGTAACATTTTAACATGGGAATTCTAGGATGGACGTACTGGACATCAGTATTTCCCACAATCCAGGGGCAATCGTTAATACAAAGTTCACTTACAGGTTGCATTACTCCGAAAGCATCCGGCAGATAAAGGGATGCAGGTGCAAAAGGCTCGTGATATTCACCCAGAGACTCTTCCAACTGAATTGCCAGGTTGATTGCAACATGCAGTTTCTCCTTGTCGAGAACTTCATCATTAAATTTTTTCTTAATCTGCCTTAAAGCACTCATAAAATCCTCTGCCCGGAAAATCTCTCTGACGCCAGCTACTTTCATCAACATCTGGTATCGCCTGGCCAAATCCTCTGGAACCTTGTACAGATATGGAGAACAATCGACTGCTAAGTTAAAAGCAACTTTCTTGGAAGGGAAAAACTTCCTTCCGACAAGAATGAAGTCTGTGTCTTGAGCATAACTGGCTATTTGGGTTTCATTGCTGCCAAGAGCTTCCTGAAGAAATTTGTACGATTGAGTACAGATATTTCTTATCTCTTCATACTCAGCATCACTGAGTTCTGTTGCTGCACAAATAGCCTTGTTGATTTGTTCAAGTACATGCTCTACTGTGGGTCGTTTCCCTTTCAAGTTCAAAAAGGCTTTTGCCGTTTCTGAAATATACACTCCTATTATTGGCTCACTGCAGCATACAAGATACATGTGTTCAGGTAAAAAGCCCTCTATTGCAGAAACGAACATTTGATTTTTTCCAATTTTAGTATCTCTTCCGTTCCAAGTAAGAGGAAACGACTGGGGTTTCTTGAGAACTGGCAAAAATTTCGCCTTCAGAATTCGAGAGCAATCTTCAGGCGAAGGCGGAAAATTTCCGTCACGATTGAGCTTCTTCTCTAAGAAATCGATCAAGTTCTTGGCTCTTTTATTTGCTGCCTCCGTGGAACTTTGACTCAGGATGCTCTCTGCCCTTTCTGCGATTTCAGACCAGGAGAGGTTATTCGTCGCCATTCCAAGCTGCTGGAGTTTAAAAAGCCGTGAGGGGTGAAGAAAAGTTTTTTCACTGCCTTGTGGAAACCTTTCATCTAACGGGCAAAACAACAATGCAGCATCTCCGTTTGGACTTATAAGCTGGCTAGGGCATTTGAGTATTTGACCATGCGGAGTTGTTGGAATGCAGGCATGACTCTTAACCATCTCGTTAAGACCTTCATTCATTTTATCCAGCGCGTACATGAGCAGCCTGTCTCTCAACTGAGGCGGTACAGAACCAATGTTGGGGAAAAACAGTTCGGCAAAGAACCTGTTTACGTCATATCTTTTAGGACAAATCATTTCCTCGTACCCATAGTTTTCAAACGATTTGTACACATCAAAGGGAAGATCGATCACGGCTTTGTCCTTAGAAACCAACGTCTGAAATACTTCAAAAGTAATGTCACCGACTTCACAATCTTTGCGAAACTGAGGATCAAGAAAGACAACGTCATGGATGCTGACCCACTTTTCTCCATCTGAGAAAAGGGAACTATTACTAGAAGCAAGGTGAGAATAGAGTGATCTCGCGAGAGGCTCACAGGCCTTTTCTACTTTACAAGACGTAGGCCACAACGAATGAAACTGGTATTTCCTCCCGGACGTCTGAGTACTAAATGACTTAACGTCTTCCAGAAGGTCTAGGTACGCTGCGCAAACTGAATCTTGGAATAGAATATTGTTCCAGTCTGCTCCAACACATGCCTTGTCGTCATTTGTTCTCTCTTTCAAAGTTCGTCTGTTTGAGGCTACTGCAAAAGCACCGTTAACTTGTAAAGGAAGACCACTGTAGATTGGTAGTGGAAGATAGCAGAACAAGGTTCCTTTAAAATCTGAAGGACAAAGAGGGCCTGAAACAGAGCCATTGTCAAGGGAAAGTCGAACAGCAACTCCTGCAGAAGGAATAAGACCTTTTTTACCCCGGGAAAACTTCAGCGCATGGCCTTTGCCCATGGAAGAGGCGACAAGCCAAGTCTCAACACCAGGTAGCGTAGTAGTGTCTTGAAAGAAAGGGTGTCCATCCTCCGTCACGTTGCTCTGGATGTCAAGGATTATCCCTGACCTACCCAAAATGGTGCTGGGAGTTTCTGCTTCTTCGACAAATTTTGTTGCTGCCTTAAGAAAGTTACATTGCTCCAGGCAGCTTTTATCTTCTTTGCTAAGATTGCTTGCAGCAGGAGGAAGGTCTACTTGCATAGACAATTTCCGTATGATCCCCCCTTGCCTTAATGACTTTGTTACTTCAAACATCAGCGTAGGTTGTGAAGCATCTGTCGCCTCTTTGGACAAATGAGAAACCCTGACTCGACGGACATTCTGCGTAAAGAGTAATAACGATCCTGCCCCTTTCATAAAAAGCTGCAAAAGTTCTTTCATCTGCTTGCAGTTATAAACGAGTTTTGTTATTTCGCTCTTTATAGCCTGATTTTCGGTTCGTAGAGGAAAGCGAAACAGAGTTCCATGGAATGAGTTGTCTTCATTTTTCAGAGAAAGATCACAACCAAAGATACCATTGAACGGCTTAAACTGATGGGTGAAATTCTTTAGCTTCTTGGCGTTTTTGTTAACGTCGAGCCTTATGCCTGGCTTGTTTTTGTTCGTTATTGCTTTTCCGAGATGAAAAGTGTTAGGATCAAAGATAACAAAGTAGTTTCGGCTCACTAACATAGGAACGTCTGTCAGATTGTACACTGCATTGAAACCAAGTCCAAATTTACCAATCTTTTCTGTGTCTTCTTCTTTTGTCGCTCCATTTAACTTTGTCAGATTTTCAAAGTCTTTGTCTTCAAATAAAGCATCGTTGTAAACCCACAAAGCGGGACCCTGGCATTCTTTCATTCCTTCGTCAAACAAAAGGTCCATTGCATCGTCATTAGTTCTTTCATCGTACAAGAACCTGACCTCAGTTGCACCCGCGTCATCTGCATTTTGAATAAGTTCTTTCGGTATTGCAAATCCATCGGTGTAGTCCTCCAACAGTGTCTTGAGTCGACTAGTAAGTTTCTCCTCCTGTCCACACTCTTCCCCAATTCCGAGCTCATCAGGATCCAGCAAGCTGTTCTCTAGCGTTCGAACTTTGAAAAATTCCGCAGTGCTATAAGGGACGTTTTGGTGTAATAGTAAATAATCCCTGTTTTCATCATCATACAGTGGTCGTGACCCTTTCTTGGAATACACGCATTTTCCCCTTTGCGCTAGTTTGACATAAGTATCGCTTTCTACGAATGTTGGAAGCAAAACGTGTTGGAGAAGTTCTGATGATAACTCTCCACCGCCTTCAGATTGCACCTTATTCAAAATGTTAATAGACAACTGTAAATCTCTTTCCACGTCTTTAGAATCAAACTGTTGCTCGTCACAATCTTCATACTTCTGTTTAATCAATTTAAGGACAGAAAGCAAGCATAAAACATCACACTGCTCTTGCATGCCAAATTTGCAAAACAATTCAGAGTAGGCATTCATCTCTGTAGGAAGGGATGCAATGTAAGGCGAGAGGTCAATAGAAGGCTTTCGTGCAAGCACAGCATTTGGAAAGGAAAAGCCGTCTCCATTCCAAATCCATCTTGAGCCTTTGATTCCCTCCAACGCTTGTTCCACATGAGTCTCATCTGTCCTCAGAAGGAAAGAGTAAATTTCGCCAACCATTAACATATAATGTGGCTTTTCATCCTTTCTGTAGCAATCGATCAAGATTTTAAAATGGTCCACAACGTCCAGTGCACGGGGGCTCTTGTCCCAACCAAGATGTTGGGCTACTTCACTTGATGAATCAACTGAAACAACAGGTCTTATTGCTCCAATTATGGACGCTTTATCTTCTGTCTCTACCTCCGTGGGCTTGAAGAAAAAAGCTTTCGTTTCATTTTCTCCGTAGAAAGGAAGGCTACTGGGAAAATTAAGGGGCTTTACTCGCACTGGGGATATCCAAGGGACATCTTGAAGCTTTATTCCCAGCGACACTCCAAAGACGTTCTCCTCAAGCTTCTTTGGATGTCTGCAGAGATAGCTCAGAATTGCTTTCGACTTCCTCTCTACCTCTGCCTGTGTTACAATGACAGCGACCTTCGTGGCACTTTTGTAGAGGTCATAAGCTGTGATATCTTCCTCGCTCTTCATACCAAGTTTCTCTAGATGTCTAAGGACTTCAGGAGCAGTATACTGCGAGACGGGAAAAACATCCTCGCCAGCAAAAATTTCCCTAAGTTTGCCTTTTCTGGGATCGAAGAGTTCCATAGCTGAAACCCGTCCTTCACTGTTAGTTGAGACAAATCTCAAAGTTTTCATCTTCTCTACTAGCCTTGCATCGGTGTCAATGTGACCCATCGCAAACATCATCACGTTGTCAATCTCGCGCTCAAAATAGCTTTCTCCTTTGACAAGTATTCGATCGCACAAAAATTCTGCCAGCGTCGGTATTTGGATGTCTAATAAGCGCGCCAAAGCCAGCGAGTCGGGCTCTTTAACATCAATAAAGTCTCCGCGGGGTGTGAATGGCAGAGCTTCTTTTGGTAAGGCACCTAGCCCCTGCTTTTTGGACACGAAGTCCTGAGACAGCGTCTCGAAAAGTGGAAGGCAGGAAAGATATTCCTTCTCTTTTGAAGACAGGGATGGCACTTTAGCAATTAATTTTCTTAAGGAACGCCTGCCATTATCCTCAACGCCGCTCAGAATAGCCGAGTGCATACCTTCCCCCATCACGCAGGAAGAAGACAACATCGCCTGAAGAATACCCTTGACAGATGGTGGGTGAACAAATTTATCTATTCTGGGATGGCTTTTCAGAAAATGTGGGCAGTTTTTCATTATTATAACACCCAAGGTCTTTAACACGTGACACAAAGAGGCGTCCAGGATATCATTATTTTCACTTAGCTTGCTCTCAACAATTTTCGACGGGGTTGCCATCTTTGTTAATTCTATCGGGTGGCGCGAGAGGTCAAGTGGAATCAAAGGAAGGTTCTTAAGTTTACAGAGATCTTTTTCAAATTGTTCTCGAAAGTAGTCCCACACGCGCTTAAGCCAGTCCCTCGTGGGATGATTGTATTGCTCATCATCGGGATACCATTGAACCATATCTTTTCCTTCCCATTCAGACGGTAGGGCCTCTCGAAGTAGTTCTGGCATATAATCTTTACAAAGACGCCTCAACTGAGTGCATCCTATATAAAAATAAAGCAAAAAATAGACTCTCATTTCCTGTTAACTTCCAATTAAAATGAGGATCCTGCAAGCAACTCAAGCAAAACATGTTTCTAGTGACAGAGTATTGGAAACTTCCCAAAGGGGTACGATCCAAGAAAGCAGATAAGAATCTGGAATATATCTGTCGAAATTGCGATGAAATTGTTGTCTTTGGTTTTGATCCGTTTAAGGCAGTTGAAAATATTTCGCTGGATGGAAATTAAACCTTGTTTGCTTAGCGACACAACTACAAATGTTTCTCCTGACAGCTGTAGCCACGTTCTATCACAGACAGTGGCTAGCCTCCACTGCGGTCATTCGTGTGATGAATAATTTATTTAGTGGCAATTTAATTACCATAAAGCAGAAGAACTAAATGCGGAGAAAATGATCTTAACGAAATATGCAACTTATGCTTTTGCCAAAAAAGAAGCTTGGAAAAATTCAAGCCAGCCGAATCGGAACCATGGGCCCTGCGATACCGGTGCACAGTGAGCAAGCCAACTGGGAGCTGGTCATTAAATTGTTTCGTAATATACCCGGGAAGGATGAAGAAGAAATGATAATACATGAATTTCACATGTTTGAACTGCAAGATGAAAAAATAAATGCGGAGAAGATCATCGCAATTAAATACTCAACTCAAGCTAAAGCAAGAAATGAAGCACGAGATGGCAAATTATATTTATTTATGCGGTAGAATATATATTCCAATTCTTAAATCTACTTAAGTCTTTCTCAGAGACTTACTCCTTCAGTTACCCGCACGTCATATCAAGCAATTTCTTAATAAACATACCTTTCTCTGCAAGTGCTTCTAGGCTTCTAAACATGTGTTCGTCAACGTCGTGGTCTAAAAAGCGATGTCCTAGACCTGGCAAAAGCTGAACTTCTTGAGGATACTCACGTGAGCAGATAAAAATAGCTCTACCATGCTTTGAAAAAGACGTAAAACCTTGATTCGAAGTGGGTAATAACTCTAAACCAAGGAGTTCTTCAACGTTTGTGAATTGGCCGTTCAAGACGAATTTCAAAAGCAGCAACTTATGCATTCGATCAAGGCTCCTATAGCTGGCTGGGAATTTTCTGAGCACTTTTCGCACCAGCGAGGGAGTGATCTCCATCTCCTGTGTGACAGATACGGCCTCCAGCACATGATCGGGCAGGCAGGCAACATTTTGATTGGCTTGAAGCAAAACTGTGACGAGAAGGTGCTTAAGTTCGCTGTCATGTTTGTGGACGGTGTCAAAGATGGCCTCCTCCGCCTTCAGCCACTGACCTCCACTGGCCGGAGTGAATACGAAAGGTTCACCGCACATCAGCCGTAGAAATGGCCCCTGAAGTCTTTCCCAAGCTGGGTCAATAACTGCGTTATGTGGCCATGCTCTGAATGACAAATAATATAGAAGTTTCTTTTTAAGAATCAAGTAACTATAAAAACCATGTTATAAGCAATAACGAGGTTTCTTTCCGACGTCTAGTACGTAGCTCTGTTGACGTTTTTTCACTTTTTTCTTCATAAAAAATCATTCATTTACGAAGACACTGACGTGGTTGTTTTACATTTACAAATTTTGTTCAATTTGGATCCGATTTTGTGCTATGTGTGGTTTAAATGTTCTGTGTGTAACAGGAAAAACAAGGATAAGTTATTCTCGCGATGTTTGCAAGTTAAATGAATCAAATGCGTTTCTTGTTTTTATGGAGATTTACATTAACCATTTCGCCCCAGGAAATTTTGCCGAAAAGCGCGTTTTGAAGCTAGTTGGGCCGTTTTTCATCACTTTCGTGCTAAAAAGAACTAAACCTTACCACAAAACCGCTTATACGTCGTACACTTTGCGGCCTTCTGATCCACATGCAAAACATTAACTTGCGAAGTTTGGGCATGCGCAGAAAGTTTTTGGGTTTAAAATTGTCACAGCAGTCTTGACTTTTACTTTTCGCTTTATCTCCTCCCTTCTTGTTTCTCTCTTGTTACTGATTTTTTTTTCTCTTACTGCGCCTTACGTAGGCTTCATTTTGGTGGGAAGAGGTTTTGTGAAAGCTTTTAGGTTCTTAGGATTAGATGACAAGAAAGGGTGAGGTAGGCGGGTAATGGAAGAAGATTTACATTGGAAATTTTTAGGTCAATCTCACGGGGTTTTTTGACTTTTTCTCCGGCCTGCTTGACTCACTAGTCCTCACTCTGGTATGGTGTGAACGATCTCTTCACCGTACACAAGTTAGAGGACAAACCTGTCCGTGACCGTAACTGATGGTGTCACAAGTGGTAGAAGGGAATTGGATCCGCACGAGCGCGGTTAAGTGCGCTTCCAGGGCGAAGGGTTAAAAGGAAAAGAAAATTTGTCTTTGAAATCGACACTTGAAACCCCCCCCCCCCCCCCCCCCCAAAAAAAAAAAAAAAAAAAAACAATATCAATAAACGCCTTTCATTCAAATGTGTTTTGCTTTCGTTTTGTTTTCCCGTTACCGTGTTCCTACCGAGGTCCTCAATCCCTTGCTTTGCTTTGACGAAGCGCAAGTACTGGAAACGCCAGCCATTCACCTTGTCAACTAATGATAGAACAAACTTATTGTTTTCTCTGTTTCAGTACAAGCTAACTGTGCTACCTGTACACAATGTATTTAAATACCAGGCACGTATGAGCATGTTAAAGAATCCCTATGCAATCAGATTGTCACACCGAGGAAATTACTCCGAATAAAGGAGGTCATGCCATTAACTTATACACAACCACATGCTAATAATACTGCAAGGTTATGAGAAAAAAATCACGATTAAGAAAAGTCTGTGATTTAATAAACAAAAATAAAACCTTACTTGTACACTGCATCAGGATTTATGTTGAAGTTGATTATGGCTTCCTTAATCATCGTTACATAGGCCTTAGGAAGAGCCTCTTCCATCAAACAGCAGTTCCACAACAAGGACTTGTCAGTAAGTTTGCTTCGGTCATCTTGATCTTTGTTTGGTGTCTTAATGTGGCGTCTGTTCTGCGTGAGGGCGAAGAATCCATTCACATGAACGGGCAAACCTGTCATGCTCTTTTTTTGCACAGGCAAAGGCAAAGCGCAAAACACGTGCCCTACAACACCAGGCGTCGGGAGGTCCTTTGTTGGGGGAACCCCCATGGCAACGCCAACGGAGGGTAAATAGCTAAGTTCTTCATCCGTCAGAAGCGTCTTAAACTCGGATGAGAGCTCCCCACCACAGCAGTAGCTTGTGACAAGGAAGGAAAACTGTTGAATGTTGTTTTCCCGCACAACTGTCTCAATTGTGACTGGATAAGTCACTGTGACAGGCTCACGCATGTGTTTACCTGGTTCGATTTTGTCAAAGAACTCCTTCCTCTTCTTCCTAACTAACTCAAGGCTATCTTCACTGATTTTCGCTTGAAAGATTATTTTTGGGATGGATTCTGCAATCTCTCGCGTGTAGAGCTCAATGGATTCCAGGTTTCGAAGAAACAAAAGCACAAGGTGAGCATCGGCAACGAAACTCTCAAACAACCTTTCCATTTTTACATCCGAGTACAATGTCTCTGATAATTTGGACGGAGTGTGTCGTAAAGGGAAACGGAACAATGTCCCACCGTACTTTCCATAAGAAAAGACTTCATCATTACAATCAAATATTTCTTTGTAAGGACGAAACTGATCTTGTATATGTTCTATTTTTTCACGCTCCTTTAAAAGCCAGCTGAACCCAGTTATTCGATATTTGTGATCACTCAAGTGCTCCAGTGGATCAATGAAACCTATCCGTGTGTTGCTGAGGATGCTCGGTAAATCTAAAAGCCAAGGAAACATGCTTTAGATGTATGCCTGTGTGCGTTATTAGGCTGATTTAGCAACAGAACGGGAACGTCAGTTGACGACGGTGCGCGCAAATCAAACAACTGGCTCGGCCAATGGCAGAGCGACAAATTGGGCAACGGGAGTCGAGTTCAGTCCTTTCCGTGCGCTTTCCCGTCGTCAATTAATGACGTTTCTGTTCTGTTGCTAAATCAGCCTATTGACCAACCGTGACGTCAACATAGCTGGATATTACCAGAGCAACTTTTCGTGAAGTTGAGGTCAATGAAAAGGCAAAAACTAAGAACGAAGCTAACATCCAGCCATCTTGACCGAACATACTTGGAGAGTGATGGAGTGATGGATTTATTATATTCTCAAGAGAACTATTTCTGGCAGGGCCTAAGCGGAAAATCCTTAACGGGCAAAAGAGGCCCGATTAAAATAACAATAGGATTTGCTTTACCTTACACTCGTCCGGAACCAGCCAACGCAGGGTTATATAATGAGCTAGGGTATTCTTAGTAACAGATAGCCAATTAGTTTGTCTTTAGTCATTGCGAAGTTTCAGCTGTTTTTGATTTTTATTATGTTTCTATTCTTGTTGTGGGCGATCATAAGCTATTAGCTAATTTTCTACTAACAAACAATAATTAATATTTCTTAATTCTTACCATGGCCTACCGCCAATGATTCTCGAAATAAAAAGCTTAACAAAAAACGCTGAATATAACATTTAATACAGATGACCAGTTATACAAGGCGCGAATTGTTCCGTGCGATGTACCTACCTGTCATGTGAAATACTGACTTGAAACCAAGGCCAAACCGACCAACTTTCATTGGATCTTTGACTTTGTTACTGTCACAGAGCATTCTGATACCCCTCCAGTCGCCTTTGGTAAACTCGGCGTCATTGTACGCATAAAGTGCTGGTCCCTGTTACGAAGCAATTACAAGTTTGAACTGAAGACACTATCCAACGATCAGTTTTACTAAACAAAAACCTTCCCAGTCGCGGGGAAAAGCACCACCAGATTCAGTGGCGCTCCCCGGCCACACCCAATCCCACAACCTACTAAAGATAGACAATAGCAATGGTGGCTGTCAGTCAAGTAAGACCCTGCAGATATTGTAAGATCCTGTTGCTTATCTGTCAGAAAACTGCAGGAAACACTGCACTCAATTCTTATCTACCTCTTTTTCAAAACTCACCTGAAACGTGGCAAGATTTTGGCTGTGCAGTTTTTTCGTTCCATAGCTGTGTTTGTCATATAGGAATTTCACTTGGCTCGCACCTGCATCTTCAGCATTTTGAATGAGTTCCTTGAAAAATAAAATATGAGCAACTGTTAACACGCATATTGAGCTCTAAAGGGATGATACTAAAAACAGTTTCAACTAGTTTAACTTAACTAGGATAAATACAGGATTGAGGTTAACATATCCAGGCTGTTTGCTTGCTCTGAACGGCCACCACGGGGGGTGGGAGGGGCGGTGTTACCCGAATTACCCCCCTCCCTTAAAAACCGGGTGTGACAAAAAAGGTGTCAGAAAACGTAAGCAGACATTTAAATGGTAAAAGGGATATATTTGTTGAGAAAGATCGGTGTTAAGGCTTTTAACTAAATGAATATTACCTTAAGTATCTGCCCATCATCAGGGTATTGATCTAGTATGGTCTTTAATTGTTGCAGGAGGGTTGGCTGAATCACGTTAAAATCATCATCGTCTTCTACAACCACTATAGTTGCAAAAACATTGAAGGATTAGTGCAGGTAACCTTCAAACTCCTCTTTTCAAAGATAGAAGGAAGCCAAACAATGAGTTAACTTATCTTGTAGAAGCAATCTTACTTACTCTGTTCATTCATTATGCTCAGGTCACATCAACATATTGATTTCCCTGATCTGAAAAAAAAAATTCTTGCAGTTACAAGTCAATGATGATAAGAAAACAAAGATTAAAGAAGAGAAGGGAGGGAGGAAATGAAGGAACGTAAAAAGAATTAAGGAGAAAAGTATGGAAGAAAGGAAGGATTTGTGCAAACTGGGGAATAAATCTGTGCAAAGGTGGTAAATGCCACATTTGCATACCTATTCAGTACACCGGAGTGTAACTAGGTATGCAAATGTGGCATTTACTATGTTTGCTCAGATTAATTCCTCATTTTGCACAAATTTGCATCAGATTTGCACTGAGCAAATTTGGTGCAAATCCATTTTTTCGTCAACTGGGAGAAAATAGAAGATTTCATCAAATAAGGCGCTTGTTGCATAGAAACTCATCGGGCTATCCCCTTTTTTCTCATTTAGCGTCGAACGCGTTTCCTGATATTGGGTCGGTCGGTTGAATTTTAAAAAAAACTAAATAAACACAAGAAGTCTCGTAATAGGAGGCCTGGTACCCCAGCATCATTGCTGTGGAACCTGGAAAAAACAACACATGAACCCAAAATCAATTTGGGGGAAGAATTGGTTTTTGTTATGGTACAATTAAGACAACGTGGGAAGAAGGATCAACCACCGAAACTCCTATGCGACATACCGGCATCCCTCACTTTTCAGCAACAAACATTACGGCTTCGTGCCGGGTTGGTTTTAAGGTGACCCGAACCTATTTATATGCGCGTTGGTTATGTTTTTGAAACGCCTTTTTTGGTAGGAAAGATTTAACCGATTTCTGTGATTCTTGGCATCCTTAAGAGTGGTCGAACTTTAAGAAACTGTTGTTTATTTTCTTTTAGGTATTAAAACTCTTGATATATGGCCATATGTTTAAAACCGCATTTTTATAAAAAAAAATGTCAATAATTTCGAAACCCTAAGACAGAGTTTTCTCTAACTTCAGCAAACAAGCCTCAGAACTCACTAGTGTTATATCTGCAAGTTTGAAGTCAATCGCTGCACAAATAGCTGGTCAAATTTAACCTTAAAATGCAACGCTAACACATTTGTGAAAGTTGACACACAAGTCGAGGAAAACTGCCGACGGACTATCTCCTATCTGCAAGGGTATTCTTGCCCAAAGCTTCAGTTGCAAGAAACTGGCAGCCAGAAACCTACGGCGAATACAGTTTGCAATACAAGAAGAATAACTTTAAGCTGAATGCAGGGCAAGATTAAAAAACTTCCATTCATCAAACTTACGTTGTATTTGTTGAAACCTATCTTAACAAGGCAAAACATAGCATCCACAACAACTCTCAAGAGTTTTTAGCTTCGCACAACTCCAGTGCTTCTAACCGTCCATTTTTCAGCTGCACTGAAAGCCCTTGTACTTGGTAATTTATTCAAGCTTTTTAGACTTGACATCACATTCGCACGGGAAGTTTGTCGCTTGGGCATAAAGATGTAGAAAATATGACAATCCTCTTATTCTTCTCATTATCCCCAGTGGCAAACTACTCGTGCGACTGTGATAGCAAGTCTTACAAGCTTAATAAATTACCTAATGCAAGGGTTTTCGTTGCACCTGAAATTGGATCGGTTGAAGTACTGGAGTTGGTGTGGCTCTATTTCTCCTCAAGGCGGAAACGTTCGGTGCTAAAAACTGGTAGGAGATAGATGCTATATCTTGCTTTGTTGAGATTTTTTTCGAAAAGACAAGGGCAAATACACAGTAACATTGATAAACAGATGTTCGTTCATCTTGCCCTTATTCAGCATAAAGTTGTTCTTCTTGCATTGCGAACTGTATTCGCCGTAGTTTAGATTACCCAGTTTCTTGCAACTAAAGCTTTGGGCAAGAATACCCTTGCAGATAGGAGATAGTCCGTCGGCAGTTTTCCTCTATTTGCGTGTCAACTTTCACAAATGTGTTAGCGTTGCATTTTAAGGTTAAATTTGACAAGCTATTTGTGCAGCGAGTTCTACGGTCGCGATTGACTTCTTACTTGCAGATAGAGAGCTCTGACGCTAATTTGCTAAGGTTAGAGAAAAATTTGTCTCAGGGTTTCGAAGTTATCGACATTTTTTTTAAAAAAATGTGGATTTAAACATATGCTGATATCTCAGACGTTTTTATATCTACAAGAAAATAAATAACAGTTTCTTAAAGGTCGACCATTCTTTATTAAGGATGTCAAAAATCATAGAAATCGGTCAAGTCTTTCCTGCCGAAAAACGCGATTTTAAAACATAACCAACGCGCATGTAAATAGGTTCGGGCCACCTTAACAAACCTGGTGAGCAATTACCTACAGACATCTCCATTTAGATGTGAGGTGACGTAGATGGCGTCAAAAATTAACACTTGATTTGGATTTACAAAATGCACAATGTATTGTAAAAAATGATCCTGTTTTTCTTCCAGTTTTTCTCCATGCTGCTACTATGCTCATTTTTCAGATTAAATGAATCATTATTTGGGCGTGGCCCAAATAGAGTAATCGAAACGTCTTGTTTTGACGCAAAAGTGCAATAGGCACGAAATACGTGCTAAAGTAAACAAAACAAGGAAACAAGCGAAGCGAGGCGAATGTCTGCCATGCGAACGTCTTGTACAAGGTAAGAGGCATGTGGGAAAGAAAGCTCTGCTGTCAGGGTACTTTATCCTAATTTTACGATCTCAAAACTTAATCTGAATCTTCAGTATTTTTACCTCATCGAACTGTGGAAGTCTGAAGTCCAAGGATGAAATCTGTCACAAATATCTGGAATGTTAACTTCGGGGTTTGGTCATAATTGGACTTTGAGCGATTTTGTTCTGAGATGTCGGGAGCTGAGAGTATTAAAACGAGATGTTGCGCAAAACTTTTGTGACTTGCAGTCTATTAAGATCAAATACATTTAGGAATTGGTGAATAAACTTAAAAGGAATTGGCTTATGCTTGGTCGCTGCTAAAGAACCTTTTAAATAGACTTACGTGGGTGTTTGCTCGTGAGTGTAAAAGTCGTGTTTGTGGGTAAAATGGAGATAAGATTTATGATTAAAACAATGTGTGTTGTCACGTTGATGGTTTTGTTGGGTAAACCATTGCAGTTTGTACTCTGTTGGTGTAGGTCACTGGGCTTTTCAAAAACACGCTACTTCTGAAGCTCAAAGGCCACCTTCACAATTACGTTTTTCGTTGCCGTTTATCATCATTACGATCACAAGCAACGAACCTTGTTTCACAGAGAGTCACAAAACGGATCGAAATCCACCAATCACAAATCGCAAACTATGATCTTTTGAACCAGTTGAAGTAAACTTGTGTTTCCTCAGAGGTCTGCTTAGATAATTGGCGTCTGACATAATATTTGACGAGAGGATCGAAATGCACCAATCATAGAAAGATAATTTTAATTGCGTGTTTCCTAAGAGGTCATCTGAATGTGGCTAGTCCAGTGAGTGACGATTTGGATGTCGTTTGATCCGAATTTTTTCAAAGCGGCAGGAAGAAGCAGTTTGGATAAAATCTGGCGACGCTGTTTCGAGGAACGTGTCAATATATTGTTGAAGTATGTTATCGTGCCTTAAACTTACAAATGCACACACTATTCGCGGTAGGCCTACACTAAAAAATGTCACTGAGAGGTTTTGGAATGGGCTGGTCCGCGAAGTCAAAGAAAAACAAACGAAACTGTCAACACATTCAATGACATCAAATACTCAAAGACGAAATGACAAATCGGAATATCTGGAGTGTACGTGTGAAATGGATAAGAGTTTGAAGAGAGAGTGTGTATCAAGTTTGAGAGTCTGAAGATTTGTATATAATGGTAATTGCACTGAGTGGAGTGCAATTTGGTCTGAAATCATACACGTGATTTGAAATCACAAGTATGATTTCAGACCAAAATTGCACGACACGAAGTTCAATTACCACTTTATTACAGCCATTTTGAAATTCAGTCAGTACTAATATTTTATTGATCAAGTAGCCGGTTTGTTAAAAAGGCGAAACAAAAAGGCTTTTACTTCTCACTTTGTATTCGAAACAGAAATGATGCGATATAGAACAAAAATGGTGCGATTTAAAACAAGAATGATGCGATTTAGAACATGACTGGCGCGATTTGGAACAGATGCGATTTAGAGCAAAAATGGTGCGATTTGGGAATTAATCACACTGCTGAGAGCCAATCAGATTGCCCGGATCGCCGGTGATTTCAAAGTGGATGTAATAAAGCTGGTAATCAGTGTGACAACTGCAGTGATTTGGATATTCACAATGCGGAAGACAAGAAGCTGGCTGTGTTCATAATGTGTTCCGACGAAGGACGAGACAATTGTCAACAATTGAGACCAAAAGGGAGTCACGCTTCGTTTGAAGCTGCTGTGACTGATAGCTGTAATAATTCTTATGCTTTCAATTGCGTTTAGCAGAGTGACTGTTTATATGTATTTTGTTTTTGTTGTTGTGTTTTTTGTAACGCGGTACATTACGATGCTCGGCTTCGGGATTTTGCGTTATCAGCAAGTTTTTTTTTTCAGAATTAAAATGTTTTGATGGCAGTGAGGAGACGGGAAAAGTTTACGACTCAATCGTACAGAAGCAACATTATGTTGTAGAGGAAATAATAGAAGTTGAATTGACATCTCGTCGTGGGAAATTTATTTATGACAGAACTTACAATCCCGTTGGTTTAAATAAGGTTAGTCATTTCTCTCGACGCGGTCGTGCAAATAGCAGACTACCGATGAAGAAAACAACATCTTTGTTGCAGAAAACACAGAAAGTGAGAGTTTTTGTATGGAAGGGTATTCGGAAAAGTACACCATTGTCGTCTAAAATTTATTGTTACGTCAAAAATACAAATGGTTTAGACTCAAACAGGTACAGATTCTGAAGTAACTGTAACAGTGTGAGGTTTTTACTTAAAGGGCAAGTCCAAAATTAGTTCGTAAACGACGGAAGGTGTATCTGTCGTCTAAGCATCAAAACAGAGGCGATTAAGGTGAGATGAGATATGCAAATAGGGTTTTAAGTGAGTATTTGCCCCTCTGTGCATGCAATTATCCATTTTATAGTGCCTACAAGAGTTTGATTCACCGGGTTAATTTTGGCCAATTTAAGCTTTGCACTGATATCGAGAAGAATCCAGGACCTTCAGTTTATGTAGATGCTACAAAAACAATTCATGCTCCACACTGTCAAGGAAACGTTGCAGTGTTTGGGGAGCAAGCTGGACAACAATGTGTTGTAATGAGTCTATGCGTTTTTATTTACAGTAAGGTAAAAAGGATTACTTCAGTTCAAGTTAACAGAATTGCCAGGAATGGTTAAAGTAAGCTGTTTGAGCGATTTTTCCAGCTTGAATACAGTGACAGTTATACTTGTAACATGCATGGTGATGCCAGAAATAGGGGGCATCACTACTGTATATGCCACTGGGTACAGCATTTGAAACACTCTTGGCTCTGAACCACAATTCATTTATTTCAATGGTGGGAATAATTATTGGTGTTGCTATCTACAGCATTGAGGGTGGGGGATATAAAGTATTTGATTCTCATGCTAGCGATATGTATGGTAACAGTCATAGTGAAGGGACATGTGTATTGTTGGAAATACCGTCCATGTTTAAATTAGTACAATATTTTCAGAGTCTATTTTAGGAATGAGGATATATATGAGCTTAAAGGTGTACATATTGCCAACTTTGAAATTGATCTTTTTTCAAGCAGTGGTGAATATTGTAGTATATCAAATGCTAATTGTTACCAATGTTCCTGTGAACAGTGCTGTGCTATAGCAGTTTATACAATGTGTTACTCTGTTTTATAAAATAACTGAGATAGTACGCGTGATCTGATTGGTCAAAAACCTATGGCTTATTATACCGGTAAACCCATAGGAAAAGGCATCCGGACCACGAGCCATAAACAAAACCGGCTATTGATCTGCAAACAAAGATTTTAGTAAGGCTAAAAAACAGCACAAGTTACTTACCCAGCCCTTCTTAATATCAAAAGCGTTCGTTTCCACATTTTATTACTGCCAGAGCTTTAAAAGTAGTAAAGTACCAAGCTGGAAAGCGGTTTACATTTCACGACGATGCCAAATCGCAGAGAAAGACAACAACTGTGTGAATTTCTGGTGTAGAAAGTTTCCAGGAAAACTTAACCATGTGTCAACCAGCAACAAAACGGATAGTTTTAGCATTCTTGATTTATTTTATGTCAAAATTAAATTCCTTAATGAAAGAAATTTTTCCAAAAAGAGATCTCTGATCAAGGTATGGTACAAAATCGGCCGCTGTAGATTGTAAACAAGCTGCCAACGATGATGAAAGATGTCAGAGTTTCGGGCTGGTTTTTTCCAACATTTGCACAAATCATTCGGTGATATCGATGCCATAACCTACCTCAAACCACCTGACTTTACAAATCAACAAATATTAACGCGAATATGTGGCTACGGCAAAGAAATCTTTCTCCACCACTGACATATTTCCATCGGTCGCTGTGCGTGCATATAAAGTTACATGCGACAACTTCGCAAATGCAGCCACGTCGTTACCGAGGCATTTCTTAATCATAATAAAGTCCAGAAAACAGATCTTAAACCAGACTTCATTCACATTTTACAAGCAGCAGTTCATTACAATAGCTGCCGGTTCCGTCTGTAAGCCGAAATTCTTAAGGATCGACTCAACAAAATACAGCTGCGTACAGTCTGATGTTCAATTAATTTCTACTTCTGTAGTAAACAAACCATGAACTTATTCTTTCATTGTACGTTCGCATGAATGAATGTTGACCGTTTTCCTGTAAAACAGCTTTCATAAGTTATCATGTAATGAGTGCAAAAACTCGTGTTTTGAAGAGCTGCTGTTTGTTTTTTGACTGAACTGAGTTTTGAGAAAGTTCAGCGCTATTAAATCGTGAGTCATGATTGGCTTATGATGACTTTAGAGAGAAGACATTACTTGATCACGTTACTAAAACCATATTTTTTACCTAAAAGACTCCATTCTACTAAAAGTTGTTTTATAAACACGATGGTCGGTTGGTAAGGCTTTTCCTCCCGCAACTTCGTAAATCCAATTTTTGGCTCAAAGAGGACTATTTTATATTCCAAATGAAGCGAGACATTAAAACATCTTAATTAGAGAAAAAAAATTTCTTTAAATTTTTCCCATTGGAAAGGTATTTTTGACGTTTCTTGAAAGTACGACGTCATAAGAGACGTCTATTTTTAGTAACGACATTAAATACTTGGAAAGCAGTGTTCAAAACATTACAGACATTTTTGCTACACAAAAAGAATATGTATAATGAAAACCCCATCTCAATCGGATAAAATGGCGTAAAGTTACAGCTAATAAAAGAAATCAAATTTTCCCCCACATGACCATATATGATCAAAATTAGGGGGGGGGGGGTTTAAACGCGAGAATAATGAATGTATTGTCACAGGAGCAAGGAAAAAGTTGCATAAAATCAAAATTGTAGTTTTTTCTACTTACTTTTTTTACTTATGTGCTGCTATGACGCGTTTTCGTCAAGAAATACGTCATTGTGACGAAAAACGTGTCATAGCACCACATATCCTAAGTAGAAAAAACTACAATTTTGATTTTATGTAAGTTTGTCCTTGCTCCTGTTCCAATACATTCAATGTTCTCGCGTTTAAAATAGCCCTAATTTTGACCATATATGGTCATTTGGAGGGAATTTGAATTTCTTTAATTAGCTGTAACTTTAGTCCTTTTTATCCGATTGAGATGGGGTTTTTACTAGAAATCATAGAATTCTATACAGAAAACTAATGTAAAATTTTTAGCATTTCATTCCTGAATTTTTGTTCTGATGCCAAATTTGGATATCATTTATGACGTCACAACAGAAGTCACATGGGATGAAAGAAAAACCAATAAACAGGTAATCAATCAAGCTACTTCCCTGCCAAATTTCGTCACATTCAATGCATTCTACTTCTGTCTATGGCCTAAGAATCTCAGTTTTGAGAGGTATTTGGGAGGAAAAGCCCTAGCAACCGACCACCGTGAAAAGCAATAGACCACACTTTCTATTGGTCGACCGGCGTGATAACCCACTTGGGATGTTGGGAGAACACGACAAAAGCTTGTAAATCACGAGCCGAAGGCTCGTGGTTTACAAGCTTTTCTCGTATTCTCCCATCGGCTCGGCTCGTGTTCTCCCTTCGGCTCGTGATTTACAAACTTTCCTCGTGTTCTCCCAACATCCCAAGCGGGTTATCACGCCGGTAAACCCATAGGAAGTGTGGTCTATTGCTTAAATAAATCCTTGTGGATACTGGACTTCAGGAACTTTATCTGCTCTTGTTAGTAACCAGAATACACTGTACAATGTGATGTGTGTGAAAAGGCATTGTGCCAGTCGATCTTTCTCAAAGTGTCAGTAACAGTGGAGCTGAGATAGATCTTACGGTCCGGGCTGTAAGCACTGGTGTCCTATGTTGCAATTTGGCTGAGAGCATGTCTACGTTGAAGATGTGTATGTTTTCAAAACATTGCCATGAAGTGACAGTATTTTTATTGTGGATTGGAACATACTGTATAAGCTGTGTGATTCAGCAAAGAATCGCATAATTGAGTAAAATCTCGCATTCTGATTGGTTAACGAAGCGAGGTATTTAGTGTGGAATTGCGAGTTGAAAACGAGGCTAAGCGATATTGTTTTGCATCTACGTAACAACTATCGTCAAGTTCTAACACAACAACTGCAAAAAAGGTTTCTACGATGTCATTTTACAAATTGTTTTCAAAACCATTGTCACCTTTTGAAGAGTTAAAAACAAACAAAAGCGTTTTTTAAAGTGACCCGGAGGTTCTTCCTTGTTTTGAACTGAACTACAAATTCTTGGAGAGGCATAAAAAACCTCTTTCGCCCGCGACAACAAGAAAACAAGAACATCCTGTGAACACGGCCCAGAAAATGGCAAGACAAAGTTCAACCAAAAAAAACGGAGAAGCGACAACGGAGGAAGTGCCAGGGTCGATTGTCACATATACAGAAGAAGAAATAAATACCTTCAAAGACGACATGGGCTCTGAAAACACGAAAAAGAGTACGCCGCTTGCAATCGTCCTGAACCGAGGTACTTATAAAAGCACAAACAGAGCTGAACTTGAACAGCATTTCTAAAACATTTCAAGGTACTTACCTTATATCAATCACGACGTTAAACTTTCAGTGCTTTCCCTTGGACACTTCATTTCTTTCAGTTTTGCCACCGAATAGGTAAAAGGTGCAGATTATTTTCCTTCTCGAGCAAATGACCAATTTGAAAAAAGTTGTTATAGATAAACGTCTTGTAAAATCAGTGAAATACCTCTATTTATCCTTACGATTAGTGTGAAGCTTGTTTACATGAAAGAAAGTTTGAAAACAAATGAAAAACAAGCACTACACAAGGTACAAAGAAAGTTGTCGAAGGTTCAGACGTGTACACTGACCTTGCTTCCTATTCGCTAACGCAATGACAGTTCTGACAGTTAACTTTGAAATGGCTTTCTGGAGCGCGCGCTCAGGATAAAACAAACAATATTATTGCTGTTTTTTTCTGATTTTTATTCAATTATGCGATTCAAGGAAAATCCATTACCTGACTCGTGAATTCCACGTGATATTGCACTTGAAAACCGATATCGCACTCATCGCTTCGCGATTCGTGCGATATCGGTTTTCGCGTGCAATTTAACGTGGAATTCACGAGTCAGGTAATGGATTTTCCTATAGAAGTAGAGTAAAGGATTTATTTTCTCTGGTGGGATATGATGACAGTTGTTTAGCTGCAATAAGGCATTTAAAAGTATCATACGTGTAATACAACCACGTCCAAATATACGCCCCGACAGCGTCTTGTTTAAAGTGAAAAATGGTTTAAATACGTCGTTCCTTTTTTTTTGGAAAATGCCAAAAGTTTGGTCGTTCAGACCACGCTAAACGGGAAAAAAAGAGGATGTCTAGGGGTGGCGAACGGTACCTCCAAAACGTGGGTCTCGGAAAATTTTGGCAGGATCTCGAAATCTCGGAAGCGTTTTTGATAAGTCTCGAAGTCTCGTTTTTGCATGGTTTGTATTTACTTTTTTTGAGTCTCGAATCTTTTTACCAAAGAGTCTCGGGCTCGGATTTCTAACTTGGATCTCGGCGTCTCGGCGAGTCTCGGATTTTACCATTCGCCATCCCTATGTCTATGGCCTTATGTAAACGCGAGAAGACAAACTAGGAGTGAATAAAATAAAGGAACTACAAATACATTAATTCCCTATCAAGAAGATCTAAACACCAACAAGATAATAATAATTTCCACAACTACTAGCAAGCAAACCAACAGGAATTGGATATACTTTGAAAATTGAAAATATCATGTGTAATTCATGGCTCTTCTTTAATGGTTATTATTTAATTCTGAATTTTTCTAATTGGTTTGCATTTCACTTCGTTTTGTCTGGCGCCAGAGTCAACTCATAGAGCGTTCCGATGAATACACATCCTTGTCTTCACTAAATTCATTTTTATTATTTTCCGAAGCTCGAAAATGCGGATTAAAGGAAAGTAACAGACAAGGGTTTAATGTTACACTGAATATAAACTTCCGCACGAAAACTTTTCTTCGAGATGCCAGTTTTGGAAAAGAACCCAAGCGAATCGGGATTGAAATAAACACTTAATTTACGGAATTATCTAGAAACCTTTATACCATCACTTGAGAAAATAGTTTCTAATTAAAAATATCGACGATGTAGTCACGCACAGAACTGGCAATATTTACGCTGAATACGGAAGCCGGGCCAAACTTAACAATAACAACGCCAAACCCTCAAGTGCAAACAGAGTTCCATTTTATTTTTTACAGTGCACTGCAACCAAGTATAGCCAAAACTAAAAAACAAACAACAACATTTGTACCTATTTGAAGAACACCCTATCGGTTCCAAAACTCTCTTTCTCTCATCGCCACATCCTAAATTGCAAGCTAAAAACAGTAACAGACAACGCGTGTACATGTCGTGACATGTTTCTCGGAAAATTAAAGAGGATGTGTTTGAGCTTTTCAGTAGATCGATTGTACTTGACCATAGTTTATCCCTTGGCTGTATAATCGAGGGGAAAAGAAATCGACTGCCTTAAGAACATGTATATGATCAACGATGCATTTTACTTATCATATTCGCCGTAAACCTAACTTGCTATTTCGGGGGGTCTTTCCTAACTTCTCTAAATTTCAGATCTTAATTTGGAACTTTTCTAATATTCTTCTCGTTTTTCTAGTCCATGCATTCAATATACGATACTTTGTCGTGTTCGCTTTGGCGACATTCTGCTAAAAAGCAGTCGTTCCGCGAACAGGTTTCTCGGAAAACAGTATCAGGCAACAGGTGAATATTTATCACCAACCAAGACTATATTCAGCCTATTTTTAGCTTTATAATATTTGTGACATACCTTTTTTGATAAACTCCGTTTTCGGTGTTTCACGGAGAAATATAAGTAAACCATTCCCTGTCCACAATCTATCGCAAGTGGATCTTTCCCAGAATATTCACCTGGTTAATGATAGATGTCACGTGCGCAGATTTCTCGAAATCAATCTGGTTCATTGCACCTGACCTGCACTGCGTCTTCATTAGGCTTTCTCGGTCAATGTATTTTCGGTGACGAAACGCAAAATCGAAGTGGAGTCGATATTTTTATTAGCGACAACTCGAAAGGGGCGAGATTAATATAATTCAAATGAATGATCCTCGCAGTTGCGAACGCAATTTAAGCAATTGAGTAATGTATAATGTACCCATGAATTTTCGTGGTGATTGAATAAAAAAAACCAACTCTTTAGCGTAGAACGTAATTTTTAATGCACCAAATTGCCAATACACTATACATATTAACCGTGCATAGAGGCTAGAACATGTAAAGCGTACTTGTAAATTCAACTCGTGAAGTTGAAAATCAGTGCTTCGTTGAAACAAAACTGACTTTCCTTCAAGCTAAAAAATCCCAGTTTATTGTTACTCAATTTTTCTCTTTTCAATACTATAGTTTTCTCCTTAGATGATATATCGACGATTGTTTGAAAAAAGGCTCCATGAAGTACGGTTAACGCTCGATAAAGGCACCATAATGAAGGCACAATTTATGCACCGTCATTAAATAAATGGTATTCAGGCTCAATGGCAAAATTTGATCTATTTCGTTACTGCTGTGATCACCAACATTGGCAGTTAGCCTCTTTACATCTCGGCCGAAGTTCAATCGGCAGAAAGAAAATGAATGCTTATCATACAAACGGAACGGTTGACTGAAAGGAAAGATAGACATCGAAGCCTCTGAGGTACCGTTATCAACGAAGCGATTCTTACGCATTGAAATCGCTGTGCGACAAACGCAGACTGCAGCCTGGCATGAAATCATTGTTATGAAATGCTTTACCAAATGCCCTATACCTAAACTAAGACTTTTAGAAGACTTTAAGTTTTAGGGATAGCGAATCTGTTAAAAGTATTTCACAACAATGCTAACCTCGTTTATCTGCTAGTCTGCCTATGTCGAAAACAGCATAGAAATACATTGTCCATATTTGCCAAAAATAGACTTCGTACTAAAATTTTAACTTGTCAACTTTCCAATATTTTGCTCATGTTTCTCGTTCTTTGATTCAATGCAGGTAATTCGCGACCCTTCCCCACAATATAGCAACTGACTTGGCAGAAATCGTCACTGAAAATGGTAGGTGTCTCGGAATACACCACGATCAGCCCATAGTCAGGCTTAGCGAAGCGACAGAATTAAACGCAATTTGACTAAACGAGCCGTTGGTCACTTTTTATAAATTATAAATAATACTTCTGCCATACCTTTTTTAAATTAACTTCGTTTTCGCTGATTCACCGAGAAATAACACTAAATCGACTCCACGTCCTCAGTACGCTGCAAGAGCAGCTTTCCGGGAAAATCCAATACTATCAGAGTAGAATGAGCAGTTTTTCTCGGAATTCTATCCAGTTCATTGCACCTGGCTTCTTCCCAGTCCTTCTCGGTCAAAGTATTCGAAACGACTTGTCCGCTGGGACTCTTTCTGCTGTGAAATGTGTATCGACAGGTTGGATTTTCAGTTGAATGATACATGTTTAAATGTGAAGGAGGAATCCCCTTCAACGTTAATCTTCTATGATCCCCTTAACGTTTCTCGGAAATTGTTTCGGTGCTTTCCCGGAAACACTACTGTTACTAGGCAATACCTCAGAATTGTAACTCTGAATATATGTTGGCAAAGATCTTTAGAACTTTTTAAGGGTGGTTTCAGGTAAATGAACAAAACTCTAATATTTTCTGTGTTTGTATTTAAGGGATGAAACAGTGTTTCCTTATCAACTCTTAGCGTCTAAGACTTTTGCTTGTTTGTTGAGTGTCCTCAAAAAATAAACATAGGCTTCAAATTTGTGAAATGAGGACAAAAGGACTCAGCATCAGAAGATAAATTATTGAGCGATTTAAGGGCGAGCCATCTTGAGAGCCATCTATATTTATTACGGAAGTCCTCGTCACGGTTATTTTACCCTGGTGTCACGAAGCAAAGTTTAAGTTAATGCATGTGTTAATGTATTAAGTCCAACACAACTAATGAACAGGGAAATAACTCGCCCGCGTAAATGATGAACAACCGTCATGTATGTAACTCTATTTTCTTAAGCCGTTCTTATTGAATCTGATGAATTCTGGGAAAGTCACAATAGCAGAAATGGCTTGTCTGGCCAGATTTCAAGGAAATCGATCGGGTGTTTGCACCTGCTGGCGTGTAACCATGACTTCGCTGCTATGAGGGACATACAGCTATGGGCTTCAGCTACTTATTATCAACCTGGAGCCATGAAACAAATTTTCTCTGTCTTAAAATTGCTCTCGTAAACGTTTGTTGTTATTATTCTATTCTTTGGCACTAACAACCGCTAAATTGAGAACAAATGTAGGATTTACAGCTGACCACATGTCCTGCGGTCCTGTCGCTTCAAATCCGGCATCGTTAATTAAAATAGCTATATGCTCTGTTCATATTTTTTGAGTGAAAGTTGTTTAACAATATGTGACTTCTATTTCCACCTTTTGCCTAACTTTATCAGAGCTTAAGTGAAATCTGATTGGTGGCCATGGCGTTCCTGCCTTTAAACATTACAGCATGAAACGTAATGTATAGCTTTCCTCTCATTCACGGCATCGCTTTATGACATAATGGAGATCCGCTTTCCAAGAAAAGCTTCTTTTTCGCAGTTACACATGCGCACCGCGCTCGATGATTGGAGCATCTCTATATCCATCCCAGATATCCTCGCGGGCGGGGCGTGGAGAGAGGCTTTTCTTAAAGTCGTGAAACTCCACAACAGATATCGACGCCATAACTTAGAAAAGAGCGTTCCATCGCGCTTGTACGCCGTTAATTCAAGAAAGGGACGTCACCCAAAAGCACCAACAAACTTTGCGATGAGGGGAGGATAGAAGCAATCGAAAATTTAAGAAGAAAAGTCAGATCGGTTAAAAAAAGTTCTCCGTACTACTCTAGTGTGTTTCTATGTTTAACTAGTTCCATTTCCTCACGAAATGGGCGAGATTTATCTCTGGTCAATAAATTATGTGAGAAATGGGCCATTTTCTCTCATCGGAGATATAATGACGATTATGATGATGATAACTCGTTTATTAAAAATCACAACTAGCAGCCATAAGCTGAATTACTTTTGTTATATACATGTTGATAAAAAAAAAAAAACAATCATACAATGCTAAAATTACATCAAATCTAGTATAAAAGTTCTATTTACAATTGTTACTTATCTGCATAGTGCATTATAAAAGAACTTCTAAACCTCTTTGTTTTTACTCGTGGGATTGAAAACATACGCCTTCTCCTAAAGTGATATCTTTCATTGTTGTTTCGCGAGGGCAGCAGGCCAGCTAGTTTATGCTGGCCATCGCTCTCTACAATTTGTTTAAACAGAGTGCAACATAATTCCTCGCGTCTATGAAAGAGTGATTTTAAACCCGCATCTTCCAGGGCCTTGCTATACGTGACCTCTGGGAATAGAATCCTTAAGACTCTTTTCTGAACCCTCTCTATTTGGTCGGACAAATAGGCTGGCAAGCTGGAATGGAAAGCCTGGCATGCATATTCTAGGACGGAACGAATGCTAGCGCAATAAAATTGAATTAAGGACTTACGGTCTATGCCAGCGTGCTTAAGTTGCTTAAGCAAATAAATCCGTCGAGACGCTTTCGCAGTAATATTATCGACATGATCGTTCCATTTAGGGTCATTCCTTACAGTGACGCCTAAAATTTTAGCTGATTTCACAATTTCAAAAGCATTACCATTAGCCTTAAGAGAAACAGTGTCCAAGTTACTTTCCCTTCGAAAGTCTATTCTGAGTTCCTTGCACTTAAGTGAGTTCAGTTTGAATCTATTGTCATTAGACCAACGAAGGACATCATGTATTGTATCTTGGAGTGTTGATGCACCAAACTTATATAAAAGGGCTCCTGATTTTCAGTCATGTGTGACGTACATAAATGTTTTATTTCTTACTTAATAGGGTTTAAAAGCTTTTTTAATACACCTGCTACTTGCCTATACAACTGAGATTCAATACAACAATGAATTTGTTAGAAGAATTTCACCGGATGCTTTCCCGTGCTCTAGACGGTTCAAGAAAATTTACTAATAGTTTATTAAGGTTATAAATTCTGAGGAATTGCAATGGAAACTAAGACCTTTTTCTTAGCGCATTACGAGGTATTGTAATGCGCCAAGAAAAAGATCTTAGTTTCCATTGCAATTTCTCAGAATTTGTTCGAAAGTGTTCCTTGAACCTTACAGTCATCTCCTCTGTCCGTATTCATGGTCCTTAGCAAATACATGTACAATCTAGTTCGTTTCATTTTTTGCAAGAATTGTTTTACAAGTTTCGCATTTCACACGTCACTTTTTTAACATCTTTATACATACACAGTAGTATAATCTTCCCTATGTAATTTAATGTTGTTTTATTTTACTTTTGTGACAAATTGTATTTTTTTTGTTGTAAACGATTGAAATAGTGCAATAAATAAAAAATCTGAATCTGAAATCTTCAAGTTTGCTGGCTATTGTCCTCGTTCATTTTTGTTGTACACTTTTTGCTTTTGAAGACCTAATGACTTCATCTCGAAAACAATTTACTTATCTTGACCTCATATGTCCTCAATAACGCATTTATATAGAGCAGCCAATTTAGACCAAAAAACTTGCTTCAATATCTCTTCACTCCCAATTTTCCCTTGCCAAAACAGCGTCATCTATACTCACAAATTAGATTGTTTGATGTATGGTCCCAGAGGAACTCCACTCTTGCACCAGCTGACATGGACATCTCACACCTCCCATGGGCCTAAGCTTTAAATCGATTCACGTAATTTTTGGATTTAAACAGGCGAAAAAACCATCATTACCTAAGCCTTTTTTTCACTAGCGCATAAGCATAAGGACATGCACGCGCAGAATGGCGTATTTGACTCAATTCTCGATACCAGCTCTCCTCAACCCAATGATAAACAAGATGGCGGACGAAGTGTCCGCCATATTGCTTTCTGGGTCAAACCGACCTATGATTGGTCCATGGCCTTGTGCTTATGCTTGTGCTTATATCGACCCAGTTTTCACTTGCTTACACATGTGCCTGTGCTTATGCTTATGCGCTAGTGAAAACCAGGCTTTAGTGGCTACACATTTTAGTATAGGTTATATATGGATTCCCTCAACTTAAAATCAATTCTTTAAAAAAAAGTTATTTGTGTGGAAATGTAAAAATAGCGAAATGGTACCTCTAAAATAAAGCAAACAAAGAAACTATCAAAAGGACGAGGAAATGAAGGAAAAACAACGATTTATTTGTACAACGCTAGGAGTGTAATATTGAAATGTATATTTGTTGAGAAGTCCAACATTTTTTTTGAAATTACCCTTAACAGTTAACAAAAACGGTGTGTGTGTTAATACTAGGAAGGAAATGGTTGAGCCTCAGGACGAGAAGCTGCTACGTACTTTCCTCTCTAGCGTACTAATCAAAACCTGAGTGAGAAGAAATAACAAGGTTTCTCTGAAAAATACAACTCAATTGCAGGATATGTTGCTCCCGCGGTCCACTTTCTCTTCTTTTATACACCATACCCTTGAATCTTCAGTACTTTTTATTATTATTGTTTTTTTATACTTTGAATACGCAGTAAAAAAAGCAATCAAGAAATCACAAACCTATTAACAAAACGTGTATAAAAAACTGCATTAATGTAACGCCTTAATAGCTACCTAATAAGTTCACCTGAAGCTACCGCAAAAAATATAAAGTTTCTTTTGTCTCTCTTTTATTCTTTCTTCATGCCGGGTAATGCAATTTTTGCGCATTAGACTACATTGTGGAATTATCTGCACTGAATCAGCTAACGCTACGTTACTGATGTGCATATAATCTGCGGAGCGTTCAATATTAGAGCTCGGAGGCTCAGAAGTTCGATTCTCACCTAAAGCTCAGAATTTATTCTGGGCTTTCTGATGTTAGATATTTCCTTGTTGCAAATGACATCCCAGCATTACTGAGTATCTGACGTTTTACAGATTTTCTAACAGATTTTATTTGGTATGTGGCTATTAGTTAAGTCTAATAATCTCATGAACCATACTAAGCTATAAGCAAAAAGGGCAAAACGTTCGAACCTTGTCGCTTTTTTGTTCCAAAAATTGACGGTCGGAAACTGATTTCATCGAATTACGGTTGCTTTGTCAGGCACTTGTAATACTTTATACAAAACAAGAAGACCAAGACGAAATATCTAGTACTCTTGTAAATAAAGATTATTTCTTAAACAACTGCGTGGGCTTAACTTGTTTCACTTCTGGCCAATCTCTTTCTGTTGCGCGGCAGACAGGGAGGGGCCAGAAATGGATTGGATATTCAACGGTACTATCTGTTAAAAAGTATGTATTTGTAGTCGATAGGTGGCACTCCGTGTCTTAAAATTTTGTTCTCATTTCTGGATCACCTTCAATCTATTCTAGTATCCACAATCTACGGTGCTACTGAAAGTTATGCTAACAAATCAATAACTTTCGTTTTAAATTGGGATGCTGATTGCACTTGGGTAAAGAGCATCACCAGGCTGCATCGAAACGACCTGTATTAAGGGAAAAAGCGTTTGTTAGTAAAGTTTATGAGACATTTTTTTTTTTAAACTGAATGCGTTTATCTCTACGTTCGTTGGAGTAAACTGCAAGGGTAATATATATAAGTAACCGTTCAGTTTCGCGTGAAAGCAAAAATTAATGCAAATTTTATTTTCCAGTTTGACATTGCTGCCTCCCTATAACGGTAAGAGCTCCTCACCTAGCTTAGATAATGTTGACGTTCATCATTTTATAGCAGTACAGTAGAATCATTTTACTCATCGCACAAACCTTAGGTTAATCGATTCTTAACTCGCTGGACTATCTTCTTCGCTAATTGCAAGGCTTCTTCTGCCATGTCAGCCGAGTACACTTCGTTTGGGATTTTGGGAAAGCACACTCTATCTGGATAGCGCATGCGTGTAGAATTAACAACAAGGCATTCCAGCTGACACGCTAGTTGGGTCAATTCAGAGTCTTCTAACTCTTGGCAAATCTGCAGCAAGTTGTGTACGTTTGTCCTCTCCACATCTATGGCGTACTGTGCAGCTTTGAGTGCCTTCTCTGCCGCCTATGACGAAAATTCTTTCATTTAAGCAGAACAAATGTTTTGTCTTTTCGTAATTAAGAAAAATCTATTGTTCATTTTCTTTCTTATGTGATTTACAAAATAAGTATCTTCTTCTAAGACCTCTCAGTTGCTAAAGTCTTTAAGGAAACGGCGATACCACGTTTCTCGATATTTTTTGGTCATTCGTATCAAATACTGTCTAAACGATGCAAGTGGAAAATACGTCTTACTGCTCATGCGATAGACAACGCATCCCATTGGTACAACCGAGGGTCGGCTCCGAAAACTTATCGAGTCATTCAAGTTGAAAGAGAGACTTGGAAAAATTATTGCCGACTCAAGAACTCACTTTGCCGAGGGGACAAATGGGGCAAAAAAGATCAAAGCGAGCAAGGGGGCCCGTACAGTTTCCAGCTTACCTGGTGACATTTGAAACACGCCCATTCATAGGAGGGTCTTTGGCAGACAATGTCATTCTCTGTTGCTGCTATATCAGCCTCAGCCTGCCTGAGCCATCGCCTGGCTTCCCCTGGTTGAGGATTCCTCGCTCTGGCAGAGTTTCGAGAGAATTGCTGTCTGGATCTGTATCCTTCGCGCTGTGTGTGATGTTCCCTGGCGCGTTCTCCCCAGCAATTAAAAAAGTGGCCGTAAGAGCCATGCTGACTTCTGCTGGAGCCAATGTCTGAACTTTGCTGACTTCCTCGAGGCTCCCCTCTTTCCAGCCGCGAGGTTTCACTCTGGATATGTTTGCAAACTTCTGTGCAGAATTCTTCATCGCCCACGTTTTTGTCAGGATGCCATTGCAGATAGAGCCTCTTGATGATTTTTGGGCGTTTCTTCTCTGGTAATTTCCACGCATCTTCTAGAAGTTTCGAGATCTCATCAAATACCTCTTGCTGGTTTCTTCGTTTAGGTCTTTCGGGAGGACTCCGTTCTTGACCTTCAAATATTACAATCGCATATGATAGGGTTGACAAACGATGAAACTTGTAAAGGTCTTCGACATCAACCTCTAATTCTTGGCCGCCAATGTCGATTTTGTATCTCTTCGTGAAGAGTGGAAACCTTTTCTCTGTCACTTCCCTAACAACTCTTGCATAGATGTAAGTCGGAACACCCTTCTCGTGGTTTAAAGTTGGATCTTCAAGCTCAAAACCAACGTATTCACCAGGGTCAAATTCTTCAAAGGCATCGTTTAACAAGTGATGGTCCATAACTGGAAAAGTGCCAAGTTTTGGATAGATATCAACTTCTGCCCGCGCAACGTAGGAGTCATCTGGACGCACACCCAAAGCATCTAATAACGCAGAAATGTCTCTAGGGTCACAATTTAACAAGCGAGGGATCATCAGTGCTCTGTTCCCAAGAAGACCTTCCAGAACTAGTACAATTACGTCGGAAACTATGTAAATTGGAAGGGTTTCGTTCATTACCGATAACAGATCTAGATAGACCGTCCACTTCTCTTCGTCTGCAATAACAGAACTTTCTAAGACGGAAGATACTCTCTTTTGGCTGCCCTGAACAGGACTGTCGTCACAGAGTAAGACACTTTGGAGGTTCTCTACAACGCAGATGTCAATACCTCGAAGGCGTCTTTCGACCTTTGCAATAACGGTGTCCTTTATATCCTTCCTGTTTTGGTTTTCGTCCCGTATCAGTCTCACAATCGCAGCAATGAACTGTGGGCAAGTCAGCTTGTGTTTGAGAGAATTCACAGCTTCAACCGACATGGTTGTTATCTCACTGTTCGAGGAGACTCTCTCTTTAACTAAACTGGACAGCATTTTGGGTCGTAACTCAGTTGGCAGTTTCATCACTAGCTCTTTGTAATTCGTCATGGTAGAGCTGCAAGTTACTTTCATTGATTTCAGGTCAAGTAGCAAATGATCAAAATTCTGCAGACGATCAAGGAAAGAAGGTGGAACATCACAAAACACCAAGTACGAAGATTGTTGTAATGTCACTGGAATAACACCCTCGGCTTCTTCTAAGGAACTTCCCCTAAAAGAAATTCCTGGAAGATAAGGCTGTGGAACGCTCGACAACTCTTCCTCGCTCTCCTCGAGAAGTTGAAAAAAACCTTTCACTGCTTTAACGCATGCTGTGATCTCGTTCGGATGAAGTTTGTCGCTGTTAGATTTCAGGTACAGCATTTGTAACACCATAGCGTAGTGGGCAATCGAGACATACTTTGAACAACCCAGAGCTTGAAATAAAGGGTGAAACTTGCCAAAATCTTGAGGTAGACTGTAAAGAAAGGGCTTGATTTCGAGATGCTCATATAGTTGGAGTACTGCCTGTCGGGGAAGAATAAATTCCTTCCCTTGCTCGACTAAAACGCATGGCGTATTCGCCAGAAGGCTCCTCACATCGTTCCCTGTGTTCAGCTTTGTCTGCAAGAACTCGTAAATGCGTTCCATCACTGCCTTTAAAGTCGTTCGTTTCTCAGGTAAGGAAATACTCCTGTCATCTTTGTTTTCATGAGAGTGACAAACGGCTTGACAATGACGGACAACAAGACCTAGAGATGGTTCTGCAACAATTTGAAGTTGAGAAGCAATACTATAGCAGTAATTCTCAATGCGCATTTTGCGGGGACAGTTAAGTTCACGGCGGCAAGCCATTGGGTCCGCCCAACGTGGAAGTAAATGCGCCTGTGTCCAAACAATTTCAGCATACTCGAATGGAACTGCCCCTTTGAACGCACAGAACGGAATCTGGTTATCCGCCATTCCCTGATATGGCTGGGAAACCTCTCGGAGCTCTTTTTTTGCCGGCTCGCTGCTTACAAAAGGTATGTCGGCTATAGCAGATAAGAGACCTTCAGCCACTACATTGTGTCGGTGAAAAAGATGTTTCACTAGAACTCGTGACTTCTCAAATGTCCTCGCTGTTTGCGCTGTAATGGCTTCGTGTGCAACCTCTCTGGCAAATTTCTTGAAGTGATCATGGGAGACCTCATGAATCAGCCCTATTGCCCTTAACACGATTAACCATTCTGGCGAATTAAGTGGCTTCAAAGGGAAATTGGTTGGCGGAAGTATTATGCGAAAAACGTCAACGTGAGGGTCGTAGAACGAGGATGCAGTTTGAAGTGTTCCATCTATGGAGGGAATAAATGGAGTTGTTTCCAAACAGTTCCGAAGCCTTTGTTTGTCCATGTCATCATCCGCTACAAATTCTGATAGAAGGTGTTTACGAATGTACTCCAAGTGTACTAGCCTCCCTTCTTGGCTGAAGATTTTAAACGTTGGCAGAATATATGTGCAGCAAACGTCTACGGCAGAGACGCACTCTAGCTCCAGGAATTTGAACAAATTTGAGAGAACTGCCCAGGATTCAATGAAGACTAACTTTAGATGACGTTCCAAGATTTCAATTTCCTTTCTCGGTATCCCAACTGGAAGGACACAAACATGGCGATCATTGTCAAGTGGTACAAAGCCACCATGTGTCGCTAGGAAGAACGGAAGGTTTTTTAGCTTGCTTTTGTCTGCCTCATGAAGGCCGGCCACACTTTTACTGAAGTACTCCAAAATTGTTCTACAGTCCTTTGGATCAATTCTCTCAGAAGACTGAGGGTCTCTCTCTATCTTATAATGGATGGCAGTAAGTAGAGATGAAGGTATCTTCAGGGAAGAAACCAAAAACGGTGCAAGCCGGATCGCTGAGCTCAAGTTTGACAGCGCAGCATAATTGAGTTCTGGTACACCGAGTTTCTTTAAAACTTCCAGAAGATTACTACTGGAAGCATCTGAGCTTCTGTAATCGAGGACAGCCGTTGCCTTGCATAAGGGAACAAGAAACTGAGTGGACGTTGTAGGTATACTGAATGCAAGAAAAGGGCTTGTCCTCGCTTCAATTTTAGACTCTGTAGCTGGAAGGATACTCCAGTTGACAAGAGATCTAAGAGCAGACTTAATCTGAGAACATTTGGTTTGTTCAGGTACACTTTCATCACTGAGAACTTTTGCAAACAGGTCGCTAAGGAAAATCCACACCCTGGATATCCATCGTTGGTTGGGAACACCATCTTGATTCCAAGACCACTCTACAAAACGACCTTTTCCATACCGATCAAACTCTAGTGTTTGGGCCAGATGTGCTGAGAATCCTTCTCCATCCAAAGACCTGACTACGGATAATTTCAAGTTTGCAGTATCATTAAACACCTTCTGATCAACTTTCATATGCACAAAGACGTGCGGCGAACCAGGCAAGATATCATGAAATCTGGAAAAAAACTTGGGATCCTTGCTTGAGAAGAGTCGAAGACAGTTGTCTTGTGTCAAAAGCAGTGGAACACCCGGCAAGTGATCAGCAAAAATGGCCATTCCTTTACAGTACAACAGGACAAGGATTAACCCAAAGGTATCTCGGAAAGGGGTTTCACTTATATCGCAGGGGATGGATCCAATCCTACACAACGGATCTTGAGAGGTAAACGATTTATAGAAATCAATCACTGAACTCGGGGTAACAGTACACGTTCGAACTCCAGATCGTGTAAATGATTTATGCAAATCCAGGGAGAAGGCTACCAGATTGAAGCCGCTTTCAAGTAATATTTCTTCAAACCTTCTTCTTGCCTTCGTCTGGAGTTCATTTTCTTTCCTCTTTGGCAGTCTGGAAAAAGGTCCTGTTTCTGTAAGGTCATTAAAGAACGCCACTTGTTTTTTCCTCTGCCCAACAGGTGGAAACCAACTAAGTTCAACAATGTTCGCGCTTTGGCATCCTGGAAACACTACGTCTGAATGTTTGTTTCTTACTACTGGTAAAACTCTAACCTCATTGCTTACCATTTCAGCGTAAAAGAGACTCAACCAGTGTCTCCCAGTGCGGATCCGAAAGTTTCTTGAGTGGAAAGATGCTTTCGTAGGTTTTGATGCTTTGCAAAACCTCACCTTCAGAACACGTTAAGGTGCAAGGTTTTCCGTCTTTAGAGATGGGCAGTTTAAGAAGAGCTCGCACTTCAATTAACAGTGTGAGATAGCATGAGGCCACCACGTCTCCTAGTAAAGCATTGTTCCAGTCACTGCGATATCCACCCCCTTCGTCTCTCCACAAATTTCGCCTTGCTTCGTGGTCCAGTGCAAAATGCGCATTGATGTGCACTGGTAGATCCGTTTGAAATGGAAGTGGAAGAAAACAGTAGGCTTTCTTACCTCGCTCGTCATGATCTTTTGAATTCTTTTCTAACATACAGGCAACGCCACCGCGAGGAAGCATTCCCAGCTCCTTTCGCTTGAAGGCATTCACTATACTGTTTTTCACCGCCTTCTGAAATCCCATCTGTTGCACAATGAGCCATTTCTCTTGGTTGAGAAAACTGTCTGAAATATTCAGCAGGTAAGACACTTTCGCTGCTGGAATATCACTTGGAAGGGGGTACGTTCCAACCTTCTGATCCTTTCGCAAAACGTCTGCTTTTTTGCCTCATCCTCCTTTGACATAGTACTCTCAACAGAGTAAAAATTAACTAGTTCTCCAGTGTTTTTGTGAACCTCACATATGGTAATCTTTTTTACATTGTTGACGAATAAGAGGACTTCAAACAATTCCTTTTTTAGGTCCTCTAGCATTGTATCCAACATCTCAAGAGTCACAAACCTGTTTGATATTAGAGAATCCACGGACATCTGTCTTGTTCTCAGAGGAAATCTGAACATTGTGCCATTTTCAATTTGAAAGTGATTCTCCAGATAACACGGGAATACATCCGGGAATTGCTTTCTTAGGTATGGGATGTCCTCGAAACGCATTCCTGGTTCTTGAGGTGTTGCCGAAGGAACATATCTGCAATTTGGGTCAAATGCACACAAAACGTCTCCAATGTCCTTTCCTTTTGTCATAAAAGAGGGTACATCAGTCAAGTGGTAAACAGCGTTAAAGCCGACTCCATACTGGCCAGTCTTGTTAGGATAATCCCCTTTGCTTCCTTCGCCAAGGTTGCGTATTCCCTCAATGTCTTCATTTCTGAAAGGTTTGTTGTTATACACACACAACGCAGGACCTTGCAGAGGCTTCCAAATGTCTTCAAAAACTCTTTCGTCTGGATGGTGTAGAGGATCTTTAATGAACCAAACCTCAGTTGCTTGTGCATCATCAGCATTTTGAACGAGCTCTTTCAAAATTTCTTTTTCACAAGGGTAACCTGTTAGAATGCGTTTTAAGCGATTTGCGAGTTTCTCTCGTTGCCCAAAGGGAATCCCATATGCACGGGGTCTCAGGGCTTCTTGTTTTCGTGATTTAACTCCGAGCTTCCTACTAGTTAGTAAAGGAATGTTGTCATTAATAAAGTTCACTCCGTCTTCGTCTGGCAGCCAAGAACAGTCTCTAATACAAAGTTCAGATACTGGGTGCATTAGTCCTTTAGAGTTGGGGAGGTATACCATTTCCCACAGCTGCCTGTTAGTTTTGGTGAGATCGAGAGTTTCACCGAGTTGCTTTGCGATATGTATTGCAACTTGAAGGTTTTGCTTATCTAAGGGCTGTTGTCCGACTCGTTCCTTTATTTTCTGTAGGCTTGAAATATAATCCTGTTCATCGAATTTGGTCTTAACACCAACCGCCTTCAGTAATGGGGTAAAAGACAAAGCCAATTCATGCGTAATTTGGAACAGATACGGGGAGCAATCAACAGGCAATGTAAATGCAACCTGATTGGCAGAAAGAAACCTCCTACCGACAAGAATAAAACTTGTTCCTTGAAGGTATGCTATGATTTTATCACTGTAAAGAGCAAGGGAGTTCTGAAGACATGAATGAAGACTGGTACAGACCAGGCTTAGTTCCTTGTACTCTGATGCATTAAGAAAATCTACTTTTGTGGACACTGCTGCCGTCAGTTGTTGTACTACTTGAACCAATGTAATTCCCTTTTTGTCTAGATCTAACAGGGAACTCAATTCCTTTGGAACGGAAACCCCAATTAACGGTACTGTGCAGCACACTAAGTACTTTTTCTCTTCTAGGAAAGCTTCATTCGGTGCTAGCAGTACTTGTGAATTTTCTACAAGTTCTTCTCCCTTCCAAGGGAGAGGAAATTCTCTTGGTTTTTGGAGAATGGGAAGAAATTTAGTATTCAACAAACGAGCAGAAATCTGAGATGTAGGTTTCTCTTGGCGAATTAACTTCTTCTCCATGAAAGATAACAATGCTGTTATGCGCGTTAATGCCTCGTTACTGCTAACTGAATTAAGCTTTTGGATGCTCTCGGCTCGTTCTGATAGATCGGACCAAGGAAGATCATTCGATAACATTCCCAGTTGTACAAGCCTGGCCAACTTCTGCGGGTGAGCATACGATTCTTCAGTCCCATAAGGAAATCTACCATCTTCAGGGGAAAATAGTGACGCTGCTTCTCCGTAGGGATGAACGAGTTCGCTAGGAGTAATTAGAGTGTTACCAGTTGGTGAAGATGGGACACAAGGGTGCCGCCTTATCAAGTCATAGAACTCCCCACTTCTGTCATCTAAAGCATCTTCTGTCATCTAAAGCTTTGTTGTCGTAGCTTGTTAGTGATCATCCTCTGTATGGATTTTAAAAGTTCAGGATAGAAGTGATTGGAACACTAGTTGAGCCAATTGTGCCCAGATATTACAGGAGTTGTTTTTTTTTGTCTTTCTTTTTCTCCTTTTATGGTGTCATACGCTGATTATGATTACATTCAGTGATCTTTGCACTAAACGTCCTGGTTGCACATGGCTATAACACCAGAAGCTGGGATTTGCTGCGCCCTGCCTTCGCAAAAACCACTAAATACCGAGGTAGCTTCAAAATAAACGGTGCTCGGACCTACAACACCCTTTCCGAAATCATTAGACAAGTAGAGACGCTCAGCGAATTTAAAATCAAGCTTAAGGTGGCTTGATACAGTTTCTCGGGGTGAAACTGACGTCGCCATCAACATTGACGTTGCCATCAACAAAGATTTCGCAAAATTGACACCACAGTTGTATTAGATAAAGATGAAATTTGTTATGATCAGGGTTGAAATGACATCGGAGTTGTCATAGCAACGAAATTAGGCCATGGCCTATTTTGCTGGTAGCAGTATTTCTCTGCACTGGGAACTGTTCTTCCAAAATCGTTTACTAGAGTTTTTTCCTCCAATAGCCGCCTCGATGTTCGTGAAATTTAAGCAAAATCTGTAAGAGCGTTATGGAGATATTTTGGGAAGAAGTTTATATGGTTAGAAACACGGTAGAAAATGGACAATCTCGATGTTCGACTTTTATCTGAATTAAACGAAGCGCTTTGGTTTTTGACATGTAATTTTACCTCATAGTAGATTCAATCTTTTAAAAAACGTGTGTGAAAGATCATGGAGATAACTCCAGCCGATTGCTAGAAAGAAGGATTTGATTAGTATGCATCGGGGCGCTCTTCTTAGCGTTGATTTGAACATTTCGGTCCACTTTTACAAATTAGCGAATAATTTTTAAACCATTCGATACGTTTTTTTTTTAAACTTTACGAATCTTGAGTAAAACCTTTTAGTTTCAGGATTAGTGATATATGGTAAGGTAGTAAAATAGGGCTAAAATTCGCCAATATTTTGTCAGAATTTTTTCTTACAAGTGAGAGCTTCTCATTATTCAGGATTATTGTCTCAAAGTTTCATTTTCACGTGAACAGCAGTACCTAGCAATAATGCATTTGACATATGCAAAAATGCTAGCTATTGTTGTGCACGAAATTTTGAAACTTGGAAACAATACCCTGAATAATGGAGGCTCTCACTTGTAAACACAAAATTTCTGACAAAATACTAGCGAATTGTAGCCTTTATTTTACTGCCTTACAATATATGAATAACCTTTAAACTAAGAGGTCATATAAAGGGACGGTTAATCTCAAGATTCTTAATTTTTTTTAAAAATCTATCGTGCGGTTTAAAAATTATTCGCTAATTTGTTAAAGTAGACCGAAATGTTTACATTACCCCTAACAAGAGCACCCCGATACATTCTAATCAATTCCTTCTTTCTAGCAATGGGCTGGAGGTATCTCCATGATCTTTCACATTGTTTAAAAAGATTTAATCTACTGTGAGGTGAAATTACATGTCAAAAGCGCCTCGTTTAGTACAGATAACAGTCGAACATCAAGATTGTCCATTTTCTACCGTATTTCTAACCATATAAACTTCTTCCCAAAATATCTCCATAACGCTCTTACAGATTTCGCTTAAACTTCACGACCATCGAGGCGGCTATTGGAGAAAAAAGCTCTAGTAAACGATTTTGGAAGAACAGTTCCCAGTGCCGAGAAATACTGCTGCAAGCAAAATAGGTCATGGCCTCATTTCGTTGCTATGACAACTCCGATGTCATTGCAACCCTGATCATAACAAAACTGTATCGAGCTACCTTAATCGTCATTTTAAACAGTAACGGCTGCGGTACATGTTGCCTTTGTAACTTAGTTGTTTTCCTAGTTTTAATGTTTTAATGTCTTTTTTTGAGTGTGTGTTGAGTCAGGGCTCCATTTAAACTAGCTCTGCTAAATTGAATGCATCTGGATAAATATTGATTTAAAAAAATAAGAAATAAATAAATAAAATAAAAAACTTGGCCCTTTTTGGTATAATTAATACATTTTTTGTATTATGTCCATGAATGATCTCCATCAATTTATGTTTTTTTCTAATAATTTTTGAAGTTCTTGTTTTCTTGTTGCTTTCTTTTTTTACGACATTCTATATCGAACCATTTTTGCTTTTATTAGTGATTCGAATTTTAAGGAAACTTTTCTTACCTTCATGTTTTCCATAGGTTTCAAATATTGTCATTGTGGGATCATTCTCATTTACCTATAGGTAGTTGACGTGTTGACGAAAGTAGTAGTACCTTCGAATCCTCGCCAGGAGTCATTCTAAATAGAGCGCTGGACTTGCAATCTTATAGACGGTTTACAGTACCCTTTCTTTATGCCTCCTTGCCCGCTTGTCGTTTATACCCTTATTATAAAGAAAAGTCCTTTTGGCTAAATTCTGGGGTCATCAGCTGAGCTATGTTTGGAAGAGCGCTTAAAAGAAATAAGGAACAACGATGTGTTTGGATATAATTTTGGCCACGCAAGATGGCCGATTTATTGATTTTAAAAATATAACACCTTCAAATAAATTTAATTAGCTATGATTATTTGATCATTTACGCTCTGGCAAAGGTGAGGGCGGAGAAAAAAGGCCACAAGCCTCCAGTAGGGAGGCTCGCCCCACCCGAAGACGGATGACCCAGAAAAAGCCGAAGAGTAAATCTTGTACCTCAGCACCTGCTTGAGGAGAGATTACTCATGTTCGAGCTGTATGTGTAGATAAACTAGGTGTACGAATATAGCTTAAAAATGCATTGGACTTCCATCGTCCCAACTGGCGAATTTGAGCGTCGGAAAGACCTTTAGCAGCGGCCCAAGTGGCTGCACCTATGCGAAAACTGTGTGCTTTGTACAAGGTAGGGTCAAGATTACAAAATCTAAGAGCCCTATTAAGTTGTTCCACAAATATTGATCTTTTTATGGGCGCCCCGCCCGGCCAGCAAAACAGGGGGCCACTGGTGGTCCCTCTAACAGAAATAAACGCGATGACAGCTTTGACCGGGCAACAAGATTCTTCTTGAAAGATGTCAATAACAAATGGGCGCCCATTAGCACTGTGCTTATATTTATAAATCGTCAGTTGAAGAGCTACGACCTGCCCTTGGGTCGTCATTAAACGTGCAAGCTGATTAAGCCTAATCAGATTACTCTGATCACTTCCGTTAACTGTTATCTCGCCGATACGTAAAAATGCAAAAAAGGCTATATAGCACATAGCTGAAAACATCTTAAACTGGTAGGCTGACTCTGTAGTGTGCTGAAATGAGGCAACAAGCTGCCGCAAGATTGGTAGTGTAATAGGAAGACGGACATCACGTACCGGTGCTAACTTGCGATAACCTTTAAGAATTTGACGAATGATCGCAGTTTCCGTTGGATCATTCACACCTGCTAACTTATGGGCATAGCCGATAGCAGATAGATAACTAGTCACAGTGGAGGAAGCATAATTATGCGAATAAAGATGGGAAACAAATAGTACTATAATAGCGGGCTGTAAAGGTAAGCATAAATCTTCGTTACCTAAAAAGGACTGAGCCCATCTCGTGAATAAGCTCCACGAGCGCTTGTAAGCGTCCTTGGAACACTTAGTTAGACTCGCGGACAGAAGTGTTTGTGCTACAGAAGCCAGCTCTCCGGTAGAAGATGTGGTGGAACTAAGGTTTGCTCGTGGTCCATGCCCTGTCCCAGGGACTTGAATTTTGTGACCTGTAAGCGCGATAAAGCGTCAGCCTTGACATTTAGCACCCCAGGCACGTGGACCGCACGAAATAAAATATTATGTTTCAAACACTGTAAAACTAGTTCACGCAAGAGGACGATGAGTTTCTTATCTTTCGTAGTTTTCTTGTTGATAACTTCAACTAGACCTAGATTATCCGTGTGAAAAAGGACGCATTTGTTGGCCAGTTCTGACGCCCATATTGAAAGGCTTATAACGATCGGAAACATCTCTAGTACGATAATGTTACGACCTAGCCAGTTTGAGGGCCATTGACCATAAAGCCAATGCGAGCCGAAAACTGCGCCGTAACCTAAGGAACCTGCTGCATCAGTGTAAAGATGTAGTTTGGCTGACGACAGCCAATTATAGTCTAAAAAGAAAGACTTGCCATTGTATGATTCTAAAAAGGTAAGCCATAATTGAAGGTCAGATTTTGTTTCCCGATTTAGACGAATAAAATATCGAGGGCGTTTGACCCCTACTGTCAAGTTAATTAAGCGGCGTAAAAAAGTGCGACCGGGCACTATGACAGAACAAGTAAAGTTGAGAAGACCAATTAAGGATTGCAGTTCTCTTAAAGTTATCTTTTTCCGACGAAGGAAGTGTTGAATAGAGTCACGGCATTTAGTAAGTTTGTCGCTAGGAAGCCGTGCTTCCATGTTCTGAGTATCAAGCTCAATACCCGCAAATGACAACACGAAGCTAGGGCCTACTGTTTTCTCGGGAGCCATTGGAACGCCCAATTCATCACACGTTTTGAGAAAAACTTGCAGATCATTAGCGCACGATGCCAGCGATTTGCTGACGATCAGAAAGTCATCTAACAAATGTAATATACCGGGTATATGTAACCTAAAGCGAGCAATCCATTCGAGAGCGGAACTGAAACACTCAAATATTTTGCAAGAACTGGAAAGCCCCATAGCTAGATTTCTATCAACATAGAACCGATCACGCCAGCAAATCCCCAGCAAATTATAATCAGAGGGGCTGACCGGAATCAGCCGAAAGGCATTTTTGATATCGGTTTTCGCTAGCGCACAGCCCCTGCCTGTGCGCCGAATTAACCTGATGGCATCGTCAATATTAGCGTAGTGTACGCTGGAAGCAATTTGTGGGATATGGGAATTAATGGAATTCCCCTCTGGAAAGGACAAGTGATGAATTAGGCGAAATTCCCCCGGCACCTTTTTAGGAATCAAGCCTAAAGGAGAAACATGAAAAACTGAAAAGGGTGGTCTATTGAAAGGACCAACTATTCTTCGTAACTGAATTTCTTTAGCTAATTTTTCGTCTACCGCCTTAGGATTAGTAGTAGCTGACAAAAGATTTTTGGATACAAAATTACTGCGATGACCAACATAATCGATAGAAAAACCAAAACGGAAACCTTCAATGAGATATTGCCGAGATCGAGGAGGGTAGCCCTCCAGATAGGCCTGTAATTTATTTATTTTGATTGGGGTTGCCAATGGAACTAATGGACGAGACAGTGCGGGAGGTAGGGGCTGAGTTACTTGCGGGGACTGCTGTGGATTTCGGTCGCGACACAGCTTTTGTAGGATTTGCCTGTTGCTTGGGAAAGTGGCATTGGTTGGCTGGATGATGAGATCCACATCGAAAGCATTCGTGTTTAAAGTTACAGCCGGAACACTTTTCCCCTCTGTGAAATCTCCAGCAAAAGCCGGACGGAAAGGGCGACCTTGTAGGCCTGCTGCGTGAGTCCGAGGAAACTACGGTATGGGACTTTTGCATGTGGTGCGCCTGCAACCACAGTTCCCAATGGATCTGGTCCCAGGGAAAAAGAGTTTTTTGCCTCAAAAATCGAAAGTTTTCATCGTAATAACGCCAATGGGCGTTCTTAGCCGCTAGGTCCCGCACTGTCTCGGAATATTTCATTAAAGCTGGAGCGTCGGTCGGTGATCGCACCGTATAAATAGCTACAAATGTTTGAAAGGCTGATACCCATTGGTCTATAGTGGCAATTCTCTTAGGTTTCTGTGCTGGCTCAAGGCTAATGACCGGCCGATCCGAAGAGTGTGGGGTTTGAACAACAAAATTGTACTGTGACTGGTTTGGGGATGCTATTTGCAATAGGGTTCCTAAATCAATATACTCGTTTGCCCAAATTTTTGATTGAATTTTATCAGACACCCTGGAGGCGAGAGGGACAGCGATTTGTTGATGAATCATGTCAGGCCGGTCAGTAGACTGAGCTATGCTATTTATTGATAGCGGGCTCGTAGTTATAGTCGAAGGGTTCGGAGGAGGAGGTCTCTCACCGGTAATGTCCTGAATTACGGCCGCTAAAAAAGGAAAAAAAGGAAAGAAAGGACCTAATTTAAGCTGGGAGCGCGACCCGCCGCCGGGGTGCAAATGAGCTTAATAGCGGATAGAATGGCGCCCCTGTAACTCCGATAAAGAGCATATTGTCCTTTGGAATTGAGGTGTACCCCGTCGCGGCATAAAATGGGAACGGTGGGTTGTCGAAGTCCTTTGTGACGCCAGAAAACAGCAAAAGGTAGGGTCTCCAGCACCACGCTGAGATATTGGTTGAGGAGGGCCACACGATCGTTGAAGGAGGGTGGATCCCTCAGACCTTTAGCGCGGGTAATGGTCTGACAAACTACTATCGTTTTAACTTGGCATTCAGCGTGTAAAAGCTGAACGAGGGTCTCGATCCTCGAGCCTACCACCTCGGGCCTAGCGTCCGGTGGGGAAAGGTCATTGGAACCTATCTCCAAAATCACAATCTGAGGTTGTAGGCGCCTTACTAAATGTAAATCAAATTTAGAGAGCTTGTCGACAGTGCGACCGCCAACTCCGAGAAAAGTTATCTGGGCGGAACAGGACAAGTTAAGATCCCGTCGTACCCTTGCGTCTACGCCTTTAGACAAAAATAATTCGAAACGACGGACAAAGGAGTGGCCCATAATGAGAACATGGGGTTTAGGAGACATGACTGACTTAAAAAACAATAAAGATATACTCAACTCTGGAAGTGAAGAACGGAGGTGCGCTGTCGTCAAATTCGCAAAGCTTGTTACGTCTGGAGACCAAGAGGAAGACTTCGGGGAACACAGCTTGTTTTATACCCTAACCTTAAATGACGTCGAGGCTAAGTACTTTTCCGGCGAGCTCGTGACTAGTAGTTTTACAGCAAGTAATATTCCGGCAAGTAATTTACCAGCTAGTGATTTTCCGGCTTGTATTTTTCCGATTGATCTCGTGATAGTCGTGTGATCGCTACTGACTATTTTGTGTCAAATTGGACCCTGCTCACAGCTCTTCCCTGCCGATTACCTATGTTAACGGCGAATGCGTGACTAGGAATAAGTGCCCCTCTTAACAAACTAACACAAATCATTGCGTGACTAGGTGACATAAACATTTTTATTTGCAGGCAAATAAACTCCTTTTTCTCGTAAGATCATCTAGACTGAGACCAGAATCTGCAGTAGGGGGAAAAGGCAAAACACGTTATGAAATGGTGAAAAAATTCGGTAGGCGAAGCGAGCCGCGCCGCGTGCTGCTAGCCCCGGTCCGTGAAGGATCCGCCACCCTTTTCCCTATCGCTTTGTTCTCCGATTTTTCTTTTTCGCTTTTCTCCCCTCTTTGAAGCTAGGTCTGATCTTCAGGATAAAGTGCTTCACGACAAGCCATCTTGGTTTCATATGCACCAAAGGGGGCGGGCGTCGGGCTTTATAGTGGTTGGGGAGGTGAGGCTAGTTTGCCTTCTTCTTGATTTATATGAACGATTTGCGTGCCAACAATCAGTGAACTGAAAATAGAACAATTTTTCGGACAATGAAAGCGGTAGAAAATAGAACTGGCCTAATTACGTTACTGTTAGTTATGAAACGCTCCTTGTTTTTTCTCTTGTCAAAATAGTTCCGTTGCTTTAGGTTAGAGAACGTGATTATATCAGTCTTTCTAGAACATTTTGTGGTTTTTTACGCTTACGCTTATGGTACAGTACTTTCCGCGAGGAACGACCGTTCATTCTGAAATGCTTTCAGCAGCTTAGTTTTGAAGGAAAGCTGGCTCGCCTTCGATATCTTCGGGGCTTTGTGTCTTCACTAAGTGCAAAGGACAACGGAAGTGAAGAGCTTGAAAAACGACGAATGATAGATTATTTGAAAAGAGTTGAACTCATTCCAACTGAGGACGGCTCTTTGAAGACGGCATCCAGTTTCTACGACCCCTGTAATGAACTATTCTGTGCCTTGTTACCAAAAGACAGTTTTCCACCGGAAAAATTTAACTCTGAAGATTGGCTGTCATTTTTGGAGACGATAGGCCTTATCAAAGAAGTTTCAGTCGAAGATTTTTTAAAGTTTGCTTACCAAGTGGCCCATGAAGCTGAAACGCAGCGAACAAAAAACACCTCCCAAAAATCCGCAGTTTTGTTGCAACACCTTTTATCTCGACCAAATGTGGTTGATGAAGGTCTTTTACACCTTGTGTCTGAGATTCCTTTCGTGCCTGCAAGACCTGTTGAAGAATCACTACAAGAACTATGCGTACCATTTGGAATAAGACAAGGAGACGAAATTCCATTCATTGCGTTCAAAGATTCCGTTGTCAACGAGCATGCAGATATCATATGGACGAAAGCACATTTGCTTCCAACGTCGGCAGATCCCAGGATTCATAGTTTTGAGCTTTCAAGTGACTGTCGTCATCGAAATGTTGATCAGTACATTAATGTATTTCTTGAACAGCTTGGTATTCAGATTAAGCCATCGGTTGCTCTTGTCATTAGTCACTGCCAAACTGTCAGCGCGAGGAAAAATATCACAACTGAGCAGTGCGCAACGGTAACGAGGGTCATGGAAAGAATTTATGAATTTCTACAGGAAAACGCCATCAACGATCCAGAAGCCGTGCGGGTACTCGGAACCATGCGTTTTATTACTGTTGAAGGAGGAAAAACGTTTATTCTGCCTAGACAAGCTGTCATCGAGATTTACGAACATTTCGAGATTAAGCCGTTTCTTTACAGAATTCCTGCTGTATTTGGAAAGTTCCAGACTTTGTTTGAGTTTGTAGGCTGTTCAAAGACTGTAACTTGTAGAGATTACGCTGTGGTATTGGAGATGATGCATGAGAAATGCAAAGGTTCTAAACTGAACCCAAATGAACTTACAAAGTGTTCGAAGGCCATCATAGGATTCTTCAGAACTTTGCAAGATAGCCCAGGATCCGTGCCAACTCTCTCTAAATTGTACCTACCAGCAATGCCTTCAGAATTTTGCCTTTCGAACGAGCGCCTCAAGATAAGCACCATTCCTGTTACTTTACGTGTATCAACGGAGCTGTTGTTTGATGATGCCCCAACCTATGGTTATAGGATAAAAGGTCTTGAACAGCCATTTGTACTAGAACTTAGTCTACTGAATGTAAGTCGGAAATCAGCCATGATTAACTTTACAGATTTGATGCTGAAATTACCCCCGGAGTCACAGCCAAGGATGCTATCTAGTGTGGTAAAGGAAAAACTTTGCGATCCCGAAAAAACGAAAATTGTCGCAAACGGGGCTGTTAACACGATGAAAGTGAAGATATCTTCCATCCCCTTTGCTCGTGGAGTTGCAAGAATCATAAAACACGTTAACCATCAGAATAAAGATTTTGACGTAAGTGTCTTAAAAGGCATTGAGGAAAGTCTTCGAAGCATCGAGTTGTTTGCCGTGGAAGGTCTCAGGACCTCCCTTTTTCTTTATGAAGTTCATATTCCAGAAAGTGAAGATGATGTGCCTTTCTTCGTAGACAAGCCGGAGCTGTCTGCATTGGGGAAAAGTAAAGTATACATCGATACGCTGTCTGGGGTGGGTGATGCTATTTCAATCATATCGGACATAATTGGGGAAATGTATGGAGAGTTTCTTCAAAACAAGACAAATCTCATTGATGAGATGCTCCGTTGCCCGCCTTCGAGTATATGGCCACTGTTAGACAGAATGAAAGTTCGTAAAGATGACAGCTACACCACGGCAGATTTGGATATCTATCCAGAGCCCGGCACATTGATTCCAACTGAAGACCACCATCTGCTAAAGGACGCTTTTGAAGAATTTGAACCCGCAGAGTACGTTGGTTATCAGCTACACGACCCAAGTCTGGTCCTGCAGAAAGGCAATCCAATTTACATTTACGGTATAATAGTTCAGGAGGTTACCAGTGAAGATGCTGTTATCTTGAAAAAGGTATACCAGATCAACAATGAACACGACAAAGAACCAGCTGAGGTCAGTGCTACTAAGCTGTATAAATTCCACCGTTTGTAAGAGATATTTGACGATCAGGACGAAGATATGGCAAAAATGCTTAAAGAGATCTCAAACTTCCTCCAAATCGCATGGGAAATGCCTGAGGACGAGAAAGCCCAAATTGTCAAGCGCTTATTCATGCGTTGGTTACCAAGACGGAATACCGATAGCAAGGACTTGCTCCTGGTGGCTTTACAGCATTTAAAGAATGAAGTTTCGCGGCTCGGTGGCTGTTACGATGAATTGTTTGCTTTATTGGAAGAGCGTGCAAAACAACATCATTCACAGCGGGAAATTTATCAAGAAGACTATCTTGTTCGGCATGGACCGTGGCGACCTTCATCTGATGATAGTTCCGATGATGATATTTCCCCAATTATCCATAGGATAGACAGAAAAAATCCTCAGCCAGAACAGGCCAAGCGTTGGTTGAGACAAGCTGACGCTGACCTTGAGTCTTGCAGTACAGAGCTAGCATCCACCACTGACTCATTTGAGTGGCTTTGCTTTAAATGCCACCAGGTAAATAGTATAAAATACATATATTTATAGCGGAAAAAATGGAAACCTATCGACGCCCAAAAAATTGGGAAATGACATCAGCGCACGTCGGCCCGTCCGCCAGTACACTCTTTGAGGGTAGGGGTAAAACAACTTCAGTAGGGTAGGGAAGGGAGTCCAAGACGTTGACGTTGCGTTTCGTTGTGACTCAAAATTAACCACTTAATGGGCAACCAACGGAGATGCTCGAGTAAAAATCTATTTCTGAAGTTGCTTGTGTTGGATTTACGACAAAATTTCAGAGATAAATTTCTTTAGTCTTCCCCCCAAACCTGGTCAAAATTTTGAAAGGTAAATTTATCTATAGACACTGATTTGTTTTCCGACACTCTTGCCGACAACTGAAGCGTTTTTTTTTTTCATTTCAGTAACGTTTTGAAATTATTGTGTTCTTGTTTTCCCGCCTCACAATGAAATGCAACTGCTGTGAAGTTTCATTTCTGTTTTTCAAAGCAGAATTTGTTTAATATTTGGTTTTTCGTGGAATAAAATGTCGTAAAAGGATTCATCAATGGCTGCGTTTGTGACACTTACGACTCTTACGGCGGACTACAGGAAAAATCTTTTAAACATTTCAAGTTTTCAATTATTTGTGTTCTTCCACTGCCGCCACAATATGAAATACTGTCAAGATTCTTCTGTTATTCTGTTTGTCTATTTGGTTTTTGGGTCGAAGAAAGCTTCGCCACGGAATTCAACGAAAGTGAAAGTTGAACAAGCAGGCTTTTCACAGTAGAATACAGAAAAATTATCTGACCTCTCTTACTCGCTTTTAGGAGGTGCATCTGTTGTTGTTGTTGTTTACACAATGAGAATTACAGATTAGTGTACTTAAGAGAAATTTGTTTGACTTGGACTGGACAGGCTACTACTTTCCTGTTACTGATCTTCATTTCCCCGAACCAGCTTAAATTAGTGTTCTGTAGCTAAGTGCGTATTGTTCAACACTTGGTCGTATGTTCCTGAATTTCACTTTGTTAGAATTGGTAGAAGACTTGTTTAGGGATGAAGAGATCTAGCTAATATTTGTTTTAGGCTTTGTTTTTTCTATTACTTGCAATTAAAATTGAAATCGTCAAATCTGTTTCGTTAAGTCCAAAAATGAATTATAGAATTAGACAGAATGGCCGTTTTAAGTCTGTACTTACGTCACAGAGCTAACCATAGTGAACTGTTTTATTCTTTCCAGGCAGCCGAAAAGGCCCTGAAGGCTGTGCAGTACAACGAGGATGCTAATCAGAAGACAAATGACCACAATTTGGCACTGAATTGTTGTGGTTTTGATGATGCGGTGTTAAGGGATTTAGCAGTCCAGCTTGAACGTCTTGTGATTAGTTCAGTCCACATGCGTTATCCTGACACTATGTCATACCCCAAGATACCCCATGACGTATACACAGCAGCGCAGGCAGAAGAAGCCTTTAGAATAGCGACAAAGATTCTGGAGAGAGTTCGAGTAAAACTTAATTAAGGTGGGGCTTAACGATACTGCCACTGATTTCATTTGAATTTCATCCGCGTGAAAAACGAAACGGAACAAATGAATTATAATTAGGACATTTTGCTACAATCAAGTAAAAACTAGCTCGTCCCAAATCTTGGCAGAAAAAAAATACATTCAGTTGTTTAATGCCTTTACGCAAGAAAGTGGTTCCGAATTACATGAACCTCAATTTCAGGATAAATAACGGAGAACCACTAAAATTTTGGATAGCAATACCAATTATACCATTCCTATACCTTTACACGTCGATAAATATTGCCCCAAATCGTCTCGCCACTATGGCGTTCCGTTGCGGACAAAATTATACCGATCGTAAAAACATGTTGAAAACATAATACTTAAGTCGAAACTTGTAAAATACATCGAATACAGTAAAAAATATGAGTCGAGATTTGCAAAATATATGTTCACGAACGAAAAAAAAAAACCAGTCGAAATTTTGAAATTTGAGTCGAAAAAAAATTCGAGTCCAGTTGAAAAAAAAAACGGGAGTCGAGAAAGAGAGAACGCTGACCAGTTGTGTTGTCAATCGATGTATTCACTCCACCGATACGAGTCTTTGTTCCAAAGTAGTGGTTTGTTGGCTACCAAATATTGTAGATTTTTTCTTCTCCCTTGGTAGACTTATCGAGGACTTGGAGAGGCAGCTTAGTTCAGCTTCATATGACAGTTCAGAATTCTTATTTTGGCGCCGTGACGAGTACAAAAGGACACTTGCAACTCTGTCGTCAGGATACTGTGAGACTTACGGTACGGTTGTTTAGAAATAGGGAAGTTCATCCGTGTCTACTGTAGTGATTCCCTTGACCGCTTGCTGTCGATGCCGCGAGCCAGTGTTTTGCTGTAATTCTTTTTAATGCTTGTCGGTCCTTGCGTGACAGGTTTTGGCTTTGTTATTTGTACCTCTGCCAGTTGTAACCTCTCGCGAGGGCTCCGATTTATCTTGACGACAGAGTTGCAAGTGTCCTTTTGTACTCGTCACGGCGCGAAATAAGAATTCTGAACTGTCATATGAAGCTGAACTAAGCTACCTTTCCAAGTCCTCGATAAGTCTACCAAGGGAGAAGAAAAAATCTGCAATATTTGCTAGCCAACAAACCACTACTTTGGAACAAAGACTCGTATCGGTGAAGTGAAGACATCGATTGACAACACAACTGGTCAGCGTTCTCTCTTTCTCGACTCGCGTTTTTTTTTCAACTCGACTCGAATTTTTTTTTTCGACTCATATTTCAAAATTTCGACTCATGTTTTTTTTCGTTCGTGAACATATATTTTGCAAATGTCGACTCGTATTTTTTGCTGTATTCGATGTATTTTACAAGTTTCGACTTAAGTATTATGTTTTCAACATGCTTTTACTATCGGTATAATTTTGTCCGCAACGGAACGCCATACGCCACAGTGTCGAAAGTTTATAGTGTCGTGTGAACATTTTAGTTCCTGTTGGCAACACGCTTTAGAATTTATGTGGCACAAACTCTTGGTTAAATGTGCTGGTTGTAGCTGTTGAAACGCCACCGCGCCAAAGTCAGGCTTGGAGCCACTGTTGATACTGGGTGTCTGAAACAAAGTGTTTAATTTTAGATTAATGTGTTTTTTTTTTTTGGGGGGGGGGGGGGGGGGGGGAGAGATGTGAGTGTACCTTAAGTTTCATTTACAGCGGCATATTCATTGGTGAGATGATAATTCGGAATTTCACCACTTTTGCCGGCAGGCAAGCAAAACAGGAAGACCTGACAATCAAACTTAATTTACTCCAAAAAGAGAAAGAGGGGCGAGACGATAAACGGATTAAAAATATTTCCTGCAAGCGTTGGCTACCTAAGAGTACTTTATGTCCCAATTAGCTTATAAAGTGATGAAGAAATGAAGTTGGTTTGCTTAATTTGATTTTCCCTTTTTTCTCCTGTCATTGGAATGTAGGCGAACAATCAAGCCACTTTTGAGAAGTCATTCCTGTCTGCAACTTCCAGAAGACTCGAATTTACAAGGGATCCCGTAAAGACTCGTGTATCAGAAGATTTTAGACAAGTGATGACACTCGAAGATTGTTCGTCACAATCTCTGCATAGCCTTATCAATTACTTACTCAATGATTTTTCTACGATGTCTTAAAAGCATTTAGTCAAACGCGTTGTTCATTGTTTTAATGACTTGAAGCATTATGCTGCATTTTTGTGTTTGTAACTTTGGAACTGTCGATCTTGTCCAACATGTAGAAACAACATTCATAGTTTTGGTAGTTTTCAACTGTAAAAGCCTTATCTTAACGCTATTTTGTTATTTTGGTTTTAGATTTTTATTTCTTTGCATGAAAAAAGAAACGGCTTTCAATTAGTTCTATTGAAATTGGCAATCACATGAAGCTTTTGCAAATGATTCTGACCCTTGCGAAATGACAAGTTGTTTAGTACTAGAAGCACTTTTCCCGTCGCCGTTTTTACCTCTGACCTTATTCTTAAAACTAGCAATGCAACACACCCTGCTTCTTTACAAATTTAAGCAAGTTTTAAGGTTGCTTTTTTCGGGACTCCAAAATATTAATTATTTAGACAAAACAATACTTAAGAGGTGCTAGTATCGAATTAGTTCTTGGCACAAAAGTTTTGGAAAACAGAGTAAACACTATCAGAGATAAGAAGAGCATTTAGAAAAGTAGCTTGAAACCTACTCTGACACCCAAGACGGGTGTCTTATATCGGCACAATTATCAGGGTTTGTATGACGGAAAAATTCTGAATTCTTTTTTTTTTAATGATTCATATAACATTTTCTCTGTTCTCTATATCACTAAAAGAAGACTTTATATCACTATAAAATCGCAACCCTTACAACCTTAAATTTGGCCGACCCACTTTTTTATTGCTTTTTAATCTGTGGTACTTTTAGAATGTATTCCATAATTTTGTCATGGAATCGGCCACGTGACCCATTTTGCAGATGGAATCTGGAATTTTGGGTTTTCTAGTGAAAACTAAATTAAACGTGACTTTTTTCTCGTAAAACATGTTGTTAATTAACAAGAAGACTAAACCAAAAACCTCCAGAGTTGATCAAGGACAGAAGTTATGAAAGTTATCAACGGTTTGGTTCCGAAACATGGGCGGTACTGTTTCGGAACCAAACCGTTGATAACTTTCATAACTTCTGTCCTTGATCAACTCTGGAAGTTTTCGCTTAGTTTTCTTGTTTACGAGTAATAACAAAAATAAAGGAAAGTTATTAATTTCGGAGCGCTATTTGATCATGGGGGTATTGTTTCCTCAGGGGGTCGTTACTTTCGTGATACAAGATAGACTTGCATCAGCTTTTAACTTTTCTTTAGGATTTTTGCGGTAATCATATTTTATAAACTAGAGTAATACACCTAACACATGTGTGGAGTAGAAGTAATCTCACCTAATTTGTGTCGTGAAGTGAAAGTTAGTGCGAAGTAAACGTTACAGTTTTTTTGCAGTAAAATGCTACTCTCTGTGGTTATAACTTACCAGGCTGAGCCATTTTTAATTCGCATTATGGCGTAAACGATAAAATAGATCAGAAACCCGAAATTTGAGTGCGAGTATTAGCCGTCTTTTAAGTTCACACCCATAGAGGAAACCGGGGGTTTCTTGCATGGAGACTAATGTTTAGCAGCAATGGACAGCAGCCGGCTTCGATACGCAACTACAAACTGTAATAGTTGGAATCAGAATTTCATAGATATCTTCACATTTCCTTGCGATCGAAAGTGAATACATTTACTGTCTCCACAACTGCCCATTTTTGTTTCCTGTCATTGATCACAGAGCACTTGAACCGCCATTTGTAACAACATTAAATACCAAATAAGTGGGAAAAGAAACTGCGCTATTTTTATTCTATTCTCAATGGAAGGCTAAGTTAATATAAATCAGTTGGGCCAGATAACGTATGCCTGGTATGAGAAGCACCTTTAGCGCCGTGCAAGCAGACCCAACATAATGGCACACAATTGCCAACATCATTGGATGTCTCGTGTTGCGTCCTTTTGCAGAACTCTTTCTAATATGGATTAAGCCAGGCACGTGCATTGCATATCGTTCCTAAAGTCTTAAGGGTTGTATCCTTCCCACGATACACTGCAGGTGCGATCATTCTTGGGAGTTGTTACATCCGTTTGCACATCAATGCCAACACGGATGTAAAACGCCCAACATTGTTGGCCCAACAATGTTGGCGTTCTTGCGTGCGTTTGGACGTAGCTTTAGGTTCTAGTGGCACCGACGAGATCCACTAAAAGATTTATTAATTTAACTACAACTTTGTGCTCCATTGTTGCACGATATCACTGATTCCTGTTCAGTTCTTCTTTAGCTAACCATTACAGGTCGTAACCTAATTCAATTCCCCGATCTATAATTATCTTGTTAAAGCTGCGCGATTACGTCCGCCGGGCGTTTTTCCTTCTGAAAACCATGAGTTTTCTACTCGTGTGAGCAGTTCTTTCATCTTTTAATTAAGAAAGATTCACGCCACTCTCGGCTACTCTATTATTAGGCCATGTTCACAGCAGTGTGTTTATGAGACCATCCGAGACACGCACGAGGAGAGAGACCAACGCCGCCTCTTTAATCTCTATCTGCAATATCTCATACCCCGGCAATGCCAGCCTGCGTCCCAGACGTAATTAAACCTCGGTCAACCAGAGTTTAGTTTCGCTTGTGACGCAGGCTACAGCAGTGCAGGCTAAGGCAATGAATCAAACGTTGAGATCAGCCAATGCCTACTTTTTGATCGTGTGTACTGACCCATAAAAACGTCATTGATAACAGATTCCGAGACTAATTTTTAAGGCGTGTTAAATACAAAACTCTCGTGTATTCTCGCTGTAGTGACAACGGACACCAGCGTATTGAAATTTGCATGACTTTTTTCCGCTCACATGCACCTGAATCGTTAATTTAAAGCGTGAACCATAATCTCTTCATACTTTGTGTCCACTCTCTGAGGATATTGTAACAATCGCTGAATTGGATATCACCTCCTTTGGCTTATGCACTAAAGTCGCACAATCTAAGGAGAGAAAGCAATTACCAAATTACCTTTAAATATTTAGTCTCTGCAGAATTTCATTTGAGCAAAGTGATGTACAGCACTTAGGTTTTTGACTTCATTCAAAAGTATAGCAAAAGGCAGTTCTCAAAGAACTTCCTACAGATTTACGGTTTAAGATCGACTGAACAAAAAATCGTATGGGCGTGAAGCTTTAACTATTATGATCATCTAAGATATGGTGCAAAAATTCCTATAAACCTTTCTTGGAGCCCAAAAGAAAATAAAGTCACTTTTGTTATAGCGTGAGAAAACAGCCGGCATTTCGCGAAGCCACCACTGCATGGTTTCCCCGCTAAATAGCGTCTGAGGAACGAGCGTAGAAATTCCATACTGATTACGCACACTAGCCAGATCTGGGTAGTGCTTCTGATTGGTTGAAAAATTTGCCTCAACCAATCAGAAGCACTAACCAGATCAGGGTAGTGACACGTCATCAGTATGGAATTTCTACACTCGTTTCTCATACATCATGTCGCGGGGAAACCAGTGGTGGCGTCGCGAAATGTGGCTGTTTTCTCAGGCTACTTCTGTTCAAGAGTGTTTAATAATCTCTTATTTCTCTTTTTTTTATTTGTGCGGGGCATTCCTCTACCTAGGGAGTGCTGCGGCTAAATGCCACGGGTTGGCATTTCCTTGCGCCAGCTCAAAAATCAGGCCAAATGAATACTGAAGTCGTGGAAGCGAACCCAGTAACAGTATCCGAGTGTCATATAATAGTCTAAAGTGGTGTTGATAAATTGATAATCGAAAACACACCTTTAAAAATTTTAGTGACCCTGTCTGGTATGAGCTTCAATAAAGCCTTGTAACCGTCCCTGAAATCCGACAGAAAAGCAGCAAAGAGCAGTGGGTTTAGAGTCGGGGGTAAAAACGCTGCTGCGATGACATACTGAGAGAATTCCGTGCTGATATTGTATCCAGACATGATACAACCAACGGCCACCTGAAACAAAAAGAGCAAAGGCATGGTAAAACTAACTTTAAAGGATTTTGAGTTGCAAAACTATTGTGAAAACCAGGACCCACTACTTCACGAAAAGACTGAAGACGTCTTTGATTGACTTCAGAGAATGAGTAGTTTAGAGATCGGTCAGTATAAAACATGGACTGCGGACTGGGTATAAAATATAAATTCTTGGTGGAGGTTCCTTGAATCAAGAGCCTGACAAAAACGCTATCTTCTTCACCCATTTTAGACATGGCCTCGGTCTCTAACAACTATGAAAGGGGTCAGGACCCGAGGGGGTACTCTCTTGTATAAGCCATATACGTATTTGCCGCCCTAAAGGGTAGGGTATATGGGCCGTTTTGGTGGTCTGAAAACACTTTGCCTATTTTGATTTGGAATCGGGTATGGTTTTCGAGGAAACTACGGGAGCGTACATGTGCGAATGTATTTATCGTTTTCAATTCTAGATTTAAGAATTTTTTGTTTGCGCTCTAGAGAGAATGATCTACTGTTGCGCTCTAATCTATAAATTTATAACGATGACATAATGTCTGCCTAATTAGGCCTAGCCTGTTCCAGGCTCCGAGATAGTTGGGGCCGCTAAATTGAGAAAGTGCGAAAATACAACGAGAGGAAACTGGGTAGTCTACTCTTTATTTGAGAACCTGGAACAGGCTAAATTAGGCCAGGTCTGAAAATGGGTATGGATTTTAGAGATCAGGTCTGAAAACGGGTGTTGAAAATGACATTTTTTATTCTGAAACAGGGTAAGGATTTAGAGAACCAGGGGGCGTAACCCCACCAAAAAATTCCTAGCAGTAGCCCCTTCCGGGGTTCAGGAGCAGGGTGTAAATCATGTCATCATAATCATCGCGTAGAATATAACGTTGGGTTGGATGATTCATTTCGGTTATTATTCACGCATAGGTGAGTAATCCCTCCCGCCTAAATACTGCTTTTTACCTCGCGGAATGCCCCTATATTGACCTTCTCATCTGAGTTTTTCATTTCCTCATATTCCCAAGGATTTATTTGAAACGGAATAGAGGCATCTTTAGGAATTTTACTCTGACTCGGCTAACACCAATACTATTCCTTTTATTCGGTGCTTCTCTGATTCGTTCAGAGTTTAATTTCAGTTGCCTTGAATAGCGGCATAACCTTCCTTGCCCGTGCAGTATGCTTTCCTTCTCCACATGAGGAGAATATAGACTGCGTGACCGGCTTACGGGATGTTTTTGTGTGAGGCAAGTAGCTGGAACTACTGTTTTATGCAAGCCCGCTTTCCGTTTCTCTCATTTTTACCTTTCTAAGACTGTTAATTTTTATATACATAGTTCGTAGTCCGCCCTTTTTACCTAGTCCGTGTTTTATACTCAGTCCGTAGTCCGCGTTTTATACCTAGTCCGTATTTTATACCCAGTCCGCAGTCCGTGTTTTATACTGACCGGTTTAGAGATCAATCACCAGTTCACCGCACGCCCACTCCCCACTGGGGAGTTGGCGCAATATATGAGCTATACGGGTAGGTACTTCATGTATGAGTACAATATATACGGTACACTATCTTAATCATATATGAGGTACCTACCTCTATACAAGGATGTGCCACTTTCAAGGGTAGCATTTAGAGCACTGGTAAGGACCGGGTAAAACTCTAACCTATTGTTCTCATCACTAGCATTTGATACAGCTTATGTAAAGTTGGACGTTTGACGAGGGCCTTTTTCTTCCACACGATTTTGGTCATTCGCGACAAGGACATGGTATCGATCAGTTAAAGGAATTTGATTAGTGGTGTGAAGAAATAACTTACGTTATCTCCGTTTGACAGTAAAAGTCAAAAAAAGGTTTATGAAAATAATGCCATTATAATTGAAAGCGGTACGAGACTACCACTGAAAATGTGTAAATATTTTTAAAAGCAGTGTGTCAACTCTCGAAGAATGGCCCTCAAACGTTTATTTTGTAAGAAACATATTTTTTTTCAATTTATTATTATAATGCTGTTTTGTCTCTTCTAGTAGGACAATGCACACTTATAAGTTTGCAATAAAATAAGTCATTTAACCTTGCTGTTAAAACCGTCTTTGTTTTTGGAAGTCTGCATAAACGTTTGCAATTAAAAAAAGTCGTTAAACCTACAGTCTCAGGCAAAAGCAGTTGGGACACTTCCACTCAACGAGGTTTTTTTACTTCTGGCCCGTCTTCTTGTCCTCCCAATGTTGTTTATCGCAGTTAACTCACCAAATCTTGCAAACCAACATTGGGAGGGCAGTTTGTTAATGACCTAAGTGACGATCTACTCAAAGTTTTCCTGCAGGTAATTTAGAAGCAGCGATTGGGTTATTCTTAATTCACGCAATTAAAAAAAACAGATGCTGTTACCACTGCTAGATGTATAGGCCCCGAGAAGAGGACAAAGATCTGTTAGCTCATGATTTGCTATTTGTCCGTTTCTTAAAAAGTACACCAAACAGGGTATTTACTTACTTGTTTTCTTTCTTTTCTCTTTTTTTTTTTCATCTCTTTTTTTGTTTATTTATCTATCTATCTAGTTATTCATCTATTCATCAAATAGAATACTTTCGAGGAGATGGTCTTTCCTTGGCTTCGATGATAAAAAGGTTTGATGCTTAACTTATCTAGCCTAAGCCACTAACACTGCACGATGCTGTTTTTGGAGCGGAGGTGACTAAGACCTAAAACGCTGAAATACTGTTAATCGCTCCTATTTCGAAAAAAAATGATTTGCATTTTAAAAGGATTATACTAAAGATAATTAATTAACAATTAGTCGCCGAAGGCGACGTGAATATCGGCGAATAGTCACCGAGACGCAGTCGAGGTGACTATTCGCCAATATTCACGTCGCCTGAGGCGACTAATTGTTTTAGTATAATTACATTGATGATTATTCGAGAAAATAAAATTATTGATCAATTTCCGACCCCGAAACATCAAAAAATCTGGCTGTCATTTTGAAAACTGCTAGCCTTCAATGCTATAATCACCGCGCGGTGATTATAGCGGGATAGTGCGAAGCTCGTAGCCAATCACAGCGCTCTATTTTCAATAGTCATCGATGTAATTTTACTAAAAGCTTATATACAATGATGACCAAATATAACGCATAATTTGCTGGGCTATCTTTCATTTATATACGATTGCAATGGGAGGAGGAACACATCTCGAAATTAATAACTCTTCAGTCCCTATAGCACTTTAATGAACTTATCACCAAACCACATTATTTCAATGCATACAAACTCACCTGAATCGATATCGGTCGAGTAAGCGTTCAATAGGCCATTTGCATGATGGCGTCATTTTACTACTACGACCAGAATCCTTCGGGTTTTTCCTTTCTTGTACAAATTATCGCCTTTGTATTAAACCTCCCTGGGATTACCAAAATTAAATGTGAAAGGAAAAACGAAAAGAATTCTATTCGTAGTAGTCAAATGACGCCATCGTGCCATCCCAATAAAATGTTTCGTTTCCCATCGCCCCGTCTCTAGTGATGGTGGGTCGATCGGTCGGTCGGGTAAAAAAAAAGAACACTTTCATGTTCCAGTTTTATACTTTTGCATATTAAATCTCACGTTTAATCTCTAAGATTATAATCAGATGGTAAAAGTTGATATTAACACGACTATCAAATGTCTAAACAGCCTTTACAAAACGTAGTATCGATGTTAATTAAAGATAAGGACATCACATCGTACCAATTGTTGTGTGCTTGTAAATTAAAGTACTTGCTTCTTTGACTCATTAGTGAATCTGGAATTTCTTTTTTTTTTTTACTTTTCGAAAAAAAATGGGTCGGTCGGGCGATGGGAAACGAAACATTTTATTGGGATGGCCAAATTTAGTTTCCTTGCAATTTGGCCAATTGACGGTAAAATATAAGGCATGCGTTCGAATAATAAATGACTAATTTTTTTAGCTATTCCTTCCAAGAGACAGACACCGGAGGTCTCAAGAGATAATGTATAACGGCTTGGAAAGTGAAATTTCGAGGACGTTTTTGGTCTTTTTACATTTAGGGCATGAATTTTTCGTCATTTCAGGCCATGGAACCTAAAAATGAGCCTAGCTAGCTGTAAAAAGGGGCAATACGGAGGCAATACGTCCTAGCTGGCATGATCACATGTTGTTTACGGAAAATTCCCTCATCCATGTCAGGAAATTCTGTATTTTAAAGCCTCCCCTAAGGCGTGATTCAGCAACTGAGGACATTTCTGCTACGTTTTCAATGTTGGTTAGCATGCAAGGAATTTTCCCATGCTTATCGTCAATGATTTGCTCACTGGTAATAGAGGGGATCTCCCCAGAGTGGTTTTGCATTGAAATTGGCATGCAACAGAGTTTCGCGTGCCCTGTAAGCATAATTTTAGGTTCCGTGACCTTCTCACCCAGGCCGCGAGAAGCCTAGGTTCTAGTAATAAGTAATTCATACCCAGCAAAATCTCCGGCATGCCGGGCATACCAAATTCTCTGGCATGCCGGGCATACCAAATTCTCTGGCATGCCGGGCATTCCAAAATCGGTCTCTGGCATGCCCTCAACGCACAGGTTATAATTCCTTGAATCTACAGATATTTTAAGCCTGGCTAAAAAAAGAACTAAACAGATCACCGTGCTTATCTTTTAATGTACGGTTAGACGATGACGTCATTGCTATTCCTTTCATTTTCATAGATTTGGTTGTCCCAGCGAAGTTTAAATAACAAAAGCTCTAATTTTCACAAGAAAGTAAAACCCTGAGGGATTCTGCCGTAGTAATAAAACAGCGTCATTGTGAAGATGACCTGTTGGGGGATTGTAAAAACTCCTCACCCCCTTTAATGAGTCTTTAATAGGATTCCCATTTCACATTGCCAATAAAATGGAATTGACTGAAATCAGTAAAAAGAGAGACAGAGACTATTTTCATTGTATAATAAAATGTATCTATGTTCCAAGAAAGCTTTTAAAAATACAAGGTTATAGAATACGTATCTTTCAAAGTTCATTACAAACTGAGCTAAGCCCCAAAATCACTGTTCATCATTCAGTAAATTGTGATGTTTGACAATGCAATGTGCTTGAATATAACGTTGCAATTACAAATCTCTCTAACGCAATTTTCCCTAGGTAGAAAAGCTGTTTTGATCTTGTTTCATATTTTGATAAGGAGTCTGAGTTCCTCTTTCTTGTTTTGTAGACTTGCCGGGGATTAGTGTTTTTGTGTCATTACCAGTGTCTGTGTTCTTTGTTTTTAACTCAAAGTAAGGCAGTAATAACTGACAGTATCATGCTCTCTAGAAAAGTAATTATCTCCTCGTCATGTCTGGAAGTTACCTGTAACAAAAAAGAAATAGAATGTTAACACATGCAAGGGGAATACGAAAAAAAAGAAATAGAACATGTAGACTCAGCTTCTCTTGACATATTTTCATACTGGCTTGTTGAGTCTGTTAAAGGTCGCAACTAATTGTCTGAGGCTAATTTTACAAGAGTGTGCAATTGTGAAAGAAACGTAGTTTCACATTAGCCAATTTACATTGTGTTGTTCGATTATGTTTACATGCTCTTCTACTGCGAAATAAACCTTTGCATTTGGGTTTGCAAGTCAAGATTATCCCGAGTTTGACTGACACTTGAACAACAGTTTCATTTTTAATCAGGTAAGGCGTAGACCCATATAACTCAAGCCGGAATATGTAAAGGAAACTCAGCGAAAAATTTTTTCGCATCTTTTTGTGGCGATATTCTCTCATGGCCCGCCAACTGATTAGGGGTTGTGAAGAAAAAATACATTACGACCAAAGGTTAAAGCCTGTACGGTTACGTCATTTCGTATGTTACCTAGAGTTCTAATAAGTAGGTCATAAAATAGGATTTAACGAGAGCGAATTCGTTTCTCAATCGTGTATAAAAAAGGGAAGCTATCAAATGAGAAGTTTATAAAGAATAAAAATTCTTAAATTAAAAGCTCATATAATTAGGAAAATTCCTATACGAAACAATGCTAGTTACATTAAATTGATGAGATAAAATTCTCACAAAATATGTCGAATAAAAGCCTCATTGTTTGCTTTTGTTTTTGCGTAAAGGTAAATTTTTCGGCCCACAAAGCAAAGTTGAAAAAACGACTAAATCTTAGTTTTTTTACATTGAACATGTCTATTAGCTTAGTTTTCGTCCGTTTTAAAAGCTTTATAACCCAATCATAATTTTCGAGTTAAAATAGCACAAAATCATTTCAAAAACCATGTTCATTTAAGGCAAACGTGAACATTTTGTAATTCAAAAGTCGGACCCAGCCAGGTTGTTTAAGCTTTATACTAAATAGAATTTTTTGCATTTTAGCGTCCTATAAATTTACCAGAATCACCTCTCAGAGGCTTACTGTAACAAAGCATTTTGTAGTACGCTTGTAGACAAGCAATTGGATGAGATGTCCAAAAGAAAAATTAGTCTTGTGGACCCAAACGCACTTTCACAGACTGCTTATATTGAGTTGCTTACAACTTTGCATTGACATCTGCAGCATGTTCATTTTCTAAAAGCGAAATCAAAATCTGATTTTGGCATTTGATTTACGGATATTTTATTTTGTCTCCAAAAGTGTGAAAGACAATCAAACGGATATTACAATCAACAACAGTCACACTATGCAGCAAAAATAAGTAACTTTACAGTACAGTGAAAAAATATAACCGTAGGTGCCAAAAATAATTACGCTCGAGCTATAAAATTAGATCTGACTTTTTTTAGCTTTGGTTTCTATATTTTTGAAGTTTTCTCTGGTCTTCTTAGCAGCAGAAGAAGATTACAAGACGTACAAACAGAAACAATCCAAAGTGAACGAGTTAACAACCACTTATGCCGCAGTTTTTATTCATGCTCAACAGCAAGATAAACTGAATGCCAAAAAGCTAATTCACGGGATTTGTTCGATATTCAGACTTTTTCTTTACAAATTAATACTAAATTTGTACTTACAGTCTCTCGCAGAATCCATTTCTTGTCCATCATTCACCAACATCTCAACAAGGCACCGCAGAGAAAAAAGACAAACAAGTGCGAAGAAACATGACGACATCGTGACGCTACAACTGCCACGCTACAACAAACTAGATTCATCGTCATCCGAAAACACTTCTGCGGAAATTCGTCCGATTTCGTGCGTGCTCGGGGTATCTTTGGATGAAGCAGATGACGTTGCTCAAAGGACTATCGTCAGCAAGGAGTAAAACAGTTTGCGAGATTCGCATAGCCGAAATAGCTGACCAGAAGCGCACTGAAAACCTAAGCAAAATCTCTCTGAGAAGGCAGTCCAAATTCACCAAATCAGAACGTCTTTGTAGTATTAAGGTCGTACTCTCGTACTGACTTGAACGACCTGGTAAGCTTAATTTTCACCAGTCTTTTAATGCTGTTGACCGGGAAACATTCCGACGCGATAAAACTTACGCATGGTTAAGTTTATACTGAGAAGATTTGTTATCTTATTGTTTAAAACCCTTTTCCGCGATCAAATTTAAATCTGGACCCAGAAATGTCAGTATTGGTTTGAAGTAAAAGGATTAATCTTTGATTGCAAGTGAAGTATTCTATTTTATGCATGAATAATGTTGTTTTGTTGTGCTTTTTATTTATAAATCCAGGCTTCTGTCTTCAGTTTTGCCAGTCAATCCCGTTACACACATTGTGACAAACATGACTTTTTTTGTTATAATCTGCATTTATTGCCAGGCATGAAACCTGTAACTTCAAGCTCCCTAAGATATATTTGGCGATTATATGTGATGCTGAAGCGAACATCAAAATCAGTCTTGCTGGGCATGCCAATTTCATGCCCGGCATGCTGGGCAACCAAACCAACTCACCATCGGCATGCCCGGCATGCCAAACCAGAGGAGCAAATACTGGGAATGAATTATCAACCCGGCGAGAGATCTGGGACCTACGTTTAGCTGGGTCAATTTTAAGGTCAATTTTGGGCTGCGAGGGCATGAACCCATTTTTTTTCATGCCTATGAGATGTTATTTCTAAGTACCAATGTTCCCTTGAATTTTGTCATGCCTAAATATATAAAATTTTCCCTCTCTCATTAATCCTCAGCCTGGATGCGATTTTTACGCTCGCTAGGCATGTTCAACTGAAAATCATGCCCATACCCGCATTCAAAACAAGATGCTATCAGATTTCACTTTCCACGCCGTTTATATGCAGTTATAGCTTTTGTGTGACTTTTGGAGCAAATCCTGTGGAATAAATGTCATGACACTATTATTATTCTGTTTAGCCTCTAGTTTAGGGCAATGCCGTAATGATCTGTTAGGCAATTTCGCCTAGGTGGATTGTACGATTTCATAGGAGGGGAAATGATTTCGGGACTTTCTAAGGTTGTGATTATTGGCTATAAATGCTTGGTTGCCCTCACCGTGAACCTTTTATGCAGGAGAGAGAAAATTATTGAGCAACCATTCAAAGGGAATTGTAATTTCTTTCTCACTGCATGTTCCATTTGCGTTTTCAACATGTAAAAACAAAATATAATTTTCTTTCTTAAATTTCATTTTTCATGAATTTAGACCAAAAATGTCAAATGCAAACAAGATTGATGAACTTACCATAACCGGAATCCACGTTAAATGGAATGTCAAGCCCAACACGCACATAAGTTTGGCAAAATCTCATTCCTCTCCGAGCCTTCGGTTGTAAAAGACAAAAGTTCTCGATGCGCTCGTTTTTGTCAGTGAATAACTACGACAACTAAAACAGCTCAGGACATTGTGAACAACCTGAAGCAAGAAGCAAGCGGCACTGCTCATGAGAACCGCGAACAGGAACGTGTATTCTTTGTTTTTTTGCGGATAGCTTATTTGATCCAAGGAACAAAACAAACTTGAGGTAGCGTTTTGGTGATATGGTAGGGATGAGTGAAGTGAGAGGCCCTCTGGTCCAAGGCCAATGTATGGTAAAGAAGAGATCAAAAAGGCCACGATAGCTATTCCAATCACTAAATTAGCTATGACCATTGTCGAATACGTCTTTTCTTGATATCTCAGCTCGTATTTAGAGCACGCTAAAGAAGACGAAAGCCTGTCTCCGATGGTGCGATAAATCCCTCTTGCGGTTATGGCGAGGTACGAAGTGTAGTTCAACGTTGTTATGATAAACAATGCAGCAAGTTTGAGCCACACGAACATCAGATGGAAAATCTCGCAAATCGTTGGCCTTCCGACGAAGCTTGTCCTCTCATTTCTTGGACAGTTGTTGTGTTTTGATAGGTAAACGGATAGAGGTACACAGACTGTCAAAAAGTCAAACAAAACAAGAGATATTAACAGTACATCTCTACTGCTTCGATGGCTCTGAGCACGAAGCTTGGAGTAGCAAACAATCCACGGGAAAATGTTCAGAAATAACCCAGTCTTTCCCACTACAACCAAATATAAATTCATTGAATTCAAAAAAGAACACTCCGTCCACATGACTGATAAAATTCTGGCGTGAGTTGGGTCACCCACTTTCATATTTGTCCTCTTTGCTTCTTGCCATCTTTCATTTAGTGTCAGCACATCAAGGAAGTCTTGACTCTTGTATTTGGCTTAAGCGGTTGTGGCGCGCCGCATAGTTGTCGTTTGTTTGGTAAGAAAACGAAGAACTATTGGAATTGATCATGGAAATTGGCTCTGAAAATATTATTCCATTCAGTTTGTGGCTATTTGATATTTTAACCGTGCTATCACTTTTCAGCCGCGCGAGACACATTAATCCTTTCTGACTTCCGGATTATAATTCTGCTTCACTTTAATACAATCATGCATTCAGATCGTTTTGATCTGACATCTTTCTTTTTTTCCAGCCCCTTTCCTCAGTGTACGACTTTTGCGCTGCCTGCGCGTTGCACCCCACTCCCTCTCCCTCCACAAGAAACGCCTGATCGCAGGATGCAATTACACGTACGTGCAAGAGCCGAGATCAAGCGACCGCGAACTTTCTCCTTTCCTCTTTCTCAGTTTATCTTTCAAATCGGTTCGGTGAAACATGAGAAAAATTGAGCAGGGTTTGGAACGTTCCTTACAACCCCAGGCCCCCCATTACAGGCCCCGTCTGGCCCCGTACCATATCAGGCCTCCCATATCAGCCCCCCCCCCATTCC
>JBBMOI010000004.1:23232500-23272500 GCA_038088405.1 Porites divaricata
TGGAGTAGTCAGGTTTAATTGTACTTAGTATCAGGGAGCGTAAGCAACGACGAATGGGACGGAAATGAGAACTGCCAAAAACAGAAAAAAGAAAGAAAGAAAGAAAATAGGAACTGCGGAACATATCAAACTCATTGCGACATTTGCCCTATGTCACATCTGGTGGCCTCAACTTCTCGTAAAATAGAGCTGACAACACGCTTTTTTCTGCAAAATATTGCCTTTCTTTCTCAAAGTAGGAGATCTATCACAAATACACGACCGGTATTGAGCTAAGTGATATCTAAGCTACTAGTGGTGAAAAACTTGGTTTATTTTGTCAAGATTTCGATGGGGCTTTTTTATATTTTTTCCGTCGGTTTGGATGTAAATTTACAAAAGCGTAACCGGTCTTGAAAGCAGCGGGTCTAGAAAAACTGGACTGGCTCTACAGGGCATGGTCGGAATGATAAATGCACCACCAAATTCAAAGAGTTGAATTAATTTGCCGCGTTTTTATATGTAATTTGTTTGGATTAGTGCACACTGATTTCGGTGGGGCAAAATCACTTCGAGGGTTCACCTTGCTCTCTTTCTTCTCTTCGCTTGCACCGTGACGGTTTCTGCAGTTGAAGATAATTTTCCAGGCAAAAATGGTGAGAAATTCAGCCAGCAGAACAGCCCTTCGTATACTTACGACAAGATACAAGTGTCAAGTGTCGAGACATCAACTTGACACTTTGACTCTTATCCCCCAGAAGGCACGTGGTATGGCGTGATTCTGTGGGTGTTGAGAGTTCTGTGTCAGGGCTTAAAATCAGAGTGCGCGGATATTTTGCATCAGAGCTTTCTCTGTTGCTGCGCCATACTGACGAGCCCCAAAAAGGGCGAAACAGCTGTCTATGGCTACAATCCCGCTCTGTTTTGAGTTCTTTTGGTGTCTTGTTGATGTCTTGCCGAGTTAAATTTCACGTAGTACGATCAGCATTGCAGTATTCTGCTTGCAGAATTTGATATGTCCTGATTTTCCTACCCTGTTTAAAACAGAATTCCTATTTTTGATACCTTGTTGAAGACATTTAACCCCAAACCATACCCTGTGTAAGACAATAATAAATATCGAAACTCTTTCTTATTTAATCCATTGGCAATCACAAAACTATTTAAAAAGATACCCTGTTTAAGACAAAAATTGATAAAATCGATACCCTGATTAAGACAAAAAATGATAAAATCGATACCCTGATTAAGACAAAAATTGATAAAATCGATACCCTGATTAAGACAAAAATTGATAAAATCGATACCCTGATTAAGACAAAAATTGATAAAATCGATACCCTGATTAAGACAAAAAATGATAAAATCGATACCCTGATTAAGACAAAAAATGATAAAATCGATACCCTGATTAAGACAAAAAATGATAAAATCGATACCCTGTTTAAGACAAAAATCCCGAAAAACATACCCTGGCTGGCCGCACGTCCCTGTTAAGCCCTTATTAGGAAGTACCCCCCCCCCCGGGCTTTTTACACGGGATTTTGTGCGCAAGGAAAATATAATTGTGAACATATCAATGAACTTTGTAGAAAATTCCCTGACCTTGAGTTTTTCGTTTGCTTTACCTTGACATGTCCCTACCCGACACTCTGTATATGTTGCTTTAAGCAATGAATGTTAGATTGTTAATATTATACATTTTGGTACAATATTTTCCCAATTAATAATAAACTTCTTGACATTATCATCGGCCGCTTTCACGCTACAGACGAGCGGATGATTCGGTTAAATGGCGTCAGACATTATAATTTGTCTTGATGTGAAAACGGAACGGTTACTTAAAATTGGGACTAATAATCTCTCTGACCTTAACTGTCTCCCGTTGTCCGTCAAGAAGGATAGTTAACCCGTCTCTTTTGTGAAAAAGGCTATTACTTTTAAGAAACAAAATCCAAATATAAGTGAATTACCGGAAACCCAGCTTAATATACATGGGGCCTGATATGGTAAGTCGGGGTCTGATATGGTAGGTCGGGGCCTGGCTGGGGCCTGATATGGAGGGTGAAATACGGTATGGAACGTTCCAACCTTACTGGGAAGAATTGGCAATAACTATTTTCAACTTTCACCGCAGGACACCCAATTTTAGGAAGCTCACAAATTCAGATAAAACATTTGATAATTGTTTTTTTTTCTTCAAGAATTTGCGATATACATCGCTAATGTATTTTGGGTAGTTTTGGTTTAAAAACGCCGACTAAATGTGTGAGAAACACTTGGTTCAGTGTTTCGTCGTGACGGCTTTGTACAGGTTACCCAGCCACTCGCTTGTGTTCAGATTCTGTTTTCCAAGCTGTAATTTTTTTTCTATGACGGTATTTAAAAGGGAAATTATTATTCAGTCTGTATTGATATGATTTTTGCGCAATATCAGAAATGCAGCAAGTATTTTTAGTTTTATAGGCTTGTAATTTTTTTTCATATCCTGCAGCATGGAATCACATTTTTAATTAGTAGCTGACTGATGTTGAACAGTTTGATTTGATATTTTGTTCACCTTCAGTAAACTACTAAATTTGCATCCATATTGCAGGATACGTGCAACTAAGTGTGTGCAACGGACGATAGCTTTGTCATTAGTACAAACTGTTTAACCTATTCCCATTTTCTGTAATCGAGTTTTGTGAGGTAGGTATGTTCAAACCTTGGACACAATATGTGTGATCGAAATCAGGGATTTTTTTTGACTCCGTACTTTACAATGTGAGTGAATAAATATTCTGCTAAGTACCCTGTCTATTTGGTTCTTGCTAGATCATAACGCTCTGTGCTTTTCATTACACCTGGCCGAATCTGTTCTAAAGGAAATCCACAAAACCAAGGCAGTGTGATTGTTCTTTTTTATCTTCTTCTTGTAGCGAAGCTCATATTTAAGTTAAGTGTATCTGTATGTTTAATTTGTATTTTCTGCGGCAGCTCTTCATTTATTGGTACGATCGATGAATAAGATTAATTGCTGTGTGGTCTAAAGGTATTTATATTCCCTCCTTGCATTTCTTTTCGGAGAACAACCCTGAACCTTCACCAGTTTTTTTTTCGTTCATTGACAAATTAATGAAGACCTCTTTTTCTATAACAATCTTGGGATGCTTAACATCTGAAAACAATTGCAGTGGTCAATGAAGGAGCGAAAGTACTGGACATATGTACGACATTAATGGGCTTGCCTGACTTAGCTTCTGATGGGTCACCTCTTTTTGCGGAACCCATGTTTCTCTTCTAAGCGGTTATATGCAATACGTACCCTTAAGAAGTGCGGACTAACTGATAGGCAGCTTATTCTTGTCTATTGTAGTATCATCAGGTCTGTTTTAGAGTATGCGAGTCCCGCCTGGGCTGGCCTCACACAATACTTAAGTGATCAAATTGAATCAATACAAAAGAGGGCGCTAAAAATTATTTTTCCTTCTCTGTGCTATGAGGACGCGCTTAAGAAATCAGGCTTAATTTTGCTGCGCCAGAGGAGGGAGGATGCGTGCATAACATTTCTCAAGCGAAGTTACTCGAGCTCTTCTTCCGACCTGCTACGAAGCTTAGTGCCGCGAGTTGCGCACACAAGACCGTATGCCCTTAGAACAGGAGAATCTGTTTCTGTGCCTGCCTTCTCAAGAACTAACAGATTTGGAAATTTAGTTTAGTTTTTATGTTGACTTCTTTGGAGATAGTTGTTGAAAGAAAAAACTGTCTGAGGGGAGAACTCTATTATGGCTGTATCGTTATTCCAAAAATCCAGCTCTGGTATATATTTTTCTTTCCCTTGCGGCTAACAGAAATCTGATAAAATAAAAAGAATATCTTTTAAAAGCTAATGATTAAGTAACGGCTTTCATTATTCAGATTTAAAGCTTTACTACTAAATTTGTTGTAGTTTTACAGCCAACAGTTCACTCTATTACTCTGAAAGCCTCCTGTTGTTTTGGGGTTCCTTGAGTGGAACATGGGCTTACTGTGCAAAAAAAGAAACACTCCGTTTTTATCAGCGAAAACTAGGTAGAAGTTATTCTTTCTTCTTTTACTTTTTCATACAGGTAACAAACACATGTTGTTCATTTTTTGTTTAACCGTATAATTTCAACTAACGTGGGTGCCCTTTGTTAAAAGCTCAAAATGTTGAACGCTTAATTAATTTTGACATGTTCCGCTGAACGGATTTTGGTGGATCTTAGTATGTTGCTAGATAGGCCACCCTTACTTAAATGATGTTGAAAACAATTCTGTTGCAATTAGCTATATAGTTTGATGTTGAGCCTCGAAAATGCCTAGATTTACTGGACTAGATAGGAACAAACCAGAGATATGGAAAAAAAGACACTTAAAGAGAGCTATAGAGCTAGGGTTCAACAAAAGTTTTGCTCACATTTTTCAATTTCCTGTTCCCCGTGCTCGTTTCCCGCTCCTGCTCCCCGTTCCTCGTTTTGGTAGGAACTTTTCGATCGGAAGACGCGACGGTAGCGAAAACGTCGCTTCAAAAATGAACTTGCGTTCCTCATCGCGATTATTCCAACTCACTTACTTTGTCAAATGCAGGCAAACCCTCCCGGAGTTGAATTTCTAAGAACTGTATTCAAGTTTGGAGAGAGAATAAAATTTCGTCGTCGCTCGTTTACGTCCTCCCTGAAAAGTATAATCAGCCAATTTCACGTGGTAGTCGTGCAAAAACGGCAAAGAAATGTACGAAAAAGTAAGATGCACGTGCGCAGCTGTTGTTTTGTCTGCTAGACCTATTGTAATTTTCGACGTTCTCGTTGCCGTCGCATCGTCAGATCGTAAAGTCCATTGTTAAATTCCACGAAAACTTCCCTTTAAAAGTGAATTCACATTCACTCAATCTTCATCGCGATTATCCCTACTCACCTACCGTCACTTTGATGCGAACTTTCCTGGAGTGGAATTCATAAGAACAATTTCAAAGTTCAGAGAAAATTTCGCCATACGCCGTTTACGTCCTCCCTTTAAGGGGGAAATTAGTCATTTTCACGTAGTAGTCATGCTGCGACGATGCACAACAAAGTGTGATGCACGTGCAGAGTTGTTGTTTTGCTGACCTATTTTCTTTTTTGACTTTTATATTTGTCGCCAGTTGTATCAAAAAATGCAATGCAAGAAAGCGACGAAAATTTGGCTTGTTGTTGTTATCTCCTTACTGAAAAGGCCACAAAATCATGATAAATGCGTACTCTTACCAGAAAGATTAAAATGTGAGGTGTTTTATTTACAAAGATTGGTTACTTGATTGATTTGGTAATAAAATAATTAAATAACATCCTCAGTGTCTTAGTTTATAATCATCATTATCACCTCCAGTCTGAAGAATATAGGCCACTCTTAGTACTTTCTTGATTTTCCATTGTTTCTGCGTTTTTCTTCTAATCTAGAGTTGAGAGTCAGGTTTACGGGGCCTCATTGAACAAAACTACAGTAAACGTAGAAAACGCTCGCCAATCGGATCCATGTTTAAATCTGTACAACTTTAGTGCGCTCCCTAACGCCGTCCCTATTGCGGTAAAAAAGTGGCTTAGCCTTTTCAACTTTTTAAAATATGACAGCGAACGTTCTTAAAGCCTGTTTTTCACTAGCGCATAAGCATAAGCGCAAGGACATATGCAAGCGCAGAATGGCATATTTGACTCAATTCTCGTTACCCGCTCTCCTCAACCCTATGATAAACAAGATGGCGGACGAAGAGTCCGCCATATTGCTTTTGATATGTTCTCATGAGATCTGGGTCAAAGTGACCAATGATTGCTCCACGGCCTTGTGCTTAATATGCATATTCTTATGTCGACCCCGTTTTCACTAGTCAAACCTACGACATAAGCATAGGCACAAGCACAGGAACAACGAATTAACCTGTCTGTTTTTCCTTTGCTTATGCTTATGCGCTAGTGAAAACCAGGCTTAAGATTTCCCTTTGCCGAAACCTATATGCATTTATAAACACGACTATATAACTGACTCGCTCTGATTGGTCCAGGACTATGCCCCTAATATAATAAACACCAAGCGCGAGGATGTTTTAGCAATCTCTGTTGCCTTTATGTAGAAGATCGAGAGTAAACAATGAACACCGAGTACAGTAGAAACAAAAGGAGTTTATTGATCAAAGAAGTCTATAATATTTCGGGATAATACGTTTCACGGTCACAATTGAAATTGACTTTATTGTTTGATCGCTATCTAAAACTTGTTAAGATTTTGACTACAGTTTATAGTGTTAAGAGGGATATTAAATTTGATTAAAGATAAGATATGCACTTGTGTTTTACGATAATCTAAAGCAAATCACTTCCGAATTCACGGCCTTCCTTTAATTATCGTAAATCAGAGGCATTTTCTAGTCTAGGACATGTTTTCTGCATACTGAAAAAATCGAAAGTATGAAAAAAGAACGATTGCCTTTCGTTAACGTGGCGTCTACTGTATCTTGCAAACGACAGTTCGCACAAGAGCCGTAACTTTTGTGAAAAAAGGCATTTTTCTATAAGCAAATATTAATGTTTCACTTTTTAATCTTTTATTATTAGGTACAATTCATTAGTAAATTCAAATAATTGATTTAGTTTCCTGATCAGGATTGTTTAGCTCTCTCTGAGCTCTATCCTAACAATAACGGAGTGGGAGATCAAAACAAAATATAGCACCCGAAAAATTAACGCTGCACTGTTTTTTTAACATATATTCACTAAACCACTCTGGAAAGGAATGTTAAGACTAAGAACAGAAACGACGCGTCAAAGATGATTACGCTGCAAACAAATCTCCGATGCTTCATTAGCCACAACCGGTACTCTTTGTAAGAAGCGCCCAAGGTTCACTAGGTGCTTACCATTTTACAGCAAAATCCGGTTGGGGTGTCGAAAGCATAATGGTAACCGATTTACCAGTATTGTTGGTTTCCACATGACGTCACTAAAATTAAAAGTACAAAACTATCGATCCTACTGAGATTTTACTCTCATGGTGTATTAGAGCAGCTGAAAACTAATTTTCAAACAAATTTTCGCTTCAAAAGTTTCTTGGTTTTGTAATAAAGTAGGCGTGAATTTCTAAGCTTTTGCGTGACGCAACGTAACATTTACATAACGCCGAGAGAGCTGTCATTTAGGTTAAAAAAGTGACTTTTTTCGAGGAATTTTGCTATCTAAACAGTTCAAGTATTAGAAAAAGTATTACTTTAATTTTTATGGGTTCCTCTAGGAGAAAATTCACGCTTTTATAGCAAAACTCGGTAACAGATGTTTCTGTTGGTTTCCGTCCGCCATCATGGAGCTCATCCGGATGAGCTCCAGCATGGCGTCTCCATACAAAGCCCTATAAATTTGGGTAAAACATTTTCTCGGATATCTCGCATACGAATTATTCCTTCGACCCAAATCTTGGCAAGGGTCTTTGTGTATTGTGTATGTACCTCCTTCCTTCTTATTTTGATCTATTTTGAATGGCGTGACACTGAAAACCAGCAATACCAAAAAATTGCCACATCCGTAACGATTTGAATCCAAAAAATGGGCGAATTTGTGTAGCCTGAGTCTGGAACCAAGAAGGAACCGAGAAATTGGTAAATGGTAAGCAACATTTCGTTTGGTTCGTACCAACCGGAATGAACGGTTTACCTCAAAACGTACTCTTCAATTTTCGATTGGATTTTCCGAAAAGTGACCCTACCATTTACCTTCCATCCGTAATTTCTGAAAGGTTCTGTCAAATGGTAAGCACCCACTATTTCTACTTCGATTCCAATGTTCTAAGGTGCAAAAGAAGCGCAAAAAAGGCGGTTGCCGTTTCTTTCGTTAAATTCTGAATGAGAGACAGCATCTCTGAATCGGTTCTTACGTGGCTGATAAATTAATGTTTATTTATTCTGAGACGCTAGGTTTTGCTTTATTACACGTGAATCATTGAGTTCAGAGTTTTCTTTTATCAGCCAACTAATTTAAATTCGTCATAGGAGAAGTTCCTTTTTCAGTACTAGCTCCCTACGGATTGCAGGAAAATACATCGTGTCCACATTAAAAACTGGCCCTAAGACTGGTGATGATCTCTATGTTTGCTTACAAACCTGCCAATTTTGGCGGACTATTTCGAGAATTGCTTTAGCTAGACCCAACGCTTTTCTGGCCATGTCATCCGTGTAGACATCATGTGGAATAGCGGGATAATTAAGCCTATCAGGGTACCGCATGCGTGTTGAATCCACCACACAACATTCCAGATCGCTGGCGATGCGTGCCAAATCTGAGTCACCCAAATAGCTGGCATTCCATGAAAGATTATGAACACGCGTCTTGGAGGCATCTTCTGCATACTGGGCAGCCTTCAATGCTTTCTCTGCAGCCTACCAATAATAATGAATACAAAGAAATTAAATGAATAAATCATGAAAAAACGAATACCCACACATTTGCACCCCCACTCTAAACAACAATAAAAACAGAAAGCACAAAATTCCTCTCTCAACCCTTCTAACATCCGTTTTAGAAATGCACACGCGATCTTAAAATATATAAATAAAAGGCAAGAAAGTTACTTTGTTATATGTCAAATCATTTTTACCTGAAAAGACCGGAATTTGGCAAATATTTCGGTCAAAAGCTGGCAATTACATAATTATTGAAAATCATAAGACAGGCTAAAGAAAAGGGTAAAACTTTATTCCCGGAACGTTTAATTTTATTTTCATATAGGGTGCAAAGAAAATCATTTTTACAGCTTGCCATTCAGGCAAGCTGAAGCTAACATTTACTAGCCCAGACGTCATTTCAACTAGCCCCAAAAGCTTTTTAAAGAGCAGAATTGATCTCACAGTTCTTCCGTTATTCGAATTCCTCAAAAAAGATCACTTGCCCGTCGGGCAAGTTAACAACAAGATTCACTAGCCCGATAGCAAAATCCACTAGCCCCGGGCTATCGGACACCACTTTCCTTGCACGCTGTGACATAATATTTTGCATTGCTAACCTATTCATATAATTTCGGTAGCGGTAAATATATTGTCTGGTTTTCCTGGTAAGTAGTAAGTTAAACTACTTGGAGTGGGTGCCTCTTTGTTTGGCAGACGTTTGCTGGTAGAATTCTGCCAGACATACTTTTAACGTTCCTATCCAATAAAAACATTAGGTTGAACGATTAAATAACATAACCAGCCCACCTGGTGACACTTGAAACACACCCACTCGTAAAATCTGGTGCCAAAACGCCAATCTTCTTGAGCAGCCTTTAGATCCTCTTCGGCCTGTCTGAACCAGCGTCTTGCCTCACCTGGTTGGGGATTTTTCTTGCAGAAACTTGGTGGAACCCATCCACTTGTACTGTGGCTCGCCGAGGCTTCCCAGGAGCCATATGTTTTAACAAACTTGGCTCTGTATTCTTGGCGTTGTGTACGATACAGCTCGGCTCGCGTTGTCCAGACATGGTAAAAACTCTTGTAGCTCCCTTGATCGCTCTCTTCATCATCCCTCTCTAACTTTTCAATTTCATTCTGAAGGTACTGAAAGACTTTCTTGCAGAGATCAGCATCTCCAATGTTTCTTTCGGGGTGCCACTGAAGAAAAAATCGCCTTATAATCTTTCTTTTTCTTCTCGTAGGAAGCCGCCATATCATTTTAAGCACCTCTGCAATTTTTCGAAAAATTGCTTCTCGGTCTGCATCTTGAGTGGAGCTTCCTTTTTGATTAGCAGCAGAAGGGTGAAATTGATGAAATTTGTACAAATCTGCTGACTCGGCAACCAACAGTTCTTTGTCGTGTCCGACATTTGCTTTATAACGTTTCGTGTAGATACTTGTATCTTCATCGCCACTGACGTCTTCAACTATAATGGCATAGATAAATGTGGCATCTCCTTTCTGTTTTTCTAGACTTGGATCCTCCAATTCGAAACCAACATATTCGCTGGGAGAGAATTCTTGGAATGCTTCGTTCAGGAGATGATGATCCTGAATCGGGATGAAGTCACCTGGGTCAGGTAAAAGATCACTTAGCGATGGATCAAAAGAGTCATCCTGCCGAATTTTCATGTGGTCCAGGATTGACCAAATTTTGTTGGGTTTCGTACGCAACATCTCTGGTATAAACATAACAGTTTCTCGCAACAATCCCTCGCATGCTTCTGCGATCACTTGCGTCAAGGTCAGTGATATCTGAGTATCGCCCTCCTCTGCCTTGTTATTGACATACACCTTCCAAAAATCTCTACTACTTTCTGAAATTTTTTCCAAAAAATGTGGTACTTCTGCTTCACTGCCAGGAATGATATTGTCTTTATACACCAGGTGGGTCACAATTTGGTTAAGTCCAAGAAACTCAATACTTCGAAGTCTGCTTTCTAGACGAACAGTTGTAGTTTCATCTAAACATTTACTTGGATGGTTTGCGTGACGAATTAACCTCAAAATTCCTTGAAAGAAATGTCTTGAACATAATTGCTTTTTTAAGGATTCAGCAACGATGACGGTGGAACTAGAATCAGCATTTTCTTTGGAAGCAGTTAATCTTTCTTGTATGACATCAGATAGAAATTGCGGTCGTACTGTTTCTGGAAGGCGTAAGATGTAGTCCTTATAGTTCATAGAGGAAGAACACTGCAGCTCTGCCATCTTCAGGTCCACTACTAATAGTTGGTCAAACTTTTCAAGCCTACTCTGATATTCTGGAGCGTCATCGAATATTAAATCAGTCGACTTGTACAGGTTGTCAAAGAAGCATCTGCTAACCTGATACACTGCAGGTAGGTACAAGGTTTGGAACTCAGATTTCTCCTGGGGATTTGGCTCCAGCGTTTCGAAAAGTCCTCGGACCGCTTTTAAAGCACTCTTAATATGATTTGGATTCAACTTCATTGACTGACAGTGCTCGTGTAACATTTGCAAGACCATGGAGTAGTGTAAAGCTGTAACAGAATCAGTGCAGCCCAATCGACGAAACAAACTCTGAAACTCCCCTAACTCAGGAGGCAACCGATAAAGGAATGGTGATATCTCCAGGCTCTCGTACAGCTCAAGAACCACTTGCTTGCTTTGCACAAATCTTGTCCCCTCTTCAACCAAAATGCAAGGCTTGTTCTTAAGGTCCTCCACGATAGAATTTCCTGTTGAAACCTTTCTTTGGAAAAACTTGTAAATATTTCGCATGACTGATATCCTTGTGGTACCCTGATCGTCAGCAAATTTCTTGTCATTGTGTTTGGAAACTTGATGAGTAATGTTAAGGCAGTGTGAAACAACCATCTGCACAGTGGGTTCAGATAAAACGTTCAGATCCGACAGGATGGAGCTGGTAAAATCGTCCCTCTTTAAGTAGTGAGGTACTTTCATTTCAAAACAAAATCTCGGATCAGCCCATCGTGGAAGTATTTGCGCTGCTGTCCACACGGTTTCAGTATGATCAGAAACAACAGAGTCTTGAAATGAAATGTATGGACTGAGGCCATCGTCCTTTGAACCATACTGTGAATGTAACTTTTGAAGGTCATCCGCGACTGGATCTGAAACTACAAAACGAATATTACAAGCCGCTTGCAGCAGTCCATCTGATGGTCTCGATCGTTTCAAAAGGTTGGAAACAAGAAGCTTTGACTTCTCGTCTGTCTTCGAAGCACGGCGCTGTGATGCCTCCTGAGCAACTTCTTTGGCAAACTTGATGAAATGATCACGGGAAATTTCATGTATCATTCCTATTTTCCTCATAAACGGCAACCATTCTGGACAGTTGTAGGGTACAGGTGGGAAGCTTTCTTCGGGAAGCATGGCTTTGAAAACTTCATTCCTTGGGTCATAGAAACTAGACGCTTTTTTCAACGCTCCCTCTTGCCTAGATATGACTTCTGTGTTACTCAAGCATTGCAACAGTCTGTACTCATCGCTCGCACCATTAAACAAGGAGTCGCGGATATACTTGAGGTGCTTCTGCCGTGCCTCGGTACTGAAGACCTTGAAATGTGGTAAGACGGACTGACAATACACATCCACAGTCGAGATGGAATCAAATCGCAAAAATTTAAATAGTTTGGAGAGATCTTCCATGGATTCCAGAAACACCATTTTCACCTCTTCTTGTAAAAAGGCCATCTCTTCCCTGGGCATAACACTTGGTATTACGCAAACTTTTTGTCCATTTAGACTGACAAGACGACCGTCTATAGTTGAATAAAAGGGCAACTTTCTCAGAGTAGTTTTGCACGACTCTAAATCGTTTGTGGAGAGCGTTTTCTCGAGGATTTCAACGTTGTGGCTAAAATACTGAAGGATGACTTTGGAACTTGAAGGATCCAATTTTCCTTGCAAGGACTGTGGGTTTCGCTTCATCTTTTGGAGGAGTGCTGCAAGGATAGAACTCGGTTTTTCAGACGACGCTACGATTTGCCTTGCAATGGGCTGAGAAGCCAAAAACGTGTTGTTTGCAGACGAGGCAGAAAGAATAGCACAATTTAGCTCGGGAAGACCCAAGTCTCTCAAAGCTGAATCCAGTGGACTACTTCTAGATTGGTCCCTAAAGTCAAGAACAGATTCGGCTAGTGTCAAGGGAACCAAGACTTGGTCATTGACCACACTTGGATCATCTGAGTCAATTTCAATGTGCACTTCAGTGGCAGGGAGGATGTTCCAGTTAGTCAGAGGATTCAGTACCCTTCCTGGCCAACCTCGCTGAAAGCGTGCTACCTCTTCCCCAAGGAATCTCCAAACTCTAGAGATCCAGCAACTATTTGGTTGAATCGTGCTGTCTGGTTTCCACGTAACGTATTCATCTGAACGACAAAACGAATATGCCGGCAAAGAATGCGGTAAAAGGAAAGAAAAAGCCTGGACATCAAAACGTCGGAATACAGGTGCCTCGAGACTTGCAGTGTCATCAAAGAGGTTGTATCTTACATACTCATGGACAAACATGTCCTTCGAATTCGGCAAAATGTCGTGGTAGCGAGACAAAAACTTGGGATTGCAATCATCAAATGCCCGAAGGATGTTGTCCTGCGTTAGGAGCAACGGAAGACCATGTAATCTTTTCAGAAAATCAAAATCTCTCTGGCAGTACCTGAGCAGAAGTGCAAGACTTTGGACGTTTTCGAACGGCGTCTCACTGATATCGATTCCAACAGTGCCAAGGGAATCTTGAGAGCTGTACGTCTTAAAGAAATCTAATACCGAGGAAGGTGAAACACAAGTGGTGTTGACATTAGATTTCTTGAATGCCTCAAATACAAGTAAGGAAAAACTTAGCAGATTAAACCCCGCTTGAATTAGGATTTCTCCAAGATCACGTCCTCCCTGTTTACTCTGCTTGCTAGCGCCTCCAACATTGTCAATGTTGTTAAAGAATGCTTGGTCTTTTCCTTTGCCTGTTGGCGGAAACCACTTGAGTTGGATTAAACGTCCGGGTTCTGTACTTTGTGAAACGCAGCGCACTACAGGCAAAAGCCGCAGTCGTTTTTCATCCATGCCCCTATACACTGATCTGACAAGTGTGTTCCAGTGGGAACCAGGACCATCAAACTGTGGAAATAGATTCTCAAAACGTCTAACCCTCTCTAGTAAATCATCTTCAAGACATCTTAGATTTTCAGATTCGTTTGCCATGAATGGTAACTGGTAGAATCCCCTCACTTCGTCTAAAAGTGTAAGATAACATGATGCCACCACATCCCCAAGTATCGCATTGTTCCACTCACTTCGGTAGCCGCTTTTTTCGTCCCACCACAAATTTCTTCTGGCCTCGTGATCCAAAGCAAAGTGTCCATTGATGTGAACTGGAAGGTTGGTTTCTATGGGAAGCGGAAGAAAACAGTAAGCTTTCTTTTTTCTAATCGCTGCTCTAGGTTTCTTTGATTTCTTTTCCAAAAGACAAGCTACGCCACCTCGAGGAATCATCCCCAGCTCTTGATTTCGGTAAGCAAACTCTATGCTTTCTGAGACCGGTTTTTCAAAGCCAAATTGTTGAACAATTAGCCACTTCTCTTCGTTGCCGTCAGAGTCCGTCAGAGTCATGACATAGGAGCACTTCTTAACGTTGGTATCTAAGATGTCACTTCCCTTTTCTTTTGCTAACTTTCCAATCTGCTTTATATGGTTAGCGAATTCCCGTCTTTTCACTTCATCTTCATCCGACATCGCCGCCTCAACTGAGAACGTGCCTGCCATCTTGCCGCTGTTTCCATCGATATCGCATACAGTAATTTTTTTGACATTATTAACGAAAAGGAGGACTTCAAAGAGCTCGTTCTTTAGGGACTGCATCATTTCATTCAGTGTATGGGAGGTAATTGGGGTTTTTGTTAATCTGGAAACTTTTGCCATCTCTTGTGTTCGAAGAGGAAATCGGAACACTGTGGAGTTCTCGATGGGAAAATGTTCTTCTAGATAGCAAGAAAAAACGTCGGGAAAAACAGTCTTTAGTTCTTTGGTATCTGTGTACATTCTTCCAGGTTCTTGAGAGCTTGCTCCAGGGACATACCGGCAATGTGGATCGAATACACATAAGACGTCGCCAATTTCTTCGCCACTGGACATGAAGGAAGGAACATCTGTCAAGTGGTAGACGGCATTAAAACCAACGCCATACTGCCCAGTCTTGTTTGGGTCACCCCCCTTACTTCCTTGTCCAAGGTTTTGTATTCCTTCAATGTCGGCCTGCGTGAAAGGCTTGTTGTTATAAACACATAATGCCGGACCCTGCAAAGGTTCCCAGCATTCTTCGAACACTTTTTTCTTGGGATGGTGTCGGGGATCATGAACAAAGCAAATCTCGGTTGCTTGAGCGTCGTCAGCATTTTGGAGAAGTTCTTTCAACAGCTCCTTCTCGCATGGAAAGGCTTCCAAAATTCGCCTTAAACGATTCACCAGTTCTTCTCTCTGACCAAATGAGAGTCCATAAGCATAGTGCCGCAAGGCTTCTGCTCGACGCGTTTTAACTCCTAAGTGGTAACAGTCTAATACGGGAATTCCAGGATGAACATAATGGACGCCTTCGTTGTTTGAAATCCAAGGACAGTCGTTAATACAAAGTTCACTTACGAGTTGCATGACTCCCCTCGAATTTGGAAGGTAAACTGATGTCCTTTTAATATCAGCTGTAATCGGCACTTCGGACTTCTCCAGTGATTGTTTCAATTGAGACGCTAGGTTTATTGCAACACGAAGTGTCTTATCGTCCAGGTTTTCGTCTTGAAAATCTTGCTTGATGCGCTTCAAAGCTGAAATAAGATCTTCCACCTGGAAAACCTCTCTCACGCCAGCCACCTTCATTAACGTTAAGTATCGCCTGGCTAAATCATTTGGAAGCTTGTACAAATATGGAGGACAATCAGCGGCTAACTTTAAAGCAACTTGATTTGAAGGCACAAATCTATCTTCCACGAGAATGAATTGTGAACGTTGAAGAAAATCTGATATTTGCGCTTCATGACTATCAAGAGCTTCCTGAAGGAATCCGTATGACTGGATGCAAACTTTTCTTATTTCCTCAGTTTCGGCATCACCAGCTCCTGTGCCTGTAGAAATTGCCTTGTTAATTTGTTCAATTACATGCATCACTTTAGGTCGTTTTTTGTCTAATCTCAGAAACTTTTTGGCTTTTTCTGCGATAGACTCTTCTATAATTGGCTGGCTGCAGCATACTAAATACGTGTGTTCGGATAAAAATCCCTCCATCGACGATACGAACACTTGATTATTGCCACTATCACTTTCACTCCCCTTCCATATCAGAGGAAAAGACTTTGGTTTCTTGAGAACTGGCAGAAATTTTGCTTTTAAAATTCTAGAATAATCCTCACTCAGTGAAGAGGGTAGGCCGTCACGAGTCAGCTTATTTTCTAAGAAGGCGATCAGGTTCTTGGCCCTTCTAGAAGCTGCGTCCGTAGACGTTTGATTTAAGATACTGATGGTTTCTGCTCTCTCTGCAATCTCTGTCCAGGGGAGATCGTCGGTTAACATTCCAAGCTGCTGGAGTTTAAAAAGTCGTGAGGGATGAAGGAATGTTTGTTCGCTGCCGTGTGGAAACCTTTCATCTAACGGACAAAACAACAAAGCACTAGTTCCGCTTGGACTTATAAGCTGGCTAGGACACTTGAGGGTTTCACCATGTGGTGTTGTTGGAATGCATTTATGGTCCTTAATCATCTCGTCAAGCCTCTCATTTTTCTCATCCAGTGCGTACATGACCAGCCTGTCTCTCCATTGAGTCGGGACAGAACCAATGTTGGGGAAAAATAGCTCGACAAAGAACTTGTTCACGTCATATCTTTTGGAATGGATCAGTTCTCCGTACCCATAGTTTGCAAACGATTTGTACACATCATAAGGAAGATCGATCACAGCTACATCTCTAGAAACCAACATCTGAAATACTTTAAAAGCAACGTCACCGATTTTAGAATCTTGGCGAAACTGTGGATCGAGAAAGACAACCTCGTTGATGCTGACCCATTTTTCTCCATCTGAGAAAAGGGAACTTCTACCAGAAGCAAGGTGATCGTAAACTGATCTCGCGAGCGGTTCACAGGCCTTTTCCACGCTACAAGACAAGGGCCACAGCCAATGAAACAGGTATTTGCTCCCAGACATTTGAGTATTAGATGTCTTAACGTCTTCAAGAAGATCTAGGTACGCTGCGCAAACTGAATCTTGCAACAGAATATTGTTCCAGTCTGCTCCAACACAGGCTTTGTCGTCATTTGTTTTCTGTTTCAAAGCACGTCTGTTTGAGGCCACTGCAAAAGCGCCATTAACGTGCAAAGGAAGACCACTGTAAATTGGAAGTGGAAGATAACAGAACAAGGTTCCTTTAAAACCTGAAGGACACAGAGGTCCTGAAACAGAGCCATTGTCAAGCGACAGTTGAACAGCAACTCCTGCTGAAGGAATGAGACTTTTTTCGCTCCGGGAAAACTTCAGTGCTTCGCCATTGCCCATGGAAGAGGCGACAAGCCAAGTCTCGACACCTGTTGGTGGAGTAGTAGTGTCTTGAAAGAAAAGGCGTCCATCCTCCGTCACGATGCTATGAATGTCGAGGATTAGCCCTGATCTCAGCAAAATGGCGCTGGGATTTTCTGTTTCTTCGACAAATTTAGCAGTCTTTGTTGATGCCTTAAGAAAGTTACATTGCTCCAGACAGAGTTTATCTTCTTTGCTGAGACTGCTGGCAGCGGAAGGGAGGTCCACTTCCATAGACAATTTTCGTATGATCCCTTCTTGCATTAACGACTTCGTTACTTCAAACATCAGTTTAGGTTGTGTCGCATCTGTCGCCTCTTTAGACAAGTGAAAAATTCTGACTCGACGGATATTCTGCGTAAAGAGAAGTAATGATCCAGCCCCTTTGATAAAAAGCTGTAAGAGTTCTTTCATTTGCTTGCAGTCATAAACAAGTTGTTTTATTTCGCTCTTTATGGCCTGAGTTTTGGTTCGTAAAGGAAAGCGAAACAGTGTTCCGTGGAATGAGTTGTCTTCTTTTTCCAGACAGAGATCACAACCAAAGATACCATTAAATGGCTTAAACTGATGGCGAAAACTTCGTAGCTTCCTGACGTTTTTGTTGGTGTCAATCTTTATGCCCGGTTTGTTTTTGTTTCTAATGGCTTTTCCGAGATGAAAAGTGTTAGGATCAAAGACAACAAAGTAGTTTCGGCTCACTAACATAGGGACGTCTGTCAGATTGTAAACTGCATTGAAACCAAGTCCAAATTTTCCAATCTTCTGTGTGTCTTCTTCTTTTGTCGCTCCATTTAACTTAGTCAGATTTTCAAAATCTTCGTTCTGAAAGACAGCATCATTGTACACCCACAATGCAGGACCTTGGCAGTCTTTCATTCCTTCGTCAAACAAAAAGTCCATTGCATCCTCGTTGGTTCTTTCGTCGTACAGGAACCTAACTTCAGTTGCACCCGCGTCGTCTGCATTTTGAATAAGTTCTTTCGGCACTGCAAACCCATCTGTGTAGTCCTCCAGTAGCGTGCTGAGTCGACTGGTAAGTTTTTCCTCCTGTCCACACTCTTCCCCAAATCCAAGCTCATCAGGATCTAGCATGCTGTTCTGTAGGGTTCGAACGTTGAAATATTCTGCAGTGCTATAAGGGACTTTTCGGTGTAATAGTAGATAATCCATGCTTTCATCATCATCATCATCATTCAATGGTCGCGACCCGTGCTTTAAATAAACGCATTCTTCCACTTGTGCTAGCTTCACATAAGCATCGTTTTTTACGAAAGTTGGAAGCAAAACATCGTGGAGAAGTTCTGGAGATAACGCGCTACCGATTTCAGACTCCACCTTATTCAAAATGTTGATGGACAACTGTAGATCTCTTTCCACCTCTTCAGAACAAAACTGTTGCTCTTCACAATCATCATACTTCTGTTTAATCAATTGAAGGACAAACAGCAAGCACGAAACATCACACTGCTTTTGCATGCCACACTTGCAAAACAATTTAGAGTAGCCATTCATCTCTGTAGGCAGGGATGCAATGTAAGGCGAGAGGTCAATAGAAGGCTTTCCTGCAAGTACAGCATTGGGAAAGGAAAAGCCGTCTCCATTCCAAATCCATTTCGAGCTTTTGATTCTCTCCAAGGCTTGTTCCACGTCAGTCTCATCTGTCTCAAGTAAGAAAGAGTAGATTTCTTTTACCATTAACATATAATGTGGCTTATCATCCTTGCAGTAACAATCCACCACGATTTCAAAATGCTTCACAACGTCCAATGCACAAGGACTCTTGTCCCAACCAAAATGTTTGGCTAAATCACTTGATGAATCAACTGGAACAATAGGCCCTATTGCTCCAATTATGGACGCTCTGTCTTCTGCCTGTACCTCCGTGGGCTTGAATAAATAAGTTTTTGTTTCATATTCTCCGTAGAAAGGAAGGCTACTGGGAAAATCATGGGGCTTTACTCGCACTGGTGATATCCAAGGAGCATCTTGAAGCTGTAATGCCAACGGCATTCCAAAAACGTCGTCCTGAAGTTTCTTCGGATTCATGTGCAAATAACTCAGAATTGCTGTCGACTTTTTCTCCGCCTTTTCCAGTGCTGTTGTTTCAGCGATCTTCATAGCACTTCTGTAAAGGTCTTGAGCTGTGATATCTTCCTCACCCTTCATGCCAAGTTTCTCCAGATGTCTGAGGACTTCAGGATTAGCATACTGCAACACGGGAAAAACATCTTCGTCCGCAAAAATGTTCATCAATTGATCCTTTCTTGGATGGAAGAGCTCTCTAGCCTGAACCCGACGTCCACTGTTAGTTGGGACAAATTTCAAAGCTTTCATCACCTCTTCTAATCTGGTATCCGTGTCAATATGGCCCAGCACAGAAAACATAAGTTTATCAATCTCTTCCGCTGAATAGTGTCCTCTGTTGACATCTGGAAGTATTCTATCGCATAACAATTCGATCAATGTCGGTATTCGGATGCCTAGCAAGCGGACCACAGCAACAGAGTCGTCTTCTGTAACATCAATAAAGTCACCACGAGGTGTCACTGGAAGAGGTTCTCTTGGTGCTGCACTTAGAACCTGCTTTTTCGACACGAATTCCTGAGATAGTGTCTCGAAAACTGGAAGGCAGGAAAGATATTCCTTTTCCTTTGAAGAAAGAGAAGACACTTTAGCGATCAGCTTTCTTAGGGAACGTCTACCATCACCTTGAACCTTGCCTAGAATAGCGGAGTGCATGCCTATCCCCATTACGCTGGAAGAAGACAACATAGCTTGCAAAACACCTTTGACAGATGGTGGGTGGACAAATTTCTCTATTCCGGGATGGCTTTTCAGAAAATGTGGGCATTCATTCATGACCATCACACCCAAAGCTTTTAGTACATCACACAAGGAGCTGTCCAGGAGATCTTCACTTTCACTTAGCTTACTGGAAACAACTTTAGTAGGGGTTGCTATCTTTGTTAATTTTATAGGGCGTCGCGAGAGATCAAGAGGAAGCAAAGGAAGATTTGTAAGTTTGTAGAGATCCTTTTCAAAATATTCTCGAAGGTAGTCCCACACGCTCTTGAGCCAGTTTTCCTTGGGATGATTGTAGTTCTCATCATCTGGGTACCATTCAACCACGTTGCTATTTACCCACTCAGCTGGCAGGGTCTCGCGCAGTAGAGCCGGCATATGATCTTTACAAAGACGCTGCAACTGAGTACACCCTACATAAGAAGTAAATACGATAGACACATTTTTCTGTTAACACCTAGTGTAAATAAGGATTCTAACCCTCAATGCAGGAATCTCATGGTATTTGGTACCTATCCCAATGGAGGCTGCACGCCAAGGAAACAGCTTACAATGTAAAATAATCCTGTACTTCCTTGATAAAAGGGCTCTCTGCTTTTGTTTATTATTAGTTTTAGAAATTTAGAAGTAATAAACGGGAGGCAAATCAAAATTTGTTTGTTGGCGTCATTTCAAGGAAATAACTAAGGGATTTTTCTCTCAGACTAGAGGTCGTTTCCAATGTACGTACTTGCGTGCGTAAGTGTGTACTTGCTTTTTATCATTGCTTGGGCAATGATGTACAAAATAGTATGTTAATGCAGGCAGTTTGACACTTTTAACTTACAAAAGCGAAGGAATCAAAATGTAAAGTAAGTTAAAACCTTATAACTTTAATTTACGTGCTTAGCGTTTTCTCTCCAATAACCACGGTGAAAGATTAGTTTAAGTGTAAAATGAAGTGCAAAATTGGAAATTCTATGTACTCTAAGGGTGCAATATTTATTCATATCCTTTGAACACTTTATTCCCAATTTGTATTAGCTTTCTTCAGAGATTTACCATCTCAATTGGCTACGCTAATATCAGGCAATTTAGTAATAAACACACCTTGCTTTTCAACTGCTTCAAGACTTTTAAAGAGGTGCTCATCAATGTCGTGGTCTAAAAATCGATGTTCTAGGCCTGGTAGAAGGTTAATTTCCTGAGGAGGCTTACGTGAACAAATGAAAATAGCTTCACCCTTCTTTGAAAAAGATGCAAAACCTCTTTTGGCATTGGGTAGTAACTCCAAACCAAGAAGTTCTTCAAATTGGCCATTCAGCACAAATCTCAAGAGCAACAACTTTTGCATTCGATTAAGGCTCCTATAGCAAGTTGGGAATTCTTTCAGCACATTTTGCACCAGCGAGGGAGTGATCTCCTGCGTGACAGTTACAGTCTCTAGTACATGATCGGGCAGGCATGCGACATTTTGATTGGCTTGAAGCAAAACTGTGACGAGCAGCTGCTTAAGTTCGCCGTCATTTTTGTCGAGGGTGTCAAAAATGGCTTTCTCCGCCTTAAGCCACCGCCCTCCACTGACTGGAGTGTATACGAAGCTTTCACCACACAACAGCTGTAAAAATGGTTTCTGAAGCCTTTCCCAAGCCGGATCAATAACGTTCTTATCTGGCCATGCTCTAAAAGACAAATTATATCAAAGTATCGTTTGTAAGAGGGTAAAAGCTTTAAGACCACTGTTTTAAGCGGTGACGAGATTTCTTTCTGACGTCTACGTTTAATCTGTCAAAACGCCCTAAATTCCAATCACCGTTTATTTATCGTTTTCCAGTTATCATGTTCTTACGGAGAGAATAGCTTTACCATTCGATATGTAGATACATTTAACCCTCAATCCCTTAATTAGACTCTTGCGAAGTGCCATCGCTGGAAAAGCAAGCCATTAACTTTTTCAACTAGATTGATAAAACAAAATTTTTGTGTTATTTGGTTATGTGGAAAGTAACTGTGCTACCTGTTTTCAAATACCAAGCACAAAAGAGCAATTCAATTAAGGAACTTCTATAACAATTACTCCGAAATAAATGAGTTCCCACCGTTAACCAATACACAGGCACACGCCAATAAACACGGCGACTGGTAATGTGAAAACGATAAGAAAGACCTTCCTGAGATGGTGCGTTTGTAACGAAACTTTATACTAAAGATGTAAAAAATAACCTTACTTGTACACTGCATCTGGATTCATGTTGAAGTTGATTATGGCTTCCTTAATCATCGTGACATAGGCTTTTGGAACAGCCTCTTCCATCAAACAACAATTCCACAATAAGGACTTGTCAGTAAGTTTGCTTCGGTCATCTTGATCTTTGTTTGGGGTTTTGATATGGCGTCTGTTCTGAGTGAGAGCGAAGAATCCATTTACATGGACAGGCAAACCTGTCATGCTCTTCTTTTGCACAGGCAACGGCAAAGCGCAAAACACGTGACCCGCAACATCAGGCGTTGGCAGGTTTTCTGTCGAGGGAACACCCATAGCAACGCCAACGGAGGGTAAATAGCTAAGTTCTTCATCTGTCAGGAGCCTCTCAAATTCGGATGAGACGTCGCCACCGCAGCAGTAGCTTGTGACAAGGAAGGAAAACTGTTGAATGTTGTTTTCCATGCCCACAACCACCTTCTCAATTGTGACTGGATACGTCACTGTGACAGGTTCAAGCATGTGTTTACCTGCTTCGATTTTGTCAAAAAACTCCTTCCTTTTCTTTCGTACTAGCTCAAGGCTATCTTCATTGATTTTCGCTCGAAAGATTCTTTTTGGATTGGATTCTGCAATCTCTCGCGTGTAGAGCTCAATGGATTCCAGATTTCGAAGAAACAAAAGCACAAGGTGAGCATCGGCAACGAAACTGTCAAACAACCTTTCCATTTTTGCCTCCGAATACAATGTCTCTGATAATTTTGACGGAGTGTGTCGTAAAGGGAAACGGAACAATGTCCCACCGTACTTTCCATAAGAAAAGACTTCATCATTACAATCAAATATTTCTTTGTAAGGACGAAACTGATCTTGTATATGTTCTATTTTTTCACGCTCCTTTAAAAGCCAGCTGAACCCAGTTATTCGATATTTGTGATCACTCAAGTGCTCCAGTGGATCAATGAAACCTATCCGTGTGTTGCTGAGGATGCTCGGTAAATCTAAAAGCCAAGGAAACATGCTTTAGATGTATGCCTGTGTGCGTTATTAGGCTGATTTAGCAACAGAACGGGAACGTCAGTTGACGACGGTGCGCGCAAATCAAACAACTGGCTCGACCAATGGCAGAGTGACAAATTGGGCAACGGGAGTCGAGTTTAGTCCTTTCCGTGCGCTTTCCCGTCGTCAATTAATGACGTTTCCGCTCTGTTGCTAAATCAGCCTATTGACCAAACGTGACGTCAACATAGCTGGATATTACCATAGCAACTTTTCGTGAAGTTGAGGTCAATGAAAAGGCAAAAACTAAGCACGAAGCTAACATCCAGCCATCTTGACCGAACATACTTGGAGAGTGATGGAGTGATGGATTTATTATATTCTCAAGAGAACTATTTCTGGCAGGGCCTAAGCGGAAAATCCTTAACGGGCAAAAGAGGCCCGATTAAAATAACAATAGGATTTGCTTTATCTTACACTCGTCCGGAACCAGCCAACGCAGGGTTATATAATGAGCTTGGGTATTCTTAGTAACAGATAGCCGATTAGTTTGTCTTTAGTCATTGCGAAGTTTCAGCTGTTTTTGATTTTTATTATGTTTCTATTCTTGTTGTGGGCGATCATAAGCTATTAGCTAATTTTCTACTAACAAACAATAATTAATATTTCTTAATTCTTACCATGGCCTACCGCCAATGATTCTCGAAATAAAAAGCTTAACAAAAAACGCTGAATATTACATTTAATGCAGACGACTAGCTATACAAGGCGCGAATTGTTCCGTGCGATGTACCTACCTGTCATGTGAAATACTGACTTGAAACCAAGGCCAAACCGACCAACTTTCATTGGATCTTTGACTTTGTTACTGTCACAGAGCATTCTGATACCCCTCCAGTCGCCTTTGGTAAACTCGGCGTCATTGTACGCATAAAGCGCTGGTCCCTGTTACGAAGCAATTACAAGTTTGAACTAAAGACACTATCCAACGATCAGTTTTTCTAAACAAAAACCTTCCCAGTCGCGGGAAAAAGCACCACCAGATTCAGTGGCGCTCCTCGGCCACACCCAATCCCACAACCCACTAAAGATAGACAATAGCAATGGTGGCTGTCAGTCAAGTAGGACCCTACAGATATTGTAAGATCCTGTTGCTTATCTCTCAGAAAACTGCAGGAAACACTGCACTCAATTCTTTTCTACCTCTTTTTCAAAACTCACCTGAAACGTGGCAAGGTTTTGGTTGTGCAGTTTTTTCGTTCCATAGCTGTGTTTGTCATACAGGAATTTCACTTGGCTCGCACCTGCATCTTCAGCATTTTGAATGAGTTCCTTGAAAAATAAAATATGAGCAACTGTTAACACGCATATTGAGCTCTAAAGGGATGATACTAAAAACAGTTTCAACTAGTTTAACTTACCTAGGATAAATACAGGATTGAGGTTAACATATCCAGGCTGTTTGCTTGCTCTGAACGGCCACCACGGGGGATGGGAGGGGCGGTGTTACCGAATTACCCCCCTCCCTTAAAAACCGGGTGTGACAAAAAAGGTGTCAGAAAACGTAAGCAGACATTTAAATGGTAAAAGGGATATATTTGTTGAGAAAGATCGGTGTTAAGGCTTTTAACTAAATGAATATTACCTTAAGTATCTGCCCATCATCAGGGTATTGATCTAGTATGGTCTTTAATTGTTGCAGGAGGGTTGGCTGAATCACGTTAAAATCATCATCGTCTTCTACAACCACTATAGGGGCAAAAACATTGAAGGATTAGTGCAGGTAACCTTCAAACTCCTCTTTTCAAAGATAGAAGGAAGCCAAACAATGAGTTCACTTATCTTGTAGAAGCAATCTTACTTACTCTGTTCATTCATTATGCTCAGGTCACATCAACATATTGATTTCCCTGATCTGAAAAAAAAAATTCTTGCAGTTACAAGTCAATGATGATAAGAAAACAAAGATAAAAGAAGAGAAGGGAGGGAGGAAATGAAGGAACGTAAAAAGAATTAAGGAGAAAAGTATGGAAGAAAGGAAGGAGGGAGGGTAGGAGGTGGGTGGAAGTAAAGAAGAAAAGGAAGCAAATAGGAAAGAAGAGAATTAGGAGGAAGGGAGGAAGGTGGAAACGAAAAAAATGAAAGGAGGAAAGAGGGAGGCAGGGAAAACAACTGGAAGGAAATAAGGAAGGAAGGGAATAGGGAGCAGGCAGACAGGGAAGAAAAAGAAAACAAGAACGATATTTATCCGAATTTCTATATTTTCTAGCAGGTAGGGACTATAATCCTAGTTTCTGACCATTTCAAATGAAGCCAAAATGAACATTACTTCCAAAATGCAGGAAAAAATGAGTTTGTCTCAAATTTGCAAATTTGTGCAAACTGGGGAATAAATCTGTGCAAAGGTGGTAAATTCCACATTTGCATACCTATTCAGTACACCGGAGTGTAACTAGGTATGCAAATGTGGCATTTACTATGTTTGCTCAGATTAATTCCTCATTTTGCATAAATTTGCATCAGATTTGCACTGAGCAAATTTGGCGCAAATCCATTTTTTCGTCAATTGGGAGAAAATAGGAGATTTCATCAAATAAGGTGCTTGTTGCATAGAAACTCATCGGGCAATCCCCTTTTTTCTCGTTTAGCTTCGAACGCGTTTCCTGATATTGGGTCGGTCGGTTGAATTAAAAAAAACTAAATAAACACAATAAGTCTCATAATAGGAGGCCTGGTATCCCAGCATCATTGCTGTGGAACCTGGAAAAAACAACACATTAACCCAAAATCAATTTGGCGGAAAAGTTGGTTTATGTTATGGTGCAATTAAGACAACGTGGGAAGAAGGATCAACCACCGAAACTCCTATGCGACATACCGGCATCCCTCACTTTTCAGCAACAAACATTACGGCTTCGTGCCGGGTTGGTTTTAAGGTGACCCGAACCTATTTATATGCGCGTTGGTTATGTTTTTGAAACGCCTTTTTTGGTAGGAAAGATTTAACCGATTTCTGTGATTCTTGGCATCCTTAAGAATGGTCGAACTTTAAGAAACTGTTGTTTATTTTCTTTTAGGTATTAAAACGCTTGATATATGGCCATACGTTTAAAACCCGCATTTTTATAAAAAAATGTCAATAATTTCGAAACCCTAAGACAGATTTTTCTCTAACTTCAGCAAACAAGCCTCAGAGCTCACTAGTTTTATATCTGCAAGTTTGAAGTCAATCGCTGCACAAATAGCTGGTCAAACTTAACCTTAAAATGCAACGCTAACACATTTGTGAAAGTTGACACACAAGTCGAGGAAAACTGCCGACGGACTATCTCCTATCTGCAAGGGTATTCTTGCCCAAAGCTTCAGTTGCAAGAAACTGGCAGCCAGAAACCTACGGCGAATACAGTTCGCAATACAAGAAGAATAACTTTAAGCTGAATGCAGGGCAAGATTAAAAAACTTCCATTCATCAAACTTACGTTGTATTTGTTGAAACCTATCTTAACAAGGCAAAACATAGCATCCACAACAACTCTCAAGAGTTTTTAGTTTCGCACAACTCCAGTGCTTCTAACCGTCCATTTTTCAGCTGCACTGAAAGCCCTTGTACTTGGTAATTTATTCAAGCCTTTTAGACTTGACATCACATTCGCACGGGAAGTTTGTCGCTTGGGTATAAAGATGTAGAAAATATGACAATCCTCTTATTCTTCTCATTATCCCCAGTGGCAAACTGCTCGTGCGACTGTGATAGCAAGTCTTACAAGCTTAATAAATTACCTAATGCAAGGGTTTTCGTTGCAGCTGAAATTGGATCGGTTGAAGTACTGGAGTTGGTGTGGCTCTATTTCTCCTCAAGACGGAAACGTTCGGTGCTAAAAACTGGTAGGAGATAGATGCTATATCTTGCTTTGTTGAGATTTTTTTCGAAAAGAGAAGGGCAAATACACAGTAACATTGATAAACAGATGTTCGTTCATCTTGCCCGTATTCAGCATAAAGTTGTTCTTCTTGCATTGCGAACTGTATTCGCCGTAGTTTAGATTACCCAGTTTCTTGCAACTAAAGCTTTGGGCAAAAATACCATTGCAGATAGGAGATAGTCCGTCGGCAGTTTTCCTCTATTTGCGTGTCAACTTTCACAAATGTGTTAGCGTTGCATTTTAAGGTTAAATTTGACAAGGTATTTGTGCAGCGAGTTCTACGGTCGCGATTGACTTCTTACTTGCAGATAGAGAGCTCTGAGGCTAATTTGCTGAGGTTAGAGAAAAATCTGTCTCAGGGTTTCGAAGTTATCGACATTTTTTTTAAAAAATGTGGTTTTAAACATATGCTGATATCTCACACGTTTTTATATCTACAAAAAAATAAATAACAGTTTCTTAAAGGTCGACCATTCTTTATTAAGGATGCCAAAAATCGTAGAAATCGGTCAAGTCTTTCCTGCCGAAAAACGCGATTTTAAAACATAACCAACGTGCATGTAAATAGGTTCGGGCCACCTTAACAAACCTGGTGAGCAATTACCTACAGACATCTCCATTTAGATGTGAGGTGACGTAGATGGCGTCAAAAGTTAACATTTGATTTGGATTTACAAAATGCACAATGTACTGTAAAAAATGATCCTGTTTTTCTTCCAGTTTTTCTCCATGCTGTTACTATGCTCATTTTCAGATTAAATGAATCATTATTTGGGCGTGGCCCAAATAGAGTAATCGAAACGGCTTGTTTTGACGCAAAAGTGCAATAGGCACGAAATACGTGCTAACGTAAACAAAACAAGTAAACAAGCGAAGCGAGGTGAATGTCTGCCATGCGAACGTCTTGTACAAGGTAAGAGGCATGTGGGAAAGAAAGCTCTGCTGTAGGGTACTTTATCCTACTTTTTACGATCTCAAAACTTAATCTGAATCTTCAGTATTTTTACCTCATCGAACTGTGGAAGTCTGAAGTCCAAGGATGAAATCTGTCACAAATATTTGGAATGTTAACTTCGGGGTTTGGTCATAATTGGACTTTGAGCGATTTTGTTCTGAGATGTCGGGAGCTGAGCGTATAAAAACGAGATGTTGCGCAAAACTTTTGTGACTTGCAGTCTATTAAGATTAAAAGTAAGGGAACAAATACATTTAGGAATTGGTGAATAAACTTAAAAGGAATTGGCTTATGCTTGGTCGCTACTAAAGAACCTTTTAAATAGACTTATGTGGGTGTTTCCTCGTGAGTGTAAAAGTCGTGTTTGTGGGTAAAATGGAGATAAGATTTATGATTAAAACAATGTGTGTTGTCACGTTGATGGTTTTGTTGGGTAAACCATTGCAGTTTGTACTCTGTTGGTGTAGGTCACTGGGCTTTGCAAAAACACGCGACCTCTGAAGCTCAAAGGCCACCTTCGCAATTACGTTTTTCGCTGCCGTTTATCATCATTACGATCACAAGCAACGAACCTTGTTTCACAGAGAGTCACAAAACGGATCGAAATCCACCAATCACAAATCGCAAACTATGATCTTTTGAACCCGTTGAAGTAAACTTGTGTTTCCTCAGAGGTCTGCTTAGATAATTGGCGTGTGACATAATATTTGACGAGAGGATCGAAATGCAGCAATCATAGAAAGATACTTTTAATTGCGTGTTTCCTAAGAGGTCATCTGAATGTGGCTAGTCCAGTGAGTGACGATTTGGATGTCGTTTGATACGAAATTTTTTAAAGCGGCAGGAAGAAGCAGTTTGGATAAAATCTGGCGACGCTGTTTCGAGGAACGTGTCAATATATTGTTGAAGTTTGTTATCGTGCCTTAAACTTACAAATGCACACACTATTAGCGGTAGGCCTACACTAAAAAATGTCACTGAGAGTTTTTGGAATGGGCTGGTCCGCGAAGTCAAAGAACAACAAACGAAACTGTCAAGACATTCAATGACATCAAATACTCATAGACGCAATGACAAATCGGAATATCTGGAGTGTACGTGTGAAATGGATAAGAGTTTGAAGAGAGAGTGTGCATCAAGTTTAAGAGTCTGAAGATTTGTATATAATGGTAATTGCACTGAGTGGAGTGCAATTTGGTCTGAAATCATACACGTGATTTGAAATCACAAGTATGATTTCAGACCAAAATTGCACGACACGAAGTTCAATTACCACTTTATTACAGCCATTTTGAAATTCAGTCAGTACTAATATTTTATTGATCAAGTAGCCGGTTTGTTAAAAAGGCGAAACAAAAAGGCTTTTACTTCTCACTTTGTATTCAAAACAGAAATGATGCGATATAGAACAAATATAGTGCGATTTAAAACAAGAATGATGCGATTTAGAACATGACTGGCGCGATTTGGAACAGATGCGATTTAGAGCAAAAATGGTGCGATTTGGGAATTAATCACACTGCTGAGAGCCAATCAGATTGCACGGATCGCCAGTGATTTCAAAGTGGATGTAATAAAGCTGGTAATCAGTGTGACAACTGGAGTGATTTGGATATTCACAATGCGGAAGACAAGAAGCTGGCTGTGTTCATAATGTGTTCCGACGAAGGACGAGACAATTGTCAACAATTGAGACCAAAAGGGAGTCACGCTTCTTTTGAAGCTGCTGTGACTGATAGCTGTAATAATTCTTATGCTTTCAATTGCGTTTAGCAGAGTGACTGTTTAAATGTATTTTGTTTTTATTGTTGTGTTTTTTGTAACGCGGTACATTACGACGCTCGGCTTCGGGATTTTGCGCTATCAGCAAGTTTTTTTTTCAGAATTAAAATGTTTTGATGGCAGTGAGGAGACGGGAAAAGTTTACGACTCAATCGTACAGAAGCAACATTATGTTGTAGAGGAAATAATAGAAGTTGAATTGACATCTCGTCGTGGGAAATTTATTTATGACAGAACTTACAATCCCGTTGGTTTAAATAAGGTTAGTCATTTCTCTCGACGCGGTCGTGCAAATAGCAGACTACCGATGAAGAAAATAACATCTTTGTTGCAGAAAACACAGAAAGTGAGAGTTTTTGTATGGAAGGGTATTCGGAAAAGTACACCATTGTCGTCTAAAATTTATTGTTACGTCAAAAATACAAATGGTTTAGACTCAAACAGGTACAGATTCTGAAGTAACTGTAACAGCGTGAGGTTTTTACTTAAAGGGCAAGTCCAAAATTAGTTCGTAAACGACGGAAGGTGTATCTGTCGTCTAAGCATCAAAACAGAGGCGATTAAGGTGAGATGAGATATGCAAATAGGGTTGTCAGTGAGTATTTGCCCCTCTGTGCATGCAATTATCCATTTTATAGTGCTTACAAGAGTTTGATTCACCGGGTTAACTTTGGCCAATTTAAGCTTTGCACTGATATCGAGAAGAATCCAGGACCTTCAGTTTATGTAGATGCTACAAAAACAATTCATGCTCCACACTGTCAAGGAAACGTTGCAGTGTTTGGGGAGCAAGCTGGACAACAATGTGTTGTAATGAGACTATGCGTTTTTATTTACAGTAAGTTAAAAAGGATTACTTCAGTTCAAGTTAACAGAATTGCCAGGAATGGTTAAAGTAAGATGTTTGAGCGATTTTTCCAGCTTGATTACAGTGAGAGTTATACTTGTAACATGCATGGTGATGCCAGAAATAGGGGGCATCACTACTGTATATATCACTGGGTACAGCATTTGAAACACTCTTGGCTCTGAACCACAATTCATTTATTTTAATGGTGGGAATCATTATTGGTGTTGCTATCCACAGCATTGAGGGTGGGGGATATAAAGTATTTGATTCTTATGCTAGCGATATGTATGGTAACAGTCATAGTGAAGGGACATGCATGTGTATTGTTGGAAATACCATCCATGTTTAAATTAGTACAATATTTTCAGAGTCTATTTTAGGAATGAGGATGTATATGAGCTTAAAGGTGTACATATTGCCAACTTTGAAATTGATCTTTTTTCAAGCAGTGGTGAATATTGGAGTATATCAAATGCTAATTGTTACCAATGTTCCTGTGAACAGTGCTGTGCTATAGCAGTTTATACAATGTGTTACTCTGTTTTATAAAATAACTGAGATAGTACGCGTGATCTGATTGGTCAAAAACCTATGGCTTATTATACCGGTAAACCCATAGGAAAAGGCATCCGGACCACGAGCCATAAACAAAAGCGGCTATTGATCTGCAAACAATGATTTTCGAAAGGCTAAAAAACGGCACAAGTTACTTACCCAGCCTTCTTAATATCAAAAGCGTTCGTTTCCACATTTTATTACTGCCAGAGCTTTAAAAGTAGTAAAGTACAAAGCTGAAAAGCGGTTCACATTTCACGACAATGCCAAATCGCAGAGAAAGACAACAACTGTGTGAATTTCTGGTGTAGAAAGTTTCCAGGAAAACTTAACCATGTGCCAACCAGCAACAAAACGGATAGTTTTAGCATTCTTGATTTATTTTATGTCAAAATCAAATTCCTTAATGAAAGAAATTGTTCCAAAAAGAGATCTCTGATCAAGGTATGGTACAAAATCGGCCGCTGTAGGTTGTAAACAAGCTGCCAACGGTGATGAAAGATGTCAGAGTTTCGGGCTGGTTTTTTCCAACATTTGTACAAATCATTCGGTGATATCGATGCCATAACCTACCTCAAACCACCTGACTTTACAAATCGACAAATATTAACGCGAATATGTGGCTACGGCAAAGAAACCTTTCTCCACCACTGACACATTTCGGTCGCTGTACGTGCATATAAAGTTACTTGCAACAACTTCGCAAATGCAGCCACGTCGTTACCGAGGCATTTCTTAATCATAATAAAGTCCAGAAAACAGATCTTAAACCAGGACTTCATTCACATTTTACAAGCTGCAGTCCATTACAATAACTGCCGGTTCCGTCTGTAAGCAAAAAAATTCTTAAGGATCGACTCAACAAAATACAGCTGCGTACAGTCTGATGTTCAATTAATTTCTACTTCTGTAGTAAACAAACCATGGACTTATTCTTTCATTGTACTTTCGCATGAATGAATGTTGACCGTTTTCCTGTAAAACAGCTTTCATAAGTTATCATGTAATGAGTGCAAAAACTCGTGTTTTGAAGTGCTGCTGTTTGTTGTTTGACTGAACTGAGTTTTGAGAAAGTTCAGCGCTATTAAATCGTGAGTCATGATTGGCTTATGATGACTAAAGAGAGAAGACATGACTTGATCACGGTACTAAAACCATATTTTTTACCTAAAAGACTCCATTCTACTAAAATTTTTTTTTTTATAAAAGCAATAGATCACACTTTCTATGGGTTTACCGGCGTGATAACCCACTTGGGATGTTTGGAGAACACGAGAAACACGAGAAAAGCTTGTAAATCACTCGTGATTTACAAGCTTTTCTCGTGTTCTCCCAACATCCCAAGCGGGTTATCACGCCGGTAAACCCATAGGAAGTGTGGTCTATTGCTTAAATAAATCCTTGTGGATACTGGACTTCAGGGACTTTATCTGCTCTTGTTAGTAACCAGAATATACTGTACAATGCATGTGATGTGTGTGAAAGACATTGTGCCAGTCGATCTTTCTCAAAGTGTCAGTATCAGTGGAGCTGAGATAGATCTTACGGTCCGGGCTGTAAGCACTGGTGTCCTATGTTGCAATTTGGCTGAGAGCATGTCTACGTTGAAGATGTGCATGTTTTCAAAACATTGCCATGAAGTGACAGTATTTTTATTGTAGATTGGAACATACTGCATAAGCTGTGTGATTTAGCAAAGAAGTTGAGTAAAGGATTTATTTTCTCTGGTGGGATATGATGACAGTTGTTTAGCTACAATAAGGCATTTAAAAGTATCATACGTGTAATACAACCACGTCCAAATATACGCCCCCACATCGTCTTGTTTAAAGTGAAAAATGGTTTAAATACGTCGTTACTTTTTTTTTTTGGAAAATGCCAAAAGTTTGGTCGTTCAGACGACGCTAAACGGGAAAAAAAGAGGATGTCTATGGCCTTATGTAAACGCGTGAAGACAAACTAGGAGTGAATAAAATAAAGGAACTACAAATACATTAATTCCCTATCAAGAAGATCTAAACACCAACAAGATAATAATAATTTCCACAACTACTAGCGAGCAAACCATCAGGAATTGGATATACTTTGAAAACTGAAAACATCATGTGTAATTCATGGCTCTTCTTTAATGGTTATTATTTAATTCTGAATTTTTCTAATTGGTTTGCATTTCGCTTCGTTTTGTCTGGCGCCAGAGTCAACTCATAGAGCGTTCCGATAAATACACATCCTTGTCTTCACTAAATTCATTTTTATTATTTTCCGAAGCTCGAAAATGCGGATTAAAGGAAAGTAACAGACAAGGGTTTAAGGTTACACTGAATATAAACTTCCGCACGAAAAATTTTCTTCGAGATGCCAGTTTTGGAAAAGAACCCAAGCGAATCGAGCTTGAAATAAACACTTTAATTTACGGAATTATCTAGAAACCTTTATACCATCAATTGAGAAAATAGTTTCTAATTAAAAATATCGACGATTTCCAATTTAGTCACGCACAGAACTGGCAATATGCACGCTGAATACGGAAGCCGGGCCAAACTTAACAATAACAAAGCCAAACCCTCAAGTGCAAACCGAGTTCCTTTTTATTTTTTACAGTGCACTGCAACCAAGTATAGCCAAAACTAAAAAAAAAAAACAACAACAACATTTGTACCTATTCGAAGAACACCCTATCGGTTCCAAAACTCTCTTTCTCTCAATCGCCACATCCTAAATTGCAAGCTAAAAACAGTAACGGACGACAAGTGTACATCGGTGAGGGTAAAAGGCGGATGAGTTTGTGGAATGGCATGTGGCATGGCTTGCGGAATGACATACTTATGCAGAATGTAAAATATGGAAATTGGCGCGAATAAATAAATTGAACTGAAAGGCATACGCGCGTCATTGCCGCGCCTTTTTTGGCGCCAATTTGAGTGAGCAACGGCTTTGCTGGTTCACGCTAATCTCGTACCCAGATCTCCCTCTGGGTACGAGATTAGGTTCACGCATTTCGACATTTATCTATAAAACACACCTGAGCATTGGCTGGGTTCCTGAAGGCAGCCTCCAAACGAAAACATTGAAGTCCGGTATATATAGTGAGGCGTGACCAAAGTAAATACTTGTGCGTTTGATTCTTTGCTTCTTAAAAATACTGTCGGCACCGAAAATGTTACTCCTTCGATCAAGAATTACGTTGCGTTACTACCCTGATTTCGTGGCTGTCATTTTGACAGCTCCGTCTCTTCAAACGTACGTTGTGCCACGTGCAGTCACGGAACAGACTGTCACGCAGAGTCGCCAGCAGGTAAAGAATGGCTAAAATTGACCCAGTTTCACCTTTTAACCCCATTCTTTGATTGTAAAAAGCAATTTTGCAAAGGGAAAACCTACAAGACGTACGAAAAACGAACCTTTAGGCTGTAAATATCTATTTATGTGGGTTTCGAAATTGGAAGTGTTTACACAATACAGACAATCACCGCTAGCCTACCATGAAAATTCCTGAACTTCGATGGTGTCTTACAGAGATTTCCTTCACTTACCAAAGCCAATTCCCAGGTATGTTTTAAATGAATGTCTAAATGTGTGATTTAAATAGCAAGAAGAGAATTTGGAGTTATACCACATGTTAAATATTGCCGTCGAAAATGAGTAACGAACTTAAATTTTCAGTAGACCTGCACCGTTCTAAACCTCTTATTTCACTGGTCCCCTTTAATCTGCACCTCCATTGTTTTCAGGGATAGGGGCATTGTTATGTGACAATCCCTATTGTTTTCCCAGCAAATCACAAACAATCTTTCAAATAGGTGCGGGTCGCCCCTAGATTTTTGTTGTCCTGTAAACCTATCCCTTATTTTTAAAATTATTTCAGTACGACCAGCTTCCCTACTGTCCAGAAAGTATCTTCTAGTGGAAGGAAAAGAATTTTTCTGTTCGTGGAAAGTGTCCAGATTTCTCCATCCAGCTTCGTTTGCGAACGCAAGGAAAGTTGATGTTAGCGAATTTCAGGTTAAAAGTTAATGCAGTCTGAGACTCCGACATCGAAAACCGATCTTCTATTCTTTCTCACGAATAAAAGGCTTTCGGCGGGAACAATCTACGTTAGGTTTCTAAAAGCTATCTATGACCAAAAATGAAAGAAATTGATTTTTCAACTCTTGCCACGAAACTAAGACTTTGGTCGATTTTTCTGTTTCGCACGTCTCAAGAGATCGCAACTGAGGAAACAAAATACAAGATTCGATTCATCTCTGAATATTATCAATTATGTCACAATCACGTAACCCACAGTCCCATAAAGAAACACTTCTCACAAGGTTTCGAATACAAATATAGGTAACAAGAAACTGTTAAGTTAATCGTACAAACATCTTTTGCAGAAAAAATTAAAGTAGAAGGGAGCGTGACCTTCAAAAACATCTTTTCTTCAATAGACAAAGAATCTTTTTGGATGTGCGGAAAAGGCTGGTCGACAATGAGCCTTCGTGGTTTTTTGATTGTCATCGTATGTTAAGCCTGCAACATTAAAACAGCGGCTGCGTTTGCAAATTGATTGGCGCCAAAAAGGGCACTCTTTCTTAGTTTAATTTATTTCTTTGGTTCATTCGGCTGCGTATATTAAATTCCGCATAATTATGTCATTCCGCAAGCCATGCCACATGCCATTCCGAAAACTCATTCCGCCATTTGCCCTCACCGCGTGTACATGTCGTGACATGTTTCTCGGAAAATTAAAGAGGATGTGTTTGAGCTTTTCAGTAGATCAATTGTACTTGACCATAGTTTATCCCTTGGCCGTATAATCGAGGGGAAAAGAAATCGACTGCTTTAAGAACATGTGTATGATCAGCGATGCATTTTACTTATCATATTCGTCGTAACCCTAACTTGCTATTTCGGGGGGTCTTTCCTAACTTCTCTAAATTTCAGATCTTAATTAGGAACTTTTCTAATATTCTTCTCGTTTTTCTAGTCCATGCATTCAATACACGATACTTTGTCGTGTTCGCTTTGGCGACATTCTGCTAAAAAGCAGTTGTTCCGCGAACAGGTTTCTCGGAAAACAGTATCAGGCAGCAGGTGAATATTAATCAGTTACCGGAGGCCCTGAAACACTTGGATCCACCAACCAAGACTATATTCAGCCTATTTTTAGCTTTATAATATGTGTGACATACCTTTTTTGATAAACTCCGTTTTCGGTGTTTCACGGAGAAATATAAGTAAACCATTCCCTGTCCACAATCTATTGTAAGTGGATCTTTCCCAGAATATTCACCTGGTTCATGATAGATGTCACGTGCGCAGATTTCTCGGAATCAATCTGGTTCATTGCACCTGGCATGCACTGCGTCTTCATAGGCCTTCTCGGTCAATGTATTTTCGGTGACGAAACGCAAAATCGAAGTGGAGTCGATATTTTTATTAGCGACAACTCGAAAGGGGCGAGATTAATATAATTCAAATGAATGATCCTCGCAGTTGCGAACGCAGTTTAAGCAATTGAGTAATGTATAATGTACCCATGAATTTTCGTGGTGATTGAATCAAAAAAACAACTCTTTAGCGTAGAACGTAATTTTTAATGCACCAAATTGCCAATACACTATACATATTAACCGTGCATAGAGGCTAGAACATGTAAAGCGTACAGTGCTTCGTTAAAATCAGTGCTTCGTTAAAACAAAACGGACTTTCCTTCAAGCTAAAAAATCCCAGTTTATTGTTATTCAATTTTTCTCTTTTCAATACTATAGTTTTCTCCTTAGATGATATATCGACGATTGTTTGAAAAAAGGCTCCATGAAGTACGGTTAACGCTCGATAAAGGCACCATAATGAAGGCACAATTCATGCACCGTCGTTAAATAAATGGAATTCAGGCTCAATGGCAAAATTTGATCTATTTCGTTACTGCTGTGATCACCAACATTGGCAGTTAGCCTCTTTACATCTCGGCCGAAGTTCAATCGGCAAAAAGAAAATGAATGCTTATCATACAAACGGAACGGTTGACTGAAAGGAAAGATAGACATCGAAGCCTCTGAGGTACCGTTATCAACGAAGCGATTCTTACGCATTGAAATCGCTGTGCGACAAACGCAGACTGCAGCCTGGCATGAAATCATTGTTATGAAATGCTTTACCAAATGCCCTATACCTAAACTAGACTTTTAGAAGACTTTAAGTTTTAGGGATAGCGAATCTGTTAAAGTATTTCACAACAATGCTAACCTCGTTTATCTGCTAGTCTGCCTATGTCGAAAACAGCATAGAAATACATTGTCCATATTTGCCAAAAATAGACTTCGTGCTAAAATTTCAACTTGTCAACTTTCCGATATTTTGCTCATGTTTCTCGTTCTTTGATTCAATGCAGGTAATTCGCGACCCTTCCCCACAATATAGCAACTGACTTGGCAGAAATCGTCACTGAAAATGGTAGGTGTCTTGGAATAAACCACGATCAGCCCATAGTCAGGCTTAGCGAAGCGACAGAATTAAACGCAATTTGACTAAACGAGCCGTTGGTCACTTTATATAAATTATAAATAATACTTCTGCCATACCTTTTTTAAATTAACTTCGCTTTCGCTGATTCACCGAGAAATAACACTAAATCGACTCCACGTCCTCAGTACACTGCAAGAGCAGCTTTCCGGGAAAATCCAATACAATCAGAGTAAATGCTACATGAGCAGTTTTTCTCGGAATTCTATCTAGTTCATTGCACCTGGCTTCTTCCCAGTCCTTCTCGGTCAAAGTATTCGAAATGACTAGCCCGTAAGGACTCTTTCTGCTGTCAAATGTGTATCGACAGGTTGGATTTTCAGTTGAATGATACATGTTTAAATGTGAAGGAGGAATCCCCTTCAACGTTAATCTTCTATGATCCCCTTAACGTTTCTCGGAAATTGTTTCGGTGCTTTCCCAGAAACACTACTGTTACTAGGTAATACCTCAGAATTGTAACTCTGAATATATGTTGGCAAAGATCTTTAGAACTTTTTAAGGGTGGTTTCAGGTAAATGAACAAAACTCTAATATTTTCTGTGTTTGCATTTAAGGGATGAAACAGTGTTTCCTTATCAACTCTTAGCGTCTAAGACTTTTGCTTGTTTGTTGAGTGTCCTCAAAAAATAAACAAAGGCTTCAAATTTGTAAAATGAGGACAAAAGGACTCAGCATCAGAAGATAAATTATTAAGCGATTTAAGGGCGAGCCATCTTGAGAGCCATCTACATTTATTGCGGAAGTCCTCGTCACGGCTATTTTACCCTGGTGTCACGAAGCAAAGTTTAAGTTAATGCATGTGTTAATGTATTAAGTCCAACACAACTAATGAACAGGAAAATAACTCGCCCACGTAAATGATGAACAACCGTCATGTATGTAACTCTATTTTCTTAAGCCGTTCTTATTGAATCTGATGAATTCTGGGAAAGTCACAATAGCAGAAATGGCTTGTCTGGCCAGATTTCAAGGAGATCGATCGGGTGTTTGCACCTGCTGGCGTGTAACCATGACTTCGCTGCTATGAGGGACATACAGCTATGGGCTTCAGCTACTTATTATCAACCTGGAGCCATGAAACAAATTTTCTCTGTCTTAAAATTGCTCTCGTAAACGTTTGTTGTTATTATTCTATTCTTTGGCACTAACAACCGCTAAATTGAGAACAAATGTAGGATTTACAGCTGACCACATGACCTGCGGTCCTGTCGCTTCAAATCCGGCATCGTTAATTAAAATAGCTATATGCTCTGTTCATACTTTTTAAGTGAAAGTTGTTTAACAATATGTGACTTCTATTTCCACCTTTTGCCTAACTTTATCAGAGCTTAAGTGAAATCCGATTGGTGCTCGCACATTCAAGCTTTGCCTTGTTGGTGGCCATGGCGTTCCTGCCTTTGAACATTACAGCATGAAACGTAATGTATAGCTTTCCTCTCATTCACGTTATCGCTTTATGACATAATGGAGATCCGCTTTCCAAGAAAAGCTTCTTTTTCGCAGTTACACATGCGCACCGCGCTCGATGATTGGAGCATCTCTATATCCATCCCAGATATCTTCGCGGGCGGGGCGTGGAAACTCCACAACAGATATCGACGCCATAACTTAGAAAAGAGCGTTCCATCGCGCTTGCATGCCGTTAATTCAAGAAAGGGACGTCACCCAAAAGCACCAACAAACTTTGCGATGAGGGGAGGGTAGAAGCAATCGAAAACTTAAGAAGAAAAGTCAGATCGGTTAAAAAAAGTTCTCCGTACTACTCTAGTGTGTTTCTATGTTTAACTAGTTCCATTTCCTCACGAAATGGGCGAGATTTATCTCTGGTCAATAAATTATGTGAGAAATGAGCCATTTTCTCTCATCGGAGATATAATGACGATGATGATGATGATGACTCGTTTATTAAAAATCACAACTAGCAGCCATAAGCTGAATTACTTGTGTTATATACATGTTAATAAAAAAAAACAACAAAACAATCATACAATGCTAAAATTACATCAAATCTAGTATAAAAGTTCTATCTACAATTGTTACTTATCTGCATAGTGCATTATAAAAGAACTTCTAAACCTCTTTGTTTTTACTCGTGGGATTGAAAACATACGCCTATTCCTAAAGTGATATCTTTCATTGTTGTTTCGCGCGGGCAGCAGACCAGCTAGTTTATGCTGGCCATCGCTCTCTACAATTTGTTTAAACAGAGTGCAACATAATTCCTCGCGTCTATGAAAGAGTGATTTTAAACCCGCATCTCCCAGGGTCTTGCTATACGAGACCTCTGGGAATAGAATCCTTAAGACTCTTTTCTGAACCCTCTCTATTTGGTCGGACAAATAGGCTGGCAAGCTGGAATGGAAAGCCTGGCATGCCCCTGGCATGCATATTCTAGGACGGAACGAATGCTAGCGCAATGAAATTGAATTAAGGACTTACGGTCTATGCCAGCGTGCTTAAGTTGCTTAAGCAAATAAAT
>JBBMOI010000004.1:23280000-23502500 GCA_038088405.1 Porites divaricata
GACCGTCCACTTCTCTTCATCTGAAATAATGGAACTTTCTACGACGGAAGATACTTTCTTTTGGCTGCCCTTAACAGGACTGTCGTCACAAAGTGAGACACTTTGGAGGTTCTCTACAACACAGATATCAATGCCTCGAAGGCGTCTTTCGACCTTTGCAATCACGGCGTCTTTTATATCCTTCTTGTTCTGGTTCTCGTCCCGTATCAGTCTCACAATCGCCGCAATGAACTGCGGGCAAGTCAGCTTGTGTTTGAGAGAATTCACAGCTTCAACCGAAATGGTTTTTATCTCACTCTTCGAGGAGATTGTTTCTTTAACTAAACTGGATAGCATTTTGGGTCGTAACTCAGTTGGCAATTTCATTACTAGCTCTTTGTAATTCGTCATGAAGGAGCTGCAAGTCACTTTCATTGATTTCAGGTCAAGCAGCAGATGGTCAAAATTCTGCAGACGATCAAGGAAAGAAGGGGGAACATCACAAAACACCAAGTACGAAGATTGTTGTAATGTCACTGGTATAACATCTTCCGCTTGTTCTGAGGACCTTCCCCTAAAGGAAATTCCTGGAAGGTAAAGCTGTGGAAAGCTCGACAACTCTTCCTCGCTTTCCTCGAGCAGTTGAAAAAAACCTTTCACTGCTTTAACGCATGCCATGATCTCGTTCGGATGAAGTTTGTCGTTGTTAGATTTCTGGTACAGCATTTGTAACACCATAGCGTAGTGGGCAATCGAGACATACTTTGAACAGCCGAGAGCTTGAAATAAAGGGTGAAACTTGCCAAAATCTTGAGGTAGACTGTAAAGAAAGGGCTTGATTTCGAGATGTTCATATAATTGGAGTACTGCCTGTCGGGGAAGAATGAATTCCTTTCCTTGCTCGACCAAAACGCATGGCGTATTCACCAGAAGGCTTCTCACATCATTCCCTGTGTTTAGCTTTGTCTGCAAGAACTCGTAAATGCGTTCCATCACTGCCTTTAAAGTCCTTCGTTTCTCAAGTAAGGAAATATTCCTGTCATCTTTGTTATCATGGGATTGACAAACGGCTTGACAATGACGGACAACAAGATCTAGGGATGGTTTTGCAACAATTTGAAGTTGAGAAGCAAAACTATTGCAGTAATTCTCAAAGCGCATATTGCGGGGACAGCTAAGTTCACGGAGGCAAGCCATTGGATCTGCCCAACGTGGAAGAAAATGCGCCTGTGTCCAAACAATTTCAGCATACTCGGATGGAACTGCCCCTTTGAATGCACAGAACGGAATCTGGTCATCCGTCATTCCCTGATATGGCAGGGAAATTTCTCGGAGACTTTCTCTTGCCGCCTCGCTGCTAACAAAAGGTATGTCGGCTATGGCAGGTAAGAGACCTTCAGCCGCTACATTGTGTCGGTGAAGAAGATGTTTCACTAGAACTCGTGACTTCTCAAATGTCCTCGCTGTTTGCGCTGTAATGGCTTCGTGTGCAACCTCTCTGGCAAATTTCTTGAAGTGATCATGGGAGACCTCATGAATCAGCCCTATTGTCCTTAACACGATTAACCATTCTGGCGAATTAAGTGGCTTCAAAGGGAAATTGGTTGGCGGAAGTATTATGCGAAAAACGTCAACGTGAGGGTCGTAGAATGAGGATGCAGTTTGAAGCGTTCCATCTATGTGGGGAATAAATGGAGTTGTTTCCAAACAGTTCCTAAGCCTTTGTTTGCCCATGTCATCATCCTCTACAAATTCTGAAAGGAGGTGTTTACGAATGTACTCCAGGTGTACCAGCCTCCCTTCTTGGCTGAAGATGTTAAACGTTGGCAGAATGTATGTGCAGTAAACGTCTACTGCAGAGACGCACTCGAGACCCAGGAATTTGAACAAATTTGAGAGAACTGCCCAGGATTCAATGAAGACTAACTGTAGGTGACGCTCCAAGATTTCAATTTCCTTTCTCGGTATCCCAACTGGAAGGACACAAACACGGCGATCATTGTCAAGTGGTACAAAGCCACCATGTGTCGCTAGGAAGAACGGAAGCTTTTTTAGCTTGCTTTTGTCTGCCTCATGAAGGCCGGCCACACTTTTACTGAAATACTCCAAAATTGTTCTACAGTCCTTTGGATCAATTCTCTCAGGAGACTGAGGGTCTCTCTCTAACTTATAATGGATGGCAGTAAGTAGAGATGAAGGTATCTTCAGGGAAGAAACCAAAAACGGTGCTAGTCGGACCTCTGAGCTCAAGTTCGACAGTAAAGCATAATTGAGTTCTGGTACACCGAGTTTCTTTAAAACTTCCACGAGATTACTACTGGAAGCATCTGAGCTTCTGTAATCGAGGACAGCCGTTGCCTTGCATAAGGGAACAAGAAACTGAGTGGACATTGGAGGTATACTGAATGCAAGAAAAGGGCTTGTCCTCGGTACAATTGTAGACTCTGTAGCTGGAAGGATACTCCAGTTGGCAAGAGATCTAAGAGCAGACTTAATCTGAGAAAACTTGGTTTGTTCAGGTAGAGTTTCATCACGGATAACTTTTGCAAACAAGTCGCTAAGAAAAATCCACACTCTGGATATCCATCGTTGGTTAGGAACACCGTCTTGATTCCAAGACCACTCTACAAAACGACCTTTTCCATACCGATCAAGCTCTAGTGTTTGGGCTAGATGAGCTGAGAATTCTTCTACATCCAAAGACCTGACAACGGATGATTTCCAGTTAGCAGGATCGTTGAATACCCTCTGATCAACGTTCATATGCACAAAGACGTGCGGCGAGCCAGGCAAAATATCGTGAAATCTGGAAAAAAACTTGGGATCCTCGCTTGAGAAGAGTCTAAGACAACTGTCTTGTGTTAAAAGTAGTGGAAGACCCGGCAAGTGATCAGCAAAATTGGCCATTCCTTTACAGTACAACAGGACAAGAATTAACCCAACGGTATATCGGAAAGGGGTTTCACTTATATAGCAGGGGATGGATCCAATCTTACACAACGGATTTTGAGAGTGAAATGATTTATAGAAATCAACCACTGAACTCGGAGTAACAGTAGACGTGCGAACTCCAGATCGTGTAAATGATGTATGTAAATCCATGGAGAAGGCTACCAGGTTGAAACCGCTTTCAAGTAATATCTCTTCAAACCTTCTTCTTGCATTTGTCTGGAGTTCATTTCTTTCCCTCTGTGGCAGCCTGACAAAGGGACCATTTTCTGTAAGGTCATTAAAGAATGCCGCCTGTTGTTTACTCTTCCCACTAGGTGGAAACCAGCTGAGCTCAACAATGTTCGTGCTTTTGCATCCTGGAAACACTGCATCCGCATGTTGGTTCCTTACTACTGGTAGAACTCTTACCTCCTTGATTGCCATTTCAGCGTAAAGAGAATGTACCAGTGTCTCCCAGTACGGATCCGAAAGCGGCTTGAGTGGAAAGATGCTTTCGTAGGCTTTGATGCTTTGCAAAACCTCATCTTCAGAACACGTTAAGATGCAAGGTTTTCCGTCTTTAGAGAGGGGCAGTTTAAGAAAAGCTCGCACTTCAATTAATAGTGTGAGATAGCATGAGGCCACCACGTCTCCTAGTAAAGCATTGTTCCAGTCACTGCGATATCCACCCCCTTCGTCTCTCCACAAATTTCGCCTTGCTTCGTGGTCCAGTGCAAAATGCGCATTGATGTGCACTGGTAGATCCGTTACAAATGGAAGTGGAAGAAAACAGTAGGCTTTCTTAGCTCGCTCGTCATGATCTTTTGAATTCTTTGGTAAAATACAGGCAACACCACCACGAGGAAGCATTCCAAGCTCCTTTCGCTTGAAGGCATTCACTATACTCTTTTTCACCGCCTTCTGAAATCCCATCTGTTGCACAATGAGCCATTTCTCTTGGTTGAGGAAACTGTCTGAGATATCCAGCACGTATGACACTTTCGCTGCTGGAATATCACTTGGGAGGGGATACGTTTCAGCCTGTTTGATCATTTCACAAAACGTCTGCTTTTTAGCCTCATCCTCCTCTGACATAGCAGTCTCAACTGAGTAAAAATTAATTAGCTCTCCCGTGTTTTTGTGAACCTCACAGATGGTAATCTTTTTTACATTGTTGATGAATAAGAGGACTTCGAACAATTCCTTTTTTAGGTCCTCCAGCATTGTGTCCAATATCTCAAGTGTCACAACCCTTTTTGATATTTGAGAATCCATGGACATCCTCCTTGTTCTCAGCGGAAATCTGAACATTGTGCCATTTTCAATTTGAAAATGATTCTCCAGGTAACACGGAAATACGTCAGGGAAAAGCTCTCTTAGGTGCGTGAGGTCCTTGAAAAGCCGACCCGGTTCTTGAGGTGTAGCGTAAGGAACATAACTGCCGTTTGGGTCAAATGCGCACAAAACGTCTCCAATATCCTCTCCTTTTGTCATAAAAGAGGGTACATCAGTCAAGTGGTAAACAGCATTAAATCCAACTCCATACTGGCCAGTCTTGTTGGGATCATCTCCTTTACTACCTTCGCCTAGGTTACGTATTCCTTCTATGTCTTCATTTCTGAAAGGTTTGTTGTTATACACACATAACGCAGGACCTTGCAGAGGCCTCCAAATGTCTCCAAAAACTCTTTCATCTTGATGGTGCCGAGGGTCTTTGATGAACCAAACCTCAGTTGCTTGTGCATCATCAGCATTTTGAAGGAGCTCTTTCAAAATTTCCTTTTCACAAGGATAGCCTGTTAGAATTCGTTTTAAGCGGTTTGCGAATTTCTCTCGTTGCCCGAAGGGAATTCCATATACATGAGTTCTCAGGGCTTCTTGCGTTCGTGTTTTAACTCCGAGTTTCCTGCTTGTTGGCCAAGAAATGTCGTCATTCACAAAGTTCACTCCTTCTTCGTCTGGCAACGAGGTACAGTCCCTAATACAAAGGTCCGATACTGGCCGCATTAGTCCTTTGGAATCGGGGAGGTACACTATTTCCCACTGTCGAATTGTTTTAGTGGGATCTAGAGCTTCACCAAGTAGCTTTGCGAGATGTGTTGTAACTTGAAGGTTTTGCTCATCCAAGGGCTGTTCTCCAACTCGTTCCTTTATTTTCTGTAGGCTTGAAATGTAATCTTGTTCGTCGAATTTGTTCTTAACACCAGCTGCTCTCAATAACGGGGTAAAAGACAAGGCCAATTCATGCGTAATTTGGAACAGATACGGAGAGCAATCGACAGGCAATGTAAATGCAACCTGATTTGCAGCAAGAAACCTCCTATCGACAAGAATAAAACTTACTCCTCGAAGGCATGCTGTGATTTCATCACTGTAACGAGCGAGGGAGTTCTGAAGGCATGAATATAGAGTGGTACAGACCAGATGTAGTTCCTTGTACTCTGATGTATTGAGCAGATCTACTTTTACGGACACTGCTGCAGTCAGTTGTTGTACGACTTGATCCAATGTGATTCCCTTTTTTTCAAGATTTAATAATGATCTTAATTCTTTTGGAACGTAAACCCCAATCAATGGTTCTGTGCAGCACACTAAGTACTTTTGCCTCTCTAAGAAGGCTTCATTCGGTGCTAGAAGTACTTGCGAATTTTCTACAAGTTCTTCTCCCTTCCAAGGGAGAGGAAATTCTCTTGGTTTTTGTAGAATGGGAAGAAATTTAGTGTTTAACAAACGAGTAAAAATTTTAGATGCAGGTTTCTCTTGGCGAACTAACTTCTTATCCATAAAAGATAACAACGCCGTTATGCGCGCTAATGCCTCTTCACTGCTAACTGAATTAATTTTTTGGATGCTCTCGGCTCGTTCTGATAGCTCGGACCAAGGAAGATCATTCCATGACATTCCCAGTTGTACAAGCTTGGTCAACCTTTGCGGGTGAACATACGATTCCTGACTCCCATATGGAAATCTACCATCTTCAGGGGAAAATAGTGAGGCTGCTTGTCCGTAGGGATGGACGAGGGAGCTTGGAGTATTCAGAACGTTGCCAGTTGGTGAAGATGGAACACAAGGGTGCAGCCTTAGCAAGTCATAGAACTCCCCACTTTTGTCATCTAATGCATGTAGTGTGAGAACATCTCTAAGATTGGCCGGAGGAATGAGAAGGTTTGGAAAGAAAACTTCCCGAAAAAATCTCTTCTTACTATATCCTCTGGTATTGATTGCTTTCTCCAGGCCACACTCTTCAAAAGCACTCAAAATATCGGAAGGTAGATCTATCACTATTTCTCTTCCTCTGTGACACATTTTAAGAACCTTATTCGCGGCCTCTCCGATCTGGCCCTTCATCCGAAAATGTGGATTAAGGAAAATGACTTGCTTGATGTCAACCCAGTGCTCTCCATCAGAGAAAAGAGAATAACCACCCCTGCTGAGTTGTGTGTAGAACGACACCACGAGTGGAAAACAGTTTCGTTGCACTTCTGACGTCTTTGGCCATAGACAATAGAACTTGTATGAGCCATCTTTGGGAGCAAGACCTTTCATGTCCTCGAGAAGATCTAAAAGAGCAGACGTTACGGAGTCTTGCAGCAGTTCATTGTTCCATTTCACTCCATAACACGACTTATCGTCTTCGAATTTTATTTGCAATTGGTGCCTATTTGAGGCTAAGGCGAATGCTCCATTAATGTGAACAGGTAGCCCACTGTGAATTGGTAGTGGCATATAGCAGTATATAGTGCCTTTGAGATTCAATCCATCAAACGTTTTCGCAACTGGCGAGGGCAAGAAAGAGTCTGACTCTGTTGGCAGCAACTGAACGGCGGCTCCAGCTGATGGAAGAAGACAAGGATCGTCATTTGCAAACTTCAGAGCTTGGCCATTACCAATAGACGACACAATGAGCCAAGTTGCCATCTCCGTATGGAAACTCTCTTGAAAGAATTCAGAACCACTTTTTGTTAACCTGCACTCGATGTCAACTATCATGGATGATTTGGAAACTTTTTGGGGTCGACTTTCTTGCCACGTGACAACATCTTGACTTTTGATGAAGCCTGAAGAAAGTTGCACTGTCGAAGAAAGTACGTTTCCTCTGGAGTAAGCTTAAATGCAGTTGGAGGAAGGGTAAATGCAAACGACAGTTCTCTCAAGATTCCTGCTTGGGATTTCGACTTTGTGACCTGAAACATCAATGTAGGTTGTGGATCTTGACTTTCTCTGTTCTGCATGTGATAAATTCCCACACGTAGAACATTTTGCGTGAAAAGAAGTACATTCTTTGCTCCACGGAGAAACATTTCCAACAGTTCTCGCATCTGCTCTTGATTGTACCATAACTTCTTAATTTCACTCGCTAAAGCCTGATCTCTCGTCCGCAGTGGAAATCGAAAAAGGGTTCCATCAAATGAGTTGTCCTGTTTATCAAGATGTAAATCACAGCCAAAGATGCCATTGAAGGGCTTAAACTGATTTTTGAATTTTTTCAGCATCCTGACGTTTTTATTGAGATTAATTTTCATCCCTGGTTTTCTTATGTTTCTGAGCGCTTTTCCCAGGAAGGAAGTGTGAGGATCAAAGATGGCCAAATAGTTCCTACTTACGAACATGGGCACATCCGTCAGGTTGTACACTGCATTGAACCCAAGTCCAAATCTACCGATCTTTGCAGTGTCATGCGCTTTGGTTGCTTCATTTAGTTTCGTGATGTTAACAAAGTCTTCGTCTTTAAACGTTGCATCGTTGTACACCCATAAAGCGGGACCATGACAACCTTTCATCCCTTTGTCAAGGAGGCAGGTTATGGCATCCTGATTAGTTCGCTCATCGTAAAGAAAACTAACCTCAGTAGCACCTGCATCATCTGCGTTTTGAATTAGCTCTTTTGGCACTGCAAATCCATCGGTGTAGTCGTCTAGTAGTCTATTAAGACGAGTAGTAAGAGTTTCATGCTGTCCAAATGCTTCTCCTATGAAGAGCTCGTCAGGATCCAACAATCGATTTGTAAGAGAAGGAACACCAAGACGTTGAGCAGTGAGGTGAGGAACATTGGGGTGCACGTAGAGGTAGTCCATATCTTTATCGTTGCCTCCGTTCCTCAGCCAATCGCTCTCTTCACTGTACATGCAGCGCTCCACTGGTTCAAGTCGTACAAATTTGTTGTCCTCGATGTAAACAGGAATGACAATCCTCTCTTGAATATCTGGGGGTAATTCGTCTTGTGCCAACTCGTTTAATATGCCAACAGATAACTGTACGTCATGATGTACTTCACAATCTGATAATGAAGACCGTGCAAAGTCATACTTTTCTTTGATCGCGTGGAGAACTTGCAATAGGATAGTTGAATCACTCTGTGATTTAACTCCAAAACAATCAAAAAGGTGGATGAACATCTTCACCTCAGAGGGAAGAGGACGTATGTAGGGCACAAGATCAATACGTGGTTTACTCGAAAGCATTTGGTTAGGTGAGGAAAAGCCATCTCCATTCCATACCCAGTTGACGATTCCTGTTCTCTGGAACACCTCACTTAAGGTTTGGTAGTTTCCACGATTAAGGAAGGAGTAAATTTCGTTTAATATAACCATATAATATGGTTTCTCATCTTTGGAATAACAATGTATTACATTTCGCAGCTGCAATGCGACATCAGAGAAAGAGAGTTTTTGCCAGCCAAAGTACTCAGAGACTTCATTTAATGGCTCTAGTTCTACAATGGGCTTAGCAGTTCCAACGAGATTCACCAGTGCAGGACTCTTCAGCTCGGTGGGCTTGAAAAAACACTCATCTCCTTCTTTAGTTTTCCACCACTCAAGCGACGGAGGAAAACTTGATGCTTTCCGTCGCAATCGTGTCAGCCACTGAATTTTCATCAGTAAGAATCCCAGCTCTTTTCCATCGACTGATTTCTTCAGTATCTTAGGATGAGTGTTCAGATGATTTAAAATTGCCTTAGACTTCTGTATTGCTGTTTGCTGGTGTGAAAGTCTGCTTATTTGATTAGCACTGTGGAAGAGGTCTCTGGCAGTGACGTCGGATTCGTTTTTCATTCCAAGCTTCTCCAAAATAACGAGTGTAGTTGGTTCATTGTACATCTCACCGACAGGAAAGACGTCTTCTCGGGCAAATATCCTCTTCAGTGTGTCGTTTCTGGGATCAAACACTCCTGACGCCCTAACTCGTTCTCTCTTCTTTGGGACAAAGGCTAAAGCTTGTACTTGCCGCTTGAAGCTATCATTTTGAAGGATAAAATGTGTAAAACAACCAAGCACGTAGAACATCACCTTATCAATTTGTTCGTCATTGTAGTGTCCTTCATTTATGTCCGGGAAGATCATTTTGCAGAGAACATCAATAGGCTGTAGAATCCTGATTTTTAGCAGTTGTGCTAAAATCCTGGAATCGTCGTTTGAAATATCAATAAGGTCATGCAGTGGAGGAACCGGAAGAGCCTTAGCAGGCGCAGCACTTAAGCCATCATTCTTTGAAACGAACCTCTTGGAGAGAGTCTCAAAAATGGGAAGGGAGCACAAAAAGGCGCTATATTCCTCCTTTACAACGTCAAATGGTCGGATATTCGCAAGAAATGCTCTCAAAACAAGCTTTTGTTTAATGGAAACGTCTTTTTGAATAATTTCTAGAAATCTTCCGGAGGGCAAAGATGAGGCAGTTTCCATCATTGCTTTCACAGCACCCTGGACAGTTGGTAAATTCACATAGGTTCCCACAACACCTGGATGGTAGCTTATGAACGTCGGCAGATCATGCAGTACAATAACGCAGAGCCTTTTTAACACAGTTGCCAAGATTTCATCAATGCATTCGTCATTCAACTGTTTGACAACAGTCCTATTGGGGCGGGAGAGACGAGTCAAGGTAACAGGTGTCTGGGACATACTCAATGGGATCAGAGGTAGTCCTTCGAGTTTGCGAATATCCCTCTCAGTTGTAAAATGGCTTCGCAGATAATTCCAGAGCGACTGAATCCACGTCCGTGAAGGATGATGGTGACTGGGGCTATCTGGATACCACAACACTGAGTCGCCTTTCTTCCAGGCTTGCGGAAGCGACTGCCAAAGAAGTTGAGGTACGTGATGACTTCTAAGGAGTTGTAGTTGAGTTTGTCCTGGTGTGTTTAAACACAATGATCATTAGCACGTCCGTTTGACAAAAAAAACCTCTTAGCAATCTTATTGATTTTCTATTGTAATGCGGGTTATGTAGGCTAAACATGCCGCAACCTTTTCAATGTCTCAACGAATATAAACATTTGGCGATGAAAACCCTGAAAAAATGCCGTGGAAAGCTGGGTTGCTTTATTTGCAAAATGCTCTCTATCAAAAAAAGAAACCTAAACTAAAGAGCTAAAGAAAGAAGTGCTACAGCAGATGGCTCGATTTAGGATTAGCTCATATTTGCCTTCCTAAGTATGAATTAAACCTAACATCGGAAGAAATGATACATGTTATGAGACGCCTTCTCACTTCAGTGGGTCGCTCTCTTTCTAACAGTCGACGCGTGACTGTGGTTGTGCCCCAACGGTCCATTTTTGGACCGTTATTGTTTTTTCTGTACATTAATGATATCCAAAAGTCCTTACAGTATGCATCTATTGCCTTATTTGCAGATGACGCAACGCTGTGCTATTCTTCCTCTTGCTTACAAGATTTGCAGCATAAACTAAATATTGACCCGACGAATGTGGCCTAGCTGGAAAAAAACAAACCCTCGACACGTCCAAGTCTAACAGTTTAAGCTTACCGTATCTTGGAAAGAGAATCTACGTTTAAGTATTTGAGAATAATGATTAACAAAAATATCTTTTGGGCTTATCATTGATATTGATTTTGTGAGCAAGAAGGTTAATCAAAGACTTGTCGATCTGCATAGGACTAAGCATCTGCTTCCAATCTATGCCCGTAATGTATTTGTTAGTGCCGTGGTATTACCATTTTTTTAATTACTGCGATATTATCTGAGGTGATAGGAATAATAAAGTGTTAATAGACTCCCTGCGGGTACAGCACAATAAGGCGGCTAAGATTGTTCGCAATCGTTGTGTACACTCTTCATCTACTCAGGCGCTCATCGAACTTAGTTGGATCAATCTTCGGATTCGACAGCGCATTCATCGGCGTGTCAATATTTTTAAAATACTTTAATGGCCTTTTGGATCACAATTATCAATTTTAGTACTGGATATTTAGTTCACTATTACCAAACGCATCATGCAAGCGATTTGAGAAATGATAGACCTCGTTGTAGTAAAGGACAACTACGTTCTTCATATTTTCTATTCAAAAAATGGAACGAGATTCCTCTTAAAGTCAGAGACAGTGAAAGTGAAAGTATTCCCAGTTTAGAAGCGCTGTTTTACATCTTTTAGCATAATTTTGATAGGAACAATGAGACTTTGTACTTTTTACTGTCTATTTTACGTACTTAGTGTATTTATTTAGTATAGTTTTAATTTAGTGACGGGACTCGTCTGAAAACTACCCATGGGTGATGGAAACTTTCTGTATAAAGATTTTACTATTATTATTACGCCTACCTTCAGAAGCTGCACTTTTTAGGTTTTGAAGAATACCTTCGTCTAAATCGTTCTGCAAAAATTTTTCAGGTATGTCTGGAAATAGTCCTTGAGGATGTTCTGGAGAGGTTATGTAAACTGTAGTATTGTGACTGTCAAATTTGGCAAAAGATCCGTTGGCTAATGGTAAAAGCTTTAGGTTATCCAGATCTTCGAAAAGATGATCACTGAGACAGAACTTGAGAAGCAGCAACTTCTCTGTCTTAACAAGACTGGTGTAGCATGAGGGTACCTTCCTTAATATATGTCGTGTCAGAGGAGGTGTGATTTCCTTTTGACCTGGTGCATAGACATCCACAGCCTGCAGCACATGACTTGGTACTGTGATAGTAGGGACACCGACTGACAGCAGAACCTTAAGAAGCAGCTGATGTTCTTCGCGGTCTGTTCGACGCTGAAGAAGCACTTCTGAAACTGCCAGCCATTTGCCACCTTTTGCTTCTGTGTGAACAACGTTCTTTGCCAAAAGCAACCGAAATAAAGGTTCCTCAAGCCCTTTCCATTGTTTGTCTATAATGTTAATATCAGGCTACGCTCTGAAACGAGATACAAAATGCAAGTACTTATTGCGACTCCCGGTTTTCTTTACCTTGAATGAGCAATACCTCTTTAAATGAATAGCAACAACAAAAAGATATCACATTTTCGCTATAGGTGGTGATTTATGACAGACCTGACATACTTATTCAGTTAATAGGCACAGCAGAGTGAGTATAGAAATCCTCTAGCCTCGGATATTAAGAATGATTTGTAAGAGTTTCACTTTAATTTCAAGTATATTTAAAAGGCTTTATAGTCTTACTCTAATACAATATAATTTTTTAGTAGGTAGGATTTAATCTTTTTATTGCAAATATCCTTTTGTGAGTTTTCCTGTAAAACTCAACTTTTCATGTCAATTCATTTCGACAAACTGTTATGTTATGTTCTCTGAATGTATTTGAAAAGAGTTGAAAAAAGTGTTTTTTTTTTTTTCATAAAAAAAATTCAGTCAGGACGACTGACTACCACTTTGTTCGCGAAAACTGCACAGAAAATGAAGACCTCTCTATCCATCCAACAGAAGTCATTTGACTGACCTAACAACACAAGAACAGTAATTGCATTTGCTCTACTTCCTGTTGAAGATAGAAGGACATGCTGCTTTTTTCTATTTAACCAAATATTTCGTTAAGATCTTTCAACTAAACGCAAGTAAAAGATTCTTTTTCGAGAATCGTAGAATTGAAGATGAATCTTTTACAGGAGTAAAGAAACTGAGTGGCAAACAAAGTTGATTAGGGCTGTATTTAGACATGTTACTTACCTATAGATTGCGGTCCTGGAAATAAAAACAGACTTCTGCTTTACGGCTTCCAAAATCATGGTGGCGTAAGCCTTGGGAAGGGCTTCTTCGAGAAGACACTTGTTCCATAACAAGGACTTATCAGTCATCTTACGTCCTGCCTTCTGGCGATATTCTTGATCTGCATTTGGAGACTTTATGTAACGCCTGTTCTGACTCAAAGCAAAGAAACCATTGACGTGCACAGGCAAACCAGTTAAACTTTTCGTCTGGATTGGTAATGGCAAGAAACAAAAGACGTGGCCTTGGATAACGGGCGTCTGCAACTGTGGACCTTCTGGTAATGCCATAGCAACACCAACTGTGGGGAGATAGCTGAGATCCTTATCTGTCATCAGTTTTTTGAACGTTGAAGATACTTGCCCACCACAAAAGTAGTTTGTAACAAGGAATGAGTGTTGCTCTGTCAAGCGCGTCTCGAAGTTTATTGTTTCAGTGGTCAGTGGGTAACTCACTGTGACTGGTTCGGGCCTCACTTTACCAGGTGTTATTTTCTTCAGAAACTCCTTTCTCCCCCTACGAACTGTTTTGAGACCTTTCTCCGCAATCTTCACTTGAAAGATTCTTCTGGGGCTGGACTCTGATTCCTCTCTTGTATAAAGCTCAACAGATTCCAGACTCTGCAAAAACAGGAGTATTAGGGGAGCATCGGCTTTGAAACTGTCAAACAAGGTCGTCATCTTATCTGCATTGTACACCGTTTCTGATAGGTCCGAGGTTTCCTGTCTGAAAGGAAAACGGAAAAGAGTTCCATCATAGAATCCCTTGGAGAAAACTTCATCCGTGCAGTTAAATATGCCTTTATAAGGAAGGAATTGGTCAGAAAACGCATCGATGGACGCACGGTCTTCGTCAAATCGCCAGTACTTCCCTGTTCGTGTGCGACGCCTGTCCGAAAAATGAACGCCATGAGGATCAATAAAGCCAATCCGCGAATCACTGATCAAGCTTGGCAAATCTGAGGGGAGAAAGGGCCACGTACGTATAATTACATTACTAAACTTTAATAATATGCATAACTTTCGAGACTCACTATACTTACACCTTTCTATTACGGACACCGCTGTAATGTGAACGACACCTCTCTATTACAGACATTTTCCTACTTATAAAATCTCAATAAGGTATGTTTGAATAGTTGAGATACAAAGGCGTGTAAAGTCTGGTTACAGCTACCCTTTCTTCAACCGTAGCAGCTTTCCGTCAACTCAGGTCACCTACCGACTTTTAAGTAAGTCGTACGAACTATTAACTCAACGTGATGTCGTTGCGCTGACGACATCTAAGTGGTTTCGCCAACGCTGACATGGTAGATTGTTGGTCACCACTCTTTTGTACCTTTTTTGGAGCGGACAACTCAACTGATAAAAACAATCCCAAAAAATAATTTTTATCTTTGGCTTACTGGGAAGGTATTTTGCTTTACCTGTCATGTGGAAAACAGATTTGAATCCCAAACCAAAGCGACCGACTTTCATGGGATCGTCCACTTTGATGCTATCACAGACCAAACGGATGCCTCTCCAATCTTCTTTGGTAAATTTCGAGTTGTTGCAGGCATAAAGTGCTGGACCCTATGTACAAGTAAAGGGATATAACTTCCTTAACTCTTATATTTTTTTTGGATGCCTTTGATATGACGTCTCAAATATAGTCGAACCTGTTCAAAAGGCTCATCTTGAAAACAGAAACAGGGGACCGGAGGGAAGGAGACCATTTAAAAGACCTTGAAACAAGGATGAATATGTCTGCCGGGACTAGAGCAAGAGCCCCCGCTATGGTGAAGTGGCCATCAACAGAGTGACCACCGAACTATATAGCTTTATTTAGCAACTTTATCAAAAGCTTACGACGGCATCGGCATGAGTTGTGATTGCGGGGTGCGGTAGGGCGTAGGGTGTTGAGTTTGCCAGGCCATTTACTCAGGAGGGGGAGTGATAATGACTACATTTAAAAGGAATAATTTGTTTGAGGCCAGAAGGTCGGAAAATTGGAGAAGGCCGGTGACGACGTAGGGGGCTGTCTTCAAAAAAGGGACAGTCATCGTGCTAGACGTCTACGGAACTCATGTCTAGGCACTTTGGTCATGTTCAAGATGAAAAACGAACTGAGAAGGAGGTACCTGAAATTTTGCCAGGTCCTTATTATAGAGCTTATCTGTTCCATAGCTGTGTTTGTCGTGCAGGAATTTCACTTGTGTGGCACCCGCGTCTTCCGCATTTTGAATAAGTTCCTTGAAAATGAAAAACAAAAGCCATCAAACCTCGTCTACAGATGAAATGCGTGGGTATTATTGAGGAACCATAAACAGTATAAAGATTATTACTCTAAGAAAAAAGTAAACATTATCTTCCATTATTTGATTATTGTGACACCGCTTGCAGCAATTTTCAACTATAACATGACATGGATAGACTACAGCATCAATTTAATAGGTCTGTCTGGATTAAATTATGGAAGTAGGACTGCCTCGTACCCAGAATTCTCTTAACTGTGCCTTCTCCATCTCACATGGGCCCTCATTGCGCTTCGTCACCAGTCACGCGCTCGCCTCTGCGTGAAAACGAAGCGCCTGAGAGGGAGAAGGACCTTTCGCTATTAAGAGGCGAAAACATTTTTAATGAACTTGATTCCTAGTCTCTCAAAGTTTGCCCTGTTAATGAGAATAGTTCCTTACACTTCAACTTCGCTCAAAGATTAAGGTTGTTTTTCATAATAATATTCATTTGTTAATTTGCAAAAAAGGTTACTTTACCTTCAAGACCTGTCCGTCGTCTGGGTATTCATCTAAGATTTTTCTTAATTGCTGGATAGCGATGGTTGAATCAAGTCAAAATCTTCATCATCAGAGTCCGCTTAATACAATAGATATAAAAGCGGGATCGCCAAAATACTAAAAGGCGTCGTTGAGACACTGACGTGATGACATTAGGGAACTTAAGCAACGACGACGGCGATGCCTGCGAAACGTCACTTAAAAAGTGAAGTCGCGCTGCTTCAAACTTTATTGCGCATATTTCATCGTGTTCAATTTATCAAATGTTGGCTATTTGTTTTCTGGAGTTGAATTCGAAAATAATGTATCAATGTTCAGGAAAAGAAAAAGAAAGTCGTATTGTGTTCACGTCCTCCACAAAACGTGAAATTAGGCATTTTCATGGCGTAGTCGTGCAGTGACGGCAACGAAATGTACAAACAAGTTTGATACACGTGCAGAGTTGTTGTTTTGCCATTCTAAACCTATTGCTTTTTTTTTGCCGTTCTCGCTGACGTCGTTGCTTAAGCCCCCTCATGTTGAAGCGACTGGAGGGTCGACTTCGACATGGATCAGACTAGAGAAGAACCGTATAGACTGAAATAAACGGGCAACAGCTATATCTCACCATTGATGGATAGAGTCAAGCAAATAGGTTATTATGATGCATTGCTTGAGGAATTACTGTGCTTTTTTAGCATGCACTATTGACTAAAAAAATTGAAACTGAAGCATCGGTGAGTTCGTCCTTGCTTCAAAAAACAGCAAAAATAACAATTTTAGCGAGGCGAAACAAATTATTCTGGAACAACGGTGTTCAATCTCACATTATTTTCTTTTACCAACTTGCCCACTCTCTAGTTTCTCCAATAAACTTATAGTAAATTCCAATTTTTATGAAGTTTCCAATGTCGAGATATCTTCACGGTGGGGCCAAAATGTATCACTAAGGCTAAATGCACGAATCTTTTACATTTCGTTTCACTTCTTGACCAAACTTGCCAGATAGATTACGATTGTTAACCAAATAGTTTTAAGTTTTGTTGACGCAAAATGTCAAATTGTGACGTCACAACGACTGACGTCACCAAAATGAGTTTCAAGCATTTTTTAATTTGAAAGTCAATTTTATATCATCTTAAAGAGCTTTAGAAGGGGAGTAAAACAGCGAAAACCGTTTCTCGCTACGACAAGTAAGATCCGAGTTATAGGACTTCAAAGACATTTATAATAAGTGAATTTCCCGGGACCATACTTTTCCCTACAAATAGATCCCTATGATATTTTTTCAAAGTTTTTGCAAAATAAGCTAATTTGAGTAACACAAACCTTTTATAGTGGGCCAAAATCGCATCATTTTAGATTTTCGTTTTGATTTTTCGTATTTTTAGGCCAAGTTTGGTAAGGAAAGAGTTAATTAAAGCAAACAAAGTTATTCTAAATTAATCAAAATTGTCACGCTTTGATGATTCCTTTGGGGGGTGGTTTGGCTAGTCTGCGAACCGCAGATGTATTTCCGGTCTTCTTCGAGGGCTAGCTCCGGACTGGATTTTCGATCGGAAGGTACGAGGAGAGGCGTGCTTCTTTCGGCCTTTTTGCTGCGAAGTTTGAAAGCGAAGCCATGCAATTCTCTGAGACGGAAAATCGGTCCGGGTGCCGCTCCTTTCAAAACAAGGATTCCTCCCTTGTTCGTCTATCATTAGGAACAGTAAATGGCGAACTCAAAATCCATAAAAATCGCTCAAAAAACCGCTTTTGAGGCAAAGGGACAACGATATACCACAGGTAAGGAAATTCAACGTTAATTTAACATTAGTTTATACACATACTTAGCGATATATCGTTATAGGTGAAGCAAATGGTAAATCCAGTACATTTACTATAACTAAACAATCGATGCATGGTTACGCACACACATTGTTTTGCCCCCCTGTGCTTTGTGTTGGTTGGTAAGTAGAACAGATTTAGAAGTGTCTCATACCTACCCATGTCACTTATAAAACTGGAACTTTAATTTAATCTCTCTCAAGGGGGTCAAAAATTCATCTGAAAAAAAAAAAATGACAGGTAAAGACAAGAAGTGGACGGATTTTATTTTTATAAGAACAACAAAATAGAAATGAAATGAACGAAACAAAGCTACCTTACAATTTTGATGTAAATCTATATTTAGCGAGTTCGGACAATAAGTTTTTAGCTGTGCTCTCGCGTGCGCGAAGCGGGGGCAGCGGAGCACCACGGGTAAGAAAATTTGGTTATCTATGCATCAAAAACATTTTGGTTTTGAAAAAATCGTCCGTACGTACGTCTGTAAGTCAATTCCAAAACCACCCATCCCTCGTTCATCCCCTGTACGGAGCTAAACGTCCAGTCAAATGTCCAGGGTATACCCGGTGGGGATGGTGGTTTGCAATTGACGGGTACATTTGCACATGCTAGACCACTCTACAAGTCGTAGCGCCCAAAGATCTTTTTGCCTAAAGAAATTCGTGGAGAAAAAATCGGCTTCTGATATAACCTGAGATCAGGCGTTATTTTTTTTTCTTTTTTTTTTTTTTTGCTTCTTTGCTTCTTTGGCTCGAGAGGGAAAAAATAACGCCTGATACATTTATTTAACAAGACGTCAACCGCCCCCTAATTTACATAATGTAACGTCTACTTGACCTGTCATGTTATTAGACAATAAGCGTTAAGGGAATCAAACAGGAATCAAATTTTGACGCGAATAATGTCTCTTTTGAAATCAATTTTAGGGAAAAGAAAATTTTTAAGTTCGCCCATGTTCAGATGACGCTTCCTAAAAAAGAAATTTAAATGTGTTGTTTTTGTGATGAAATACTGCTAGCTCAGTAGCTGGAGATGCCGTACCTTTATTTAACAGCTACAAATAATAAAGAATTTACTGGTTAAAGCTCGTTGACTTTGTTCTGTACCGAAAGAAGTGAAAAAAAAAAAATTAGGCTGAAGCACCATATTTCACGAACTGACAGGTGGTGTGAAAGCGAAGATCGCTCAGAATAATTCGCAGGTTTCTGAAGGAAGAATTACAGTCAAGCCAGGTCAAGATTCCGTTCATGAATTGATTATTTGAAAAGTGAACCCGTTTGTCGCTTCTGTAACTTGTAGCTGGTATCAAATTGCATTCAAATGATCGGTGAAATTTTAGTATACGATGAGATGGAAAATATTTTAATGGATGAAATTTCTATTTAGGCATTCTTCAAATTCAAGAAAACTGAGCCGGCAGAAATTTCATAACGAACTCGCGTGTGTATTCACTGCCGCATTACGCAAGCAAAAATGCAGACTGAAATCAACAACAACTAACGGATGGCGGCATCATGGCCAATCGAAACGGCGCAAATCATTCGTATTGTTTCCTATCCAATCAGGAAAAAGTCCAGATTCTGGCATTTTTACATGTGATCCGCCAAACAAATGTATCATGCCCTCTTCCCGTGAGAGACATAAAGGGCTAATAGAGACCTTAAGATACCCCGAAATCGGTGTACGGGTAACGGGTAGTGCCATGTTTTTTTCATTTTGTGGTGACGTCATCGACCTTACCCGGTAGAACCAGCCGTTTTTCCGGGGTAGACACCAGTTTACCCGTAGAAGATTTACGAGTAGCTGCAAGTCCTACATGATGGAGAAACGAGTAAGTTTTTAAGACTTTTTAAGTACAAATGTAAATTGTATGACTTCTTGGCAATGTTATTGCAAGTCTGTTCAAATATTTTGCCAAATTTGAATTTTAGCTGTAAAGAAAGCGCTTCAAAATGTATTGATTTTGGACTTCAAATGCGCAGGTTGAACTCTGAAACGATATCAATTTGTGGCGGTATTTGGGGGGATTTCTGAGAATTGCTCGAACGTTTGAGTTTCGCAAAAGAAATAGCATTGAAACATTTAGCATGGGAGTCACTGTTGAAGTTGACAATCAAAGGAATTGTTTGGTGATGTGCCTCGATCAAATGGCGGGGTTTGCGATAACAAGCTTTCGGTCGAGGGACTTCCCGCCAAGTTTCTTAAAATCTTTCTATGATATTTCAATAAGCTTATGTATGAATGAATTATTTGTTGCAGCTTGTTGTTAAGATATGAAGTGTAGAATTTGAGGGAGATTTTGTATGCATTAAGCGACACGCATGTACAAAGTTAATTTTGTGTGCTTGTTCTTTTAACTAAGGGAAGAAGAAGAATTTCGATGTCCTCATCCTCAGTGTCCAACGAATGAAGAAGAAGCATATCATTGGCGTGCTTTCTAAAGAAAGATCATTGGTAAAGAAGAATTTTGGATACATTTGATAGACTTTATAGTCAACTTATTTCAGAGGAAAAAGAGCCAACCTCGCCGCCGCAGCCGCCATCTTTGTAAACAATCCTTACCAATCCCCGCGCGTTAATTCTTCGGGTATCTTAATCGAAATAGTCACGCACATGAACATTTTACGTGTACGGGTACACTACCCGTACCCGTACACCGATATCGGGGTATCTTAAGGTCTCTAATAGGGAGAGGGCATGATCTCAGGCTACTTCTAATATAGATCACGAATCACGAGTAAATCAAATCTTTGTTCACGTGTCACGCTCAATTCCAAAATCACTTTCACGTGCGTATAAAACTGGGGAATCACGAATCACAAAGAACTGAAAACTTAAGCCAAGTTTCACGAGAAAAAACACAGGTAGCCCAAGCTCGAAATATGAGCATCGGCGAGCATCGGCATTGTTGCATAACATTCAAAATATAAGGATTTGTATGGGAAACAAACCAACAGTTTCTGTAACTTACGAAAATGAAAGGATTTCAATAAAAAACAGCTTACCTTACTTAAAATGTGTGTTACGTCTCTCCTGTGTGGTCCACGGGCCGAATTATGGCCGTTTTATGGGTTTTTATATAAACGGTTTTCTCTCTTTTTTTAAGGTTTACCAAGGTTGGGCACTCCAGCGAAGCGGCTCGACTGATCCACCGAAGGAAATCGGCCGTAAATTCGCTCCAACTGCTCCAATCGCCTCCAAATTCCGCCTAGATAACACACGATAGTTCTCCTTTCCATTCGTTACCTTGCTTCAAGACGCCATGGCACCGAGAGCGAATCAAACGTCGCCAATCTCTGCAAACCTTCCCGATTGAAGTCATCAACTGAGGCTCGGGATGAGCTCCGCGTTACCCAAACGGTTGAAAGATAGCTTAGCGACCCGGCTTGAGATTCAACTTACTCACACTCGGGGTGGGAGACAGTGTCTTGCTCAGAGGGCGACTGAAAGCGAATTCTCACATGTGAGTTGAAATGAATTCATGTAACTCGTGTTCTTTACCTCAAGTCGGGATTTGGGCGGTTATTCTGAAGTTTAGCCTCGACGTTTGTTTGTAAAAACAACAATCGTCGATCCAACGGTATTGATGTCAACAGGAGCAAGAGACTGTCTCCCACCCCGAGTGTGAGTAATTTGAATCTCAGGCCGGGTCGCTAAGCTATCTTTCAACCGTTTGGGTAACGCGGCCCGTGGACCACACAGGAGAGACGTAACACACATTTTAAGTAAGGTAAGCTGTTTTTTTTTATTGAAATCCTTTCATTTTCGTAAGTTACAGAAGCTGTTGGTTTGTTTCCCATACAAATCCTTATATTTTGAATGTTATGCAACAATGCCGATGCTCGCCGATGCTCATATTTCGAGCTTGGGCTACCTGTGGAAAAAATAGCTAACGAAGTATAAGGGACCTACAGCAGGCACCGAGGTATAATAAAATATTTGTTTGTTTTCTTTAGTTCTAATCTTCTACAATACTTAAAAACAATACTACAGTGGAACCTCGATATAACGAAAGGCCAAGGGACTGGTAAAATTTGTTCGCTACAACGTGGATTTCTTTATATCGAGGTTCTTTTTCTTATGATTTACAGTGGCGGATCCAGGCCTTCAGTTAAGTGGGGGGCGGTTATCCAGATCCTGAGATAAGGGGGTCCCGGTCCAAAATCGTCCATTATACCAAGGACTTCATTATATAGAGGTTCGTTATATCGAGGTTCTACTGTACGGACTTATTTCTTACCATTTTGAAGACTACTACATGTAGTAATAGGACTCGTCCCTTTTGCTGAGACTGCTTTCAGAACTGTACTAGTCGAAACTGACCGCGTCCCGCATTTCAACCAGGGTTTTGTCTAGGCGGGCTGCCAAAAGGACCCCTAAAAGTAAAGCTGTCTGTTAATGAGTGTACGATATCAAGAGTTAGCGAGAGCATCGGTAACTGGATCCGAACACTTCCCGTAGTCCGAATAACGGAATAATGCATGTTTCTACTGATATTCCGATTCTATATTCCTGTAAGTCTACGTTCTTTTATATTGATAACCAGCTTCTTTCTATTCATTTACGTTGGTATACTGGAATCTAAACTTATGGAAAATTAAGCCCACGAAAGTTATTGTAATCTGGATCTGTATTTGAGTTCCCTTTGAAATCGACAGGCCAAAACACGACACGAGATCGAACACCTTACACGATACCTAGATCACACAACTGAAAACCATCTTCCATCTAGCACATGACAAACGTTTCGAGTCAGGACTCAACGCGAGCCAGCGAGCCATGGAACTTCGCATAAACAAACAAATATCTTGCCTAATTGTGACACGTTAATTTTGAGCCTGGGTCCCCAGTTGAGAACCCGGAACTATAAGTCATTGATATTCTTAAAATGAGTTTTAAAGCTTTCTGATAAAGAAGTATTGCGGGATCGACATCATCAATGTTTCTACTTCTTCCAAACTTTATCCAAGTTCCCCTGAGTACTGTCGGTACAATAAATTTTTTTTAACGTTCAGCCTCATAGTAAAGGGATCTGAGAACGCTGTCGCGTCAAGCAGGTCAGCCCCTAAAGGGTCCTTCAGCACTTGCGAGATTATGAATATTTTGGCTTGATTTTCTTACCTTTTATACTATTTAAATTCCCTTCTGAGAAAGATATTCCCTCTTCTCGAAGTACGACCAAAGAATGCAGCAAATTATCTAATGCACACTCTGATCAAACTAAAAGATTCCCGGAAAACTTTCTGCACTTTCCAATTATAGATTTCCGAGAAAATCGGATCAGTTCAAAAATCTCAGTTTTGGGGGAGGTGTGGGTATCCAAAGTAACCTTTATAAAACTAAGAGTGCAACCATTTAATTGTTTTTTTTCTCATCTTCTCCCTTCCTTCTACTCGGTCTCTCTTTTTCTCTTTTCCTTTTGCTTCGTTACTGTGATTTTCCTTGGAGCTTCTCAGGCTTAACGCCTTTTTACCCAATTGACTGCAAATTGCGTTAGGATGGTATAAAAATAAACAAACATAATCAAAAAAGATATCAAATGAATGCGAAATGAAGACAACAGAAAGACATGTAATTCCAGAAACAAGGACCTTTGCCCCCTTGATGGAAATGTCTCACAAATAATGTCATTTATGAAGCCATAGTCACGACAGCATCCGGAACTACAAGTAACTACATCGGCATGACTTCAAAAAACAAGATTCAACAACCACAAACTCTCTTTTAGGAGCCGAAACCATTCACATGACACAGTTCTTTCAAAATACATCTGGGAAATAAAGGACAGCGACACGACATATGACATCAAGTGGCGTATCATCAAGAGGGCAAAGGCCTACAAGGGAAACTCGTCACGCTGCAATTTGTGCCTTTCTGAGAAACTCTGTATCTTGACTGCCCGCGATACTATCGTAAATAAACGATCCGAACTAGTAGCCAAGTGTCGTCACGAGAACAAGTACTTCGCAACCAATCACAGAACGCGCTACTCCAACCGTCCATGAATTTCAAATTTCCACCTTTTTAATGCGAAATCTGTTTTCAGAATTTTTAGTCTGATGATCGCTTAGTGCGTGAAACTCCTAGTCACGACTCAATTAACATTTATCCTTTTCATTTGTATTTCGCTCTGCATATTTTTATATATTGAGCACTCCTAGGAAAAGTGAAGCTATATACGTAGATTTTTTTGTTCGTTTTATGTGATATTATATAAATCTGTCTGGATTTATGAAAACATGGCTTCAGTGAGTGTCCAAAGGTCCTACCATAAGTGTGTCATTGGTACCAAGACTTTGACCCTCCCCACCCAGGACAATGGGTGACTGTCTACACCTCCCACTGAGCTCTGCAGTTATTATGATAATCATTCTCAGCAGATGCCTGATTCAGCTGGCTAGGGAAAATTAAGACCAAGGTACCTGCCCCTCAAGGCCTGTACCGAACACTGCTGCTTACTGAAGGGGTTGTGTCAAAACTGTCACCTCCCTACCCCACTAGTTTTGACCCCCGGGCCTGATCCACCCACCAGCTGTTAGGGCAGTCCCTGGGCTATGCAGTTGTACCGACCAAGACGCCAAGCCCCCTACTATTTTGGACACAGGGCTGGCCTGGACCTGGGCTTTCGCGCCAGGCGAAAACCTGGTGGCCACGTTTTAATGATGGACAAAACTACTCGAGAAAATGTTTTCATTAATGCGCACTACCGAAAGCAACAAAAATGTTTCCAAATCAATGGCTTTGCGTAAAGAAAACCCCCTCCCCCAGTTCAAAGTTACTTCTTATAAATGAAGGATCTGGCCTTCTTTTGAAGACCCAACAACACTGCTCCCAGAGGGAAAGGGGCGGGGGGGGGGGGGGAGAATCGGTCGGCTACGAAGTAAATGCCCCACTAAGTATGCAATATTCTCAACAGTTTTGTCCAAGATTGTAGCTAGTTTTTTGCCCTCCGTGTAGTTTCTTTCCTATTCTATGCGTATTTGTGAACCGAAATCACTGATCGTAGGCGAGGGGGGACGTAGGCTGTCATGTCCCAGAGACATGGTTATGGAAATATGCCAAAAAATGCACTGCAAGAACCCTTTGTGCCTCCTTGATAGAGGTGACGACATATCCAAATATAGGGCTCGGGAATGCCCAGATGCATTACCGGATACATAGCTACGACGCGACGCAATGAATGGTTGACTGCGAACTGGATGTTGTGTCCACAGCCAATTCGAGACTCAAATACATAGTTCTATACTCCCCTTGTCCAAGATACTAATAAAGAAATTGATTCCTGCTTCCTGGTTTGTCCGACTCTGTTGATAAGTCGAGATGGATTCAGGTTAGTTCACCGCTATTTTTTTCTCTTTAAATTATCACGTTGTACATGTGTAAATAACGATGTCAAACGATTTAGTAGAGTACTTAGGATTGTCTTAAATTCGCCAGGCCGCGGGAGAAGGGGAAGGTATCCGCTATGAATATTAGGGTGGAAGTGTGATACTGGACCCTTGTTCCCTCGATTTTTGCGAGACCGTGTTCAACTGCAATTGTACTGACATACCGAAAATCCCTATCGTATCCCAGACTAGTCATAAAGTTTTGATATCGCTCATTTATTCCCCATAATCATAACCCTATTTTGAACCAAACTCCTCTGATTTCTACACCTTATCCCAGACTAAACTGCTTGGAAACCCACCTTTAACGACGACAATGCCAAATACTGTTATAGAGGATCGTATATGCATACATGTATACATAGCAATCCGTTTCACAATGAAACTCAACCAAGAAGAACTTATGGCCGAGTATAGCGAGTGGGAGATTACTCATGGCACCACGAGGGAATTGCCCAGTTTTCTGAGCGCGGGAAAGGCAATGTGCTGACTTCAATTTCGTTATCCCCAAGAGATGCCTCTATTTATGCCTATAGCTGTCGATAATGAAGGTTAAGACGTTCCCTACGGCTCTCCACAATTTTATCGAATTTACTGCTTGAGAAAAACTAGTTAACTCTAAATCAACCTGTACCCCATCTGTCTGTCTTCTTTTGATACTTGCCGGAGAGTTAAATTGGAAAATTACTATGGTTTTGCTACGCTCTGCCGTATTCTGAAAGTGAAACTATTGTGACCCACTGGAATGAGCATACTGGAATGTACCCACTGGAATGAGCATACTGGAATGTACCCACTGGAATGTGCATACTGCATACTGCTGGATCAATTAATGGCATTATTCAAACATTGTGAAATGACTTTGTTTGGGAGCCTGCTAAAAACCTCCTCAGATCAGAGACCACGAGCCTTATACAACAAAGAAAATGTTACCGAATAATGCAAATATCATAAATCATAAATTGTATTGATTTATTACTGAAAAAATTAAAAGAATTTTCTTTTTCCCTGAAAAGGCCAAAGGCACTCAGAACTTAATGATTTCAATAACCAACGATTGTACCGGAATTCGGCCTTAATTAAAAACCGATAGTAAACTTAGGTATATCCCTTCTATCGATGTGGATCGATATGATGACGTCTTAAATCACAACGAGTGTGCAGCGTACTTCGGATGGAGGGGCAAATACGCTGAATGCCAGTGGCCTTCTCGCTTAGCAGCGCAAGAAGCGTTTGGAGCAAAGTGCCGCCTTTGGCGATATAAAAAGGAATGAAGTAGTTGTTATCAAGTGATCCGACAGTTGAGTTGGGTAAAGCGGCAGAATGGCCTATCTTAGCTCATCTTGCAAGGAGGGCGTTTTGACGTTGGCGTAGATGTTTCTGTCTCGAAGATAACGCAAGATTGTTTGTTTTGCTATAGCAATGTTCCGAATGTCTCAATGCCGATATGGCAGAATGTTATGAATAGACATGTCAGGGCATTAAAACACGCGTTCGAAGCTTCAACCTAACCACACAAAAGAGCACACGAAATACACAAAAGATTATAACAGTTATTTTGTTGAAAATCTCAGAAAATTGTGAACTAAGTCAAACTTTATGCTCCAAACTTTAAGTGCGTGGAGCTCTCGATCCCATAAACAAGTGATAAAAAAACCCACAATTATAAGCCTGATTTGTCACCCACGATATAAAGGGTAATCAAATGGTATACAAGTGAAATCAGGGAATAATTTCACATGCGAGACACGCTTGGAAATTTTTGCTTCAATCCGGGCCAACTTTTTTCGGGACCGTGCGAAGACTGGTTCCTAACAAAGACAAATTCAAGATGGCGACGTGAAGCCAGACGAACTACGGCTGATTATAACGGCATTGAAGAGCCGTGAAAACATTAGGAATTGCAATTTCAAACCAATAAATGAAATGAACAAAAGTTAAACTATTCATACAGTAATATTTCAGCTCAGTAGACATCATGTCATTTAGAGCAGCAGCTCTGTTATGTATATCGATTGTCGTCCTAATTATCGATCTCTTTAGTAACAACTAAGTTTCAAAATGCCTTCTTTAAGAACTTCGCTTCGATAAGTTTAACTTACCTTCATTAAGAAATTTGAAGGGACCCCTTTCTTGTTTGGTGGGGGTGTTTTAATGTCAAAGAAGAGACCTCAAATACACTTGAACGTGGCTGAACTGGTGTTGTTTGACGATGACATGATGTATCATTGTAACTTCCCACTTTTCAACGAACAAAATTCCTCGCTGTTTATTATTATCTGCCACGAAGGTTAGCATTTTGTCTTGACAATTCACGAAGTAGAAATCGCTTTACTGAGAATAGGACAACCTCGGAGCGGAGGAGTGATTTTCTTGCTTCTCGCAAGTCATCCAAAACCTGTTAGTTCATCCATTAACAAGCGTGATGTGAACCTGATTAACCTAAAAATGGTATTTTTTGTAAGAAAAATTCACGTGCGTAAGCTCCAAACTTAAGCAACTAAAGCATCAAAACAAAGGATAAATACCTTCTTCATGTTTTCCTCGTTTCCGTTTTTGAGATATGGGCACCAAACAGCAGATATAAAACCTTTTCCAAAGCTTACTTCAGCCAGACTTTTCTCTCAAGAACCTCGCAAGAAACTCTCTCTTCGCCGACATAAAGCTAGTGTCAAAATATTCGAAGACAAGGCATGCAAGGTACCGATAAAAAGCTCTTTCTTCGTAGCTTTTATCGCGCTCGTCAAAACATTGTTTATTAGTACCAGTTCTCTCTCACATGGCGATAAGCCTGACCGATTTTCGCTCTTGGCGGGCCGGCGATATGGCCGCGCAGAATTTCAAAAAAGAGGACTGGGAAAACGGGGACACGAAACTTGGCCAAAATTGGCACAAAAATTTCCAAGCGTGAGAGTCTAAGGTTTTGACAAATAGGAAGTGAAATTTGAATTTGGACAAAACGCACGTGAAATTATTCTTTAATTCCACTCACCACTCGATCAGTCGGTGTGCAACGCACGTGAAATTATTCTTTAATTCCACTCACCACTCGATCAGTCGGTGTGCTTGATTAAAATGATACGTAACAGGTCAATCGTGTTTGTCTGATATTTTTACTAGATCGTTTACATTGTCACGCAATAAACACAGCCAAAAAAAAAAAAAAAATAAATTGGAAACCGTCCCGTGAAGGAAGCCAAGGAAATGAAATGTTACAAAAGACTAATATATTATACACTTAATGTCAGCTCCCGAGGGAAACAGTTAGTTTTGTTTTCCCGAGAGTCCTGATGTTTCCCTCGACTTCATCTCGGGAAACATCAGGACTCGAGGGAAAACAAAACTGTTTCCCGAGGGAACTGACATTAAGTGTTTTGTTATATTTCTAGACTTTCACTTCAACAGCAACAAAAGGATAACTGGAGCGAACCAGAACAGTCGACACATTATTAATGACAACACAAATTTAATTCTCAAAACCACTGAATGAATTATTTACAACTACCTTCCTTACATCATCTGCATCTTTTTCCTCCACTAGCTGCTGTTTCTCTTCTAGGATGACTTTAAAAATCGTTGCTTTTTAGTTTGAGGCTTCGTGTTTGTGTTGTTGTGTTCATTCGCGAAAAAGAAAACTGGCAGTGTTTTTCCCTCCTTTTGTCACACCACCTATCCCGAGCGGGGTACATTGCGTAATGTATCACGATCGGGATACATTTGATTTTAGTCTAGAATATAACAAAAACAATTTGTCCAAGTCTCAGGTCTATGTGGCCCACAATTTCCGATTTATTTGCCGAAACATTTTACGCACCATTGTAGAACTCTGTATGGAGACGCCATATTTGTGTACAGTTTTGATACACAAATCGGCCGGAAAATCAACAAAAACATCTGGAGTTCTTTTTTTCTATAAAAGCTCTTTTCTTTCTCTCGAGAGCTAGCATACGTGCGCATAAGCACATCTTCTAATACTTAAAATGGTTAAACTGCTGAAAATCAATAAAAGAGGCTTTTTTTTGTATCACGCACTGTGAAATTAATTGCTGTAGTTTCGAAATGAAACATGCTAGGGGACTGGAAACTTTTACAAGGATTTATTTTTTGTTAATCTTCAACCTTGTATAAATGTGAATTTGTAAAACCTCGCTATTTTGACTTTACAATTTGATGACGTGACCGTGGAAACCATCTTACCCGCGGTACGTGAAACTCTTCATGTGAGATTCTTTTGTCCTTTGAGATGTATCTATTAAAATTGCTGCTGGTTTTCAGTATCACGCCACCCACTCAAAATAATTCCTAGTTTAAAACATAGCTAAAACATTCTTACCTCTATCGATGTTAAGATCATCTTCGATAGTGCACGTTTAGGGTTGTTCAGCTCCGCAAATAGCGGATGTCCAAATATTCTCTATTCTCCAAATAGCGGATGTCGCCCTTCGAGTTGTCTTCTCGCTGTTCTTGCCATGTTTCCAGCTACTTTTTCGCCTAGTTCTTACTCTTGAAACGAGTGAAATGTCCGCCATTTTTTCAAGTTCACAACCAAAACAACTCAACCTCGTCCCTAGGTCTTCTCGGTTAACGGTGCATTAACCTGCAAGAACGCTGCATTTTTGACGTCATTTCCTCGCTAAACACAAAATTCTTCCAAATTTGGTCATCACTAACTGGTTATGGTGAATGAAACGTAGGCTTTTAGCCAATCAGAATCGGGGAAATATTTTGAATAAATAATAAAACCGTTTAATAAATAATGTTCAGAATCTGGAAAGTGAAAGGAGATAAAAATGCAAAGACAAGATTTATCGGGCTTTGAATTCTGCGTTGATTACCCATGATGCAACTATGATCATGAACTCCTCTATTGCGGCTAAAGCAAACTACGGGTGGCTCCTGAAACCGCTTCACTAGCTTGAGCCTGCTTTTATGCAATGTTTATTCGACATTTTTGCTCTGTTTGTAGGTTTGTTTCCATTATTGCTGTCTGAATCTACATTTTACCATTTTTCATTGAATTTTGCCTCGCTTGTTTTCTGCTTTTCAAAAGTTTGTTGCCAATAATTGCATTTCGCTTTCAATCTTACATAAATAACACAAACAACTTTTCCAGCAGTCGGTTATTGTCGTCGTTTTTTATTTCTTTGTTTATATACTTTTATTTCTTACCCACATCGCCTTCGTTTATTCCAATTTAATTCAAAACCATAAGATTCTTATGTGTACTTAGCTCTATTAAAAAGTCTTTATGCAGTTTTGATCTCGCTCGATTGAACTAATTAATTATTCAGCTGAAGAAAATTTTTAAGCTTACTGTGATTTTTTTTTCTATCAATTTTGCCGATTTTTTTATCCTTGAAGTTGTTGCACAAAAAAACGGTCCTTGTAAAAAAGCTTCATTTTTAGGTAAAAAAGGCTGCTTTTTTATGTAAAAGGCCTGTTTTTTTACAAAAATATGTTTTTGTAAAAAGCTGCTTTTTTATGTAAAAATACTGCTTTTTTACAAATTAAACGGTTGTAAAAATATCTTTTTTACAGAAATATATTTTAGTACAAAAGCTGTTTTTTTTTTTTTTATAAAATATATATTTTTAAGAAAGCTGCCTTTTCATGTAAAAATCCTGCTTTTTTACCATATAAATTTTCGTGGAAAAAAGAGCTTCATGTTCTTCCTTTCAGACCATTTGACAAACCCATTTATCGAAGACACGCTGTTTTCTATAACATGGTTTGAACTTTATTGAACTGTAGTTTTCGTACGCTTCTCAAACTATACACTATTAGATATCCCGCTGGTCAGGTTCACGTTTCCGGTGTCCACACTATAGGAAGCACTTTATTGTGGGGCTTTTAAATTCCGTTGTTAACTCGCTGAAAGGGTTAAAAAATTTACGTTCTTTTTATTATTTTTATTATCACTTCTTGTTTCCTTTGGCATTCAATTTTCCAGGAAGGAACTGGCAGTAATTTCATTTATTACGCTTATCAGCCGAAGTTACTCACTGCAGTAACTGCACGATAGGCAATAATAGAATAGCCGAGTTATTCACTGTCTTATTTATCAGCAATGTCTGCCCCAATCTCTTGCAGGAACCAAAGCATTCTATTTTCTCCTTTAATTAATTGTTAGGCAATTTCCTATATTATGTAACGCAAGATTTTTATCACGGGATTCATGCTGTGTTGAAATCAATGTTGATACATGCAAGTGTCATTTAAGCTTCCAACTTGACGTCTTCGAAACAGCGCTGAAATCCTTGCTCTAGCAACACGTTCAGTCGGCTAATCAAGCAAAAGAAAACGCTCGCCTACAAAACAGACATACACTTGATTGTTAGTCTAATTTTTGCAGTTCACAGAGCAACTTGTAAGGCCATAAAAACAGCAGCCGATTTGTTTACAAGAAGTAAGGACAATAAAGGCGGTCTGTAACGTACCCCAATGCGTATTTTTTATTTTAGAGATTGAGAAAAATGCCAGAAAACTCTTGTAAAGACTGAAGATCTTTACTATGAACACTAGCTGAATTCGCCAGTAACATTTAGTATATTCTTACGTTTCCGTTTTTTCATACAACAAAGTTATGAATATGTGAAAATCATATGTATGAGAACTGCGGGATCATATATCATATATCAAATCATATATATGATTTTCATATATTCATAACTTCATCATCATCTTGCACCGGTATCGCAGAGGTCAAGGGTTCGAATCCCTTTCAAGCCTTAATTTTTTTCAGGCTTTCTTTTCGCAACTGCAAAAGTTGCTTTTATAACTGCGATGATCTTCTTTCACCTAATTTCTTTTGAGCCTGTGAACAGGCTATCTGTTTGGGGAAAAAACAGTTCCTCGCGTCAGTTAGACGCACAGACCACTCTTAATTTTCGAATCGGCAACGTTTTCTTTCCGGATTCAAATCGAATTTTCAATTGCCTGTCCACACGTATCCGCGGATTCGTCTGCCCGATACTGACCTGATACGTATGGACGATAACCGTATCCGGAAAGAAAACGTTGCGGATTCAAGAGTATCCGGATACGTGTGGACGTGGCCTAAGGAGATCGAGATTTCTTTGTAGATATGCACACTAATTGCAGATTACTCGTCCCTTCGATATAAAAAAAAGAAAACGTATAAATGAAGGTATTCTTGATAGAAAACTTGATCTGAATATAAAAGAATGCGTAGGACGCCAGGATTCTACAAAATATGAATTTCCGAGAGAAATCGGAACAATGTTAGAAATTTAACTCTTATCATCTGCCATTTGGTAATACTTCTCATCTTGCCTCAGTAAAAGAGTATTTCAACCAATAACCAAGGTCAATTCTGAGACTTCTGGGTTTTCACAGGGATCAATATTTGATGGTTAGTAGGTAATTTCCTGTAGTTAATAAATAAGCCTGTATAAATGCTTATTAGTTTATTTATAATTCTTTTTTGCACTTTTAAGACATGGAAAGACAATCACCAAAGCTGTGACATTCCGACAACTAGAACCAAGGTAAGAAAATCTTTTGTTGTCATGTCATAAATATAGCAGCGGATAAAGTACTCTTTTATTCAAAAACGCTATACCAGATTTGCTAGCACATAACGCGATGGAATGGCGGGGCTAGCGGCACAAAGAAAAAGTGGACGTGGTGGATAAAAGTTTGGGCTGGATGAACTGCGAAGTTGAAGCCGTCAATCTAAAAATTGCAGAGCTGTATTCGGCCAAAGACGCTGTATATACGCAACAGGCATACGCTGAATCTTTCAGCTGCTGAGAAAACATAAACTTTTTTGGTCTTGAAGAGATGGAAGTGTTCGAGTGCTAAATTGGCCAAGAGGCGTTTGACACATACATAGCTTTATTATCAGAGTTTATGAAAAACACGCTTGAGTAAGCCAGTTGCAGACAAAACAAGACCAACAATTGCCTGCTTTCTGCGCTATCGTGATCGTGAAATAATTTAAAGAGCCTCATTCAAATGTGTCATTAGGGAGTTTTAGCAACGACGATGGCGAAGGCACCGAGAACGTCAAAAAAGCAATAGGTTTATTGAGCAAAACAACTAGTTTGCTCGTGCATCACGCTTTTTTGTACATTTCTTCGCCGTTACTCCACGACTACGACGTGAAAATGCCTAGTTTCACGTTTTATGGAGGACGTAAACAGGCAACGACAAACTTTTCCTCTTACTCTTTCTAAACTTGAGTGTGGTCCCAAAGAAATCAACTCCAGGGAAATTGGCCTACGTTAGCTAAATTAGCGAATTGAAATAAACGCGACAAAGTTGGAAAAAAGGCCAATTCATTTTAAAAGTGACGTTTTCGCTGCCGTCATCTTTGTCGATGCTAAAATTCCCTATTTACAGCGATCTCGCCCGGGCGACTATATACACGTAACTATTGCTGGTTTTCAGTGTCACGCCATTCAAAATAGATCAAAATAAAAATCAAAACCATCAGACAAATAAAGTCCAGAATCTTGGAAATGAAAGGAGGTTAATATACAAAGACCCTCGCCAAGATTTGGGTCGAAGGAATAATTCGTATACGAGATATCCGAGGAAATGTTTTACCCAAATTTATAGAGCTTTGTATGGAGACGCCATGCTGGAGCTCATCCGGATGAGCTCCAACATGGCGGACGGAAACCAACAGAAACATCTGTTGCCGAGTTTTGCTACAAAAGCGTGAATATACTCCTAGAGGAACTCATAAACATTAAATTAATACTTTTTCTAATACTTGAACTGTTTAGATAGCAAAATTCCTGGAAAAAAAGTCACTTTTTTAACCTAAATGACAGCTCTCTAGGCCGTCATGTAAATGCTGCGTCACGCAAAAGTTTAGAAATTCAAGCGTACTCTATTACAAAACCAAGAACCCTTTTAAAGTGAAAATTTGTTTGAAAATTAGTTTTCAGCTGCTCTAATACACCATGAAAGTAAAATCTCAGTAGGATCGATAGTTTTGTAGTTTGAATTTTAGTGACGTCATGTGAAAACCAGCAATATGAATACATCCGTTCTTCATTATCATCTTCGAGAGAAGACGCAACAGGGACACCATGGCTTCAGTAAACGAGCTCGTCAAACTCCTTCCCTCCCCTTTTCCCCTTCCATGTCTCTTCACTAGCGTTCGCCCCTTTTTTTGCCTCCTGCTTTTTTCCATCTTATCTAATTTCAAGGTCGTTGCGGTAGCTTGGCAGTCGGTAACTATCTTCGGTTGTTTGCATCCACATTTAGGTCGCCACGTGTCGGCCAGCTTATGTTTTAGTGGCCCTTTCATTTCAAGGTCAATATTTTGCTTTTATTTTTTTCTTCTGCACGTTCTTTATTTCGCATGCTTACAGTACAATTTATCTTTGATGTTATTACTACTCCTTATGTTTCAGTCGTTAATGCAAGGGGAGTCTACTTTCCCGCCGAATTACTGACACTTTTTAGCTCATGGATGACGTAGTCATGCCATGGGCTTTTGGAGGCACTCGAATGGCACTCGATCACTCACTCACTCACTCGATTTTCATTAATTTATTCATTAAAGTCAGATTAAACACTTTACTTTTACCTCCCCTACTTAGTATTACTTTTGTTCCAGGTGCCTTTTACGCATATGTTTTGAATATTCTAGAGGGTACTAGTAAGGCGAATTTTTTTTCCCGACACATCAATTATAGAGATGGGTTTTGTTTAAATGGAAATATTCTATTAAGAACACTGATAATATCATCCGCAAGAAATGGACTTAGAATTGTTAAAAGGACATTGAAATAGTTGAGCGTAGATCATTGTTGTATATTTGGACTAATTGTGCACATTTGTTCCCGATATTACGCTTGATATGGCGAAGATGCGATCAACAGGAGTGTGAATATTGCAGCCTGACGATGGGATTTCGTTCAGCGAAAAGCGAATAAGCCAAACAAACTTTTAATCACTGCAAAAAAACGTTCCTCGTATTGTTAAAGCGACATTGAGGAGTATCTATTGTGGTTTATTCAGTTATTAGGACGAATCCATTCGACCATATGTCTTCGTATGCAAACAGGGAATGAATTAATGTTGTGTCAACTAGAAGCACAGGTTTTAGAACCAACAAGCGTTACGCTATTTTTCTTGAATTCTTAGGTGATCTCAGTTTGCCTTAAAGTAGGCTTTTGTTTGTCGGGTGATTCCATTTAGCAGTGCTATTAATGTAATGTGTACAAGAAATGCTGCGCTGGACCATAAACAAGTCTCTAGAACATTCAGGTGGAGAAAGGCAATCGGATACTTCGATTGCGTTTAAATTACTTGGCTAGGTCAGAGCACGTACTGCTTTGAGCTTAATCCTTTTTATTAAAATAGTTTTTAGGTCGTATTTATCAAAACCACGGTTTAAAGAAAACTCGTGCTTATGTAAAACTTGGCTATTTTACAAGAAAGTGCACTGTCGTTCGGAAAGTGTTTGACAGTCACACGAGAAAGCAAATTATTTTACAACTAAAAAGAGTTAATAATTGCTTTTAAAAGTGATCTTTGCTTTGTAAGTAGAAATGCTGCGCTGATAACAAGTTTCTAGGATATTCAGGTGCACATGGAATCGGCTACTTCGAGCCATGCTGTATTTTGGCAAGTCCGTACACAATGAACCGTTCAAAAAGATTTATATGTTTTTCTTTGATTATTGAACTGTCTTTTCTACACTAATTCAATTCATCCATGAGGTCGCTCCTAGGAGCCTTTGATTAAGACTCCCGGCGTAACTAATCGAACAAAATCGAACAAAATTTCCATCAAACTTAAGCGTTTGATTTGATTCGATTGATTTCGGCAATCAAATAAAATCGAACACTGATTTTTTTGTGAGTTCGATTATCGAACAGGCTACGATAAACGAACAAATTGGCCAAATCATAGTGTTGATCTCGTCTGAGAGAGACTGGTACTTGAAGTGAAAACTTTAACCATCAATTTCTAGGATTTTTAACTAAACGGCAAATTGTTATATTATTATTTGTTAACGTGTGATTATCAAACGACTGCAACCTCTCCACAATGAATTCATGTCGTTATCTGCGCATCTGTATTACATTTTTATTAAATATGAAAAAGCCGTACCTAACGTACCCTAACGTAACCCCTGTTAGAAACCTGTGAACAAAGATATAGTTCAAACTAAACATAACTTGTTACATCTATGTCTAAACTAATTCTCAGAGTCCTGGATTGCGCTGTACTCAATTCCCCGGTACATGACCGTATTTTTGGATTTGGGATCAGTTCATTGAACAATAATAAGCGATTTTTCCGTGGAAGACCACTCAAGAAAATATATCATATTCAATTGTCTAATCAAAACTTCGGAAATCGAGCGTTCGAGTGTGTTCGATTGGCCATATTTTTTGTGTGAGTTCGATCATTTTTGGCAATCGAAGTTAATCGTTCGATTATTTCCGATTGAATTCGATTGATTTCGATTACCGAATGTTCGATTAGGTAGGCCCGGTTAAGACTGCTATCTCTTCAGCATCGTCTTTTCGGCATCGTCCTAACAATTCTCTTTATCTTCCAGGTAACGGTTTCCTTTTGCAGCTCTTAGTTTCCTTTGGATCCCGCGTGTCTTTGTTTTGCTGGCTTCAGTTTTTCTCTCTTAGCTTATTTGGTGGCTCTCAAACGAGATAGCAATCAGGCCTTTAGTTCTTATACAATTGTACGTTGCTTCTTCCAGTCTGTTCTGCTTTTTGCATGCAGATTTAAGTTCTCGTTTCCATGTACTTATTTTGTAAAGGGTTTGTTCTTCCTGCTGCTAGAACGCTGCTATTTTTCCCTTGGGTTTGGCATGTACGTGTTGTTATGTTTATTATTTAGCAATGCTGTTTTGCTCAAACACTTACGTTACACTTTACTTGTTTACAGTGTATTTTGTGGCTCCATAGCAGATGTTCTTTTACGGCGATGTTTGTTTCCTGACTCTGTCAAGCGTGTGTTGGTAACAGGGGCGTAAATTTTGCTAAGCTTGTTTCTTCCTGGAATCGATCATTATCAGTGTATCTTGTGGCTCCAGTGCGGATGCTGTTTTACGGCAACGTTTTGTTTCGTGACTCTGTCGAGCTTGTGTTAGTAACAGGGACGTAAATTTCGCTAAAAATGTGTTGCTCCCTGGACTTTGTTCATAATTTATTTTGTGGCCCCAGAGCAGATGTTGTTTCACAGCAATTTTTGGTCCCTGACTCTGTCGAGCGTGTTTGGACTTTATTTAATATATAGATTTAGCCAGGGCTAAAAGCGAAGCCTCCGTTTCTATACTTATGATAAAACTGAGCAATCAAATTAAAGTAATAACATGACTGTTCTAAACAAAACAACAACAACAAAAAAACAGAAATCTTCACACCCCTAAGAGCCTTCGGTAGCAGACACCTTTAGAGGGAGGGACTAAATGATTAAGAAAAATATCTCGCAAACAAACCTGAATTGCAAAAAACTGTCAAATTGTAGGTCTCTTAGCAGCAGCAATTTACAGGTTACGATTTCTAGGGTCGGTGTGTCTGTGTTAAGGGAAGACCTAAAAGGAAAATCAGGCCGAAGTGATGTTATTACAGTCCCTCTATTCCCCCCCCCCCCCCCCCCGCTCGAGCTACAATCCCCGACACCTGTCCCCTCGGTACAATAGCCGTGACGGTAAGAAGCGGTATATCTAAACGATAAACGATCTCACGAATAAATAGGGGACTGTGAACATTCTAAGCATCCTTCCTTGATATTAGGCCGCATCAAGTTCTTGGCCGCATGTATTAATGTTGCGAAAATAACATCCACCACGCATTCTGATCTATTTTCACTACGTCCGAATATAAACAATTCCCGAGGAAAAGAAAAGACGAGGAGGTGAAATGCCAGATCCTTGCCACGGCAATGTTTTCTAGCTACAACGCCGACGTTTCCAGAAAGTGCGAGGAACCGAGTGATTTCAGGAACTTTAAAAGCGCGCAAAAATTTATTCTGGCGCGAAATGAAGATTATGCTGAAATTTAAAACATTGAAATCTCGCCATAATAATAATAATAATAATAATAATAATAATAATAATTTACATTTATATAGCGCAGACCTCTATATGAATATATTCGGTTGCGCTTTACAATATTGTTATATTAAATTTATATTAAGGGTGACTAAAGCATGAGAAACTAATTAAAATAATATAAATTAAATTATTAAATAATTAAATAATAATAGTAATAATAAAAAACCTATTGTAAAAGCCAACAATTAAATCTATTTAAAAGCTAAATTGAAAAAATGAGTTTTAACAGCAGTCTTAAAAGTGTCCAATGTCTTCATGTTGCGAATTGCCGAAGGAAATGCATTCCAGAGATAAGGTGCAGCTGACTGGAATGCACGATCGCCAAGAGTTGGATGGGTCTTAATGCCTGGTAACTCGAGGAATATAGACTCATTTGAACTCGAAAAAGCAGCGCCCTTAGATTATATTTTACCGAAAGCACTGTTTGAAAACTACTCAAAAAACAGTTTCTAATGGACAAGTAATGAGAATCCAACCATATCACTAACTGCCGCTGCAAGGGCTAGAAAAGTAATTACAGCTATGAAACACAGAAACTGAAAAATCTTTAGCAGTTGAAGGGTTTAACCTGGATTTGTTGCTGCGGATGGAAGCTGAGCAAGTCATAGAAAGAAAAGTTAGAAGAAACAATGATGCCCATCTGTAAGAACAGGTCGAACTGACCGGAATGTACTTGAGTCAAGCTTTTTAATCGCCTGATAATCGAAGATGACTCGACCTGTTGCTGGTTGCGCACTGTACGACTGTACGATCAATTCATCGCTTTCATGGTCTGCTACGCTTTTTTTCTGAAACTGAAAACAGACTCACTTTGCTGACTTTGTCATGCTTTCTTGCCACTGAAAAATCGTGGGGCAAATATCGACACGGACAGGGTGCATTGCCTGAAAGCCGCCCTCCGATTTGGCACAACGTGACCCAAAAAAGCCAATCAAATCGCGCGAAAATTAATCTGTGGATTATAATTACAGACTGATCCGCACTTTTAACTTAAAAGTATTTAATATGTCCTTTCTTTACTCTATTCCTGCGACTTTTAAAGATGATGGTCTCTGCTGAAGAGAAAAGATGGATTGTTGTGGGTGTTGCCATGAACAAAGTTGCTGCTCCTGTTTTGCGAGTTGCTGTCACAAATGGGATGGACACCAACTATGGGGATCTGGACAGACACTGCCAACTTTCAACACCAGCGTTTACCCTAGAAACAGTAAGCTATGGTACCGTCAGAGCGAATCCAGCCATCTTTAAGAACCTAAAATTTCAAAATATCAACAACAATAATCTTGTGCATGGTATATGCAACTACAACTTCAATATTAATTCTTCCGTAGACTTAGCCAAGCTATATCTACCAGGTTACCTGGCTCAGTTTTCAGCCTTCGATGAGTCGTTGGACATGACTGCCCTCCTTCGCCTGTTGGGATGTAAGAACTACATGCCTTCCGCTGTGTTCTCCGCCCACACTCAAGCGTGCGCTGATGATGTGAGGGAAAATGTCAGAAACAAATGGGGCCATGTTGATGTAACCGAGTGGACAGATGCCCTGTTCAATGATTGCTTTAACAAGCTAGAGACATTGCTGAGGAGTCTGGGACTGACAGCTACAGTAGAGAGGAAAGCATTGGAGCAACTTGCTGAGTGGCAAACACAAGGTAACAATTTTCAGCCCATAAGTATAAAAATGTAAATATCAAAGGCCTTAATGACCAAAAAGTGAAAAAAACGTGAAACGTTTTTCTTGCGGTTTTTTTTTTTTGCCGTTGTCAGTTTCAATTAATGAAGTGGAGACCAACATTGATATGGGGTCTTTAACAGGTCCAGATGGTGTCTAATTTAAGTAGGGGTCTTACCTACAATGTGTTCAAATAAGCTTAAGAATAAGCTCGAAAGCAGGAGTCAATGTCAAAATCATGAGTAAATAAATTATGGCTGAATATAGGTTTGTGTGTTAGGAGAGTCAGCAGTAGGTCCAGGGGTAGGGATGTCACGTATTGGGATAAAACGGTCTAAACTGAGCGGCAAATTGTTTCCAAAAAGGGATGCTCTGAGAAAAAAATTCAAGTTTACCCCGGTTTCTTTGCTCATAATCTTTAAATCTTCATAATTATTGGTTGTTTTTCTATAGTTTCGTTAGGTACTTAAGATGCAACAACAAATAAGTGTATTTTTTGTCGTTGTTGTTAGTGCTTTTTGCTTGATACTTCGCAAATTAACGCCCTCTAGTCTCTTGTTTCCTACAGGTTGTCAGTTAATCATGGAAAATTCCGTGGTAAAAGATGTGCTCTATTTGGTACAAGATGAAGTGAGGGATCTCATCAAAACTATGGAGTCCACTCTTAAAGACCAGGAAGCATGGCATAAAAAGAGGTTGGATGAGTATCATGAACAACTGGATAAAGTGGAAGAGAAGCTACAAACATATTCAGAAAATGGACGTGAAGAGATAAAAAACGTTTTGGAAAGACTTTTGTCTTTCGAAGCTAACTTATCGATGAGACTTCACGCGATAGAAGAAGGCCTTGCTGACACATATGGAAGGGTAGAACAACTGGAGCAGTATCAAGAACTTTTAAATCGACGATGCGACAAAGCTGACGTCAAGGTGGAGAAAATCGAAGATGAATTAACAAAACTGAAAATAGGGACCTCTAGTAAACTTGGTAAGCGAAGATTTGACATTCGTTGCCATTTATTGAGATGCTACTTTTCACCCTTTTTCATGGCAGCTTTAGCATAGATCCAACCATCTTTTCGCAGATAATAATTTAAAAGCACACGAATCTTCAATTAACAGAAAATAACCTGAATTAAGAAACTCTAACTTTGTAGTAGAACGTTTCATTTTTGCTTGGTGTAGTGTTTATGACTTATGTTCAGTATAGGTCCCAAGTGTCAAATCTGTTGATTACAAGCTAGGTTAAATCCGTTTACTACACTTACTAAATTACTAAGTGTTGATTTATCTTTGGTTATGTGAATAGCTGATACTAGTTTCCTGCGCTCTTGAAACGATTATATTTTCAAACCGTCTTCCCTCTGAAGCAAATCACTTTCAAAACACTTTTAAAACAAATAAGCCACTAGCTACGGCTCCCTGTGTCTTGCATCCAATTCTCTGGTACGCGGATGTATGCACAGACAAACCAGGCACTATTTGAGCCCTTGGAAAGAGAAAAAGGAAACGTAAGAGGGAATGTGCATTACTTGTACTCTATAACAGAAGGGTCTCAATGGGGTGGTAGCTTTAACGGTTGACGGTAATTTTTTCCGATTTTGACAGCTGACGGTTAAATTTCAGAACTTCTGACGGTTGCCGGTTATTAAGTTGAAATTAAGTCAGTGTTGAGAAGATATTAACTTCTGTATGAATTAATAGTAACTTGTGCTTTGAAGTTTGTTTTCACCTATTATGTTATAAGTGGCAAGGTCTTTACAGCGGAGCTCTCGCTTTATGCTGACGTGGATAACACAAAAAGAGCTAGAGCCAGAGATAAAAAAAAACAAAAACAAAAACAAAGGAGACGAATTTCGTTGAAAGAACAATGAAAATTTTATACCGGCGGTGAGAAAATGTAATGAGAAATGCTAGCGGCCAGTAAGGTAAAAATGAGCGGCAATGAAAAAAAGCGAACAGGAACATAAACAACAAACTTTTTGTTGAGCACATACGACACTGATTTCCTCCATAAAACGTGTAACGTTTTAAGTTGTAATCAAGCAACAACAACGGCAAAGAAATGTACAGAAAAGTGTGCTGCACGTGCAAAATTGCTTCTTCTTTTTTTTGGCTTATTAGACCAACTGTTTTCTTTGCCGTCACCGTGTAGCATTTCACAATTATATTTTTCGTTTGAGTAAATCACAAGTATTGTAAAGGACGCTTGGCTTTTAGCCCTGGCTAAATCTATATATTATGTCTAGAAAGAGAGTTTCTGAGAACATGGGAGCTGACTTTTCCAGTTTAGAGATTCTACAGGAGCCAAAATCCGTGAAGATAAGCTAAGACAGTAGGATTTTAAATGTCTTGAACGTTTAGACGGTTTAATTTATCTACCGTTTTTTGACGTTTGACGGCTGAAGGTTAACCCCATTGAGACCCTCTAAAAGACACAGCAACATGACACAACACAAAGTCATGCAGGTTTCATTGGACACTCAAGCCCTACCATGACTTGGCGGTGAGTGCAGTGGCTCAAATGTGCTCTGCATTTTTCCTGTTCCAATATTTGAAAATATGTTCATCTTTAGTTTCATTGCTCGTTGTAATAGCTTTATAATAGCCCATTTCCTACAGTCTGCAGTGGAGGATCCAGACCTTCAGTTAAGGGGGGGAGGGGGGGGGGGGAGCGGTCATCCAGACCCTGAGATAATGTGGGGGAGGGGAGGTCTGAATAAAAGTTTTTTTCGACCCCTCGGGCCTCATTTTGGTCTAAAATTAAGGGGCCCGGCCCGGGCCCCTCCCCTGGATCCGCCACTGGTCTGAGAAGATGTTTGTCAGTGATTGTGTAATTTATTTCACTCGCTTATTTGAAGCACACTCCGTTTTAAATAAGATTTATCAATGACACAAATTTATTCATAAAACAGTTGAAAAATTAATAATATGATTTCAACACTCAATTTGCAGATGAATTTGAGGGATATCAGCCTGTAACCATCAACAACTATGTGTCTCAAACTACCGGTAATGTTGTTGTTGGATCCTATCCAAATACATTCATCAAAGGTCAGTTTATTTATCATAAAATATAGACAGCCATTTGTTAATTCCTTTTTTCGCTAGCTATAGAGTAGATTTCGTTTTAATTTGCTGCTTATTTTCCAACTTCTTTTCAATAACAATACTGCTACCTTTTTAGGCAAAACCGGTAACTCAACTCAGCCGCCATGTCCGGGTAGAAAGGAGCTTCAAGATGGAGCGGACATGCCAGAAATCCACTTCTCTAGACAAGGTGAAGGAGAAAACGTTTGTGACAACTTCGAACTCGTAAAAAAGAGCTGAAAGCGGTTATTAATAAGTTTCAAATGAGCCGCGCTGTTGATAATTTGGGGTACTTTTATTACCAGGTTTTCAATTGCATTCAAAAATTTAGTCATAATGGAAAAGCGAAGGGGATATACCTCCTCTGAATTAGGAACAATAAATACGAATATAATAGCCACAACAAATGGTAAAACTTTACATTGCACGACGTCCTTTAACATCAACAACTTGAAATGGTCGGTTTTCAGCTAGAAGTCGCCGTGAAAAACGGACTTGGCCGCTTGTCAAAGAAATGTGGGAAAAGATGGTTTCTATTGTACCTCTTCTGAGAACATACAAACACTTGTCAAAAAGGACGAACTCACTTTAGCAAAGTAACGAGCTAAGTCTGACTGTAGAATAAATGGAAACTCTTTTAAAATTCGTTTTCGGTAACTATGAACAAAGCGGTGTGAGACAAATGCAGAATGTAAGCTTGCGTGGCAGACGTCAAAATGAGGGGGTAAGGAAGGGAAAGAGAAGGGGGGGGGGGGGAGGGTGGTGGAAACATGTTAATTATTTGGCCGAAAAATGTACGTCAATCGAGTAGCGACTTCACGTTAAAATCGGAAAAGACACAGCTCAAATAGCTTGTTAGGCAGGTGTGGATGTTCTAAAGGTCTTGACTGGCCAAACACTAACTTCAACTTTGCAGTTACAATGCCGTTTTTGACGAGGAGGTGGATAAGTTATTAATAGTTATTTGGATTATAGTGACACTCGGATTTTGAAAACAGGGTTATCGGAAAAATCAACTCATTCTACTATTTGGTGATTTAGAGGTCCTCCCCCGTTTATGGAATCTTACTCAGACGGTGTCATTTCATCGTAAAGCCGTGCTTTTTAAGAATCTTAAAAATATAAATACTGCAATTTCTGATGAAAATGTTGTTTTATGCATTGTTTTTTAGATTCCGGCCAAGAAAGAGGTGGCATGTACTCCGACGTATCTGACGGTAAGTAGGTAGTCAGTCATCCCTAAAATGAATAGGGCTTTTATCTCTCATTCGTTCTTTGAAAGCTTTCGTCGCCGGTTATTCTGACCCTCCAAAAATCTGATTGATGACTGAAAAGTAATTTGTTTGTACATACCACACACAAACATTTTGATCAATTGTTGAAACACTTTCTCCAATGCTGGAATTTTCGATATCGGTCTGCTAGGTAACCCTTGCATAATTTATTCGGTCGTTTAGAACCCATAATAATAAGCCATTTTTTGCATTCTTGATTTTATTGTCAATACTCTGTAATGGAGTCATCCTGGTAACTTTGGCTTTAAGATGATCTCAGAGATTCATTACATTTTTAAATCGGCATTTATTTAAAGTATCTTCTTGGCGCGAGTTCGTTTCTCTCGAATTAGAGTGTGCTAATTGCATATTACATTTTCTTCCATTTCTTGCCACATTTGACGTGATAGAGTTTGAGAATTAATACTGTTCAAGTGTTTGACTTGTCTGACAAGAATAGTGTTAACCCCTTTAGAAGCAGACGTTAAAGAAATCTTGCGATATACGTAAAGTAAGCCAACATGTGCAACTCCAGTAGTATACTAGGGTCAGAATTAACTCCCTTCGGTGTATAGGTATAGGTAAATCATTGATATGCATAAGGGTCGAGTCTATGACGTCATCCATTGTTATAACCTAGGGAAAAAATGCTTTCCTCTATACTAATTAAGTGCCTAGTCAGTGTCTAGCTAGCTAGGTAAAAATGCGTTCCTAGCTCCATACTAATGAAGTGCCAGGTTTACTAATGAGCAAATACTACAATAGGCATAATAGGCTTGCCTCAGCTTGCCTATGAAGTAACTTGAGCCCAGTTTTCGGACCGTGCATTAAAAGGAAATAAGAATAAGTGGAGCGATCATCTAGCAACGCGAGAAACAGCTTCCTATATCTTATTTAGCGCTAAAACTCAGATATATAAACAAAACACATACACAAAGTGGAGTTGAAAAGTCTTTATTTCAAATTAGTTTATGTCTTCTTAGCGCTAAACTTCGGATGTATAAACAAAACAAACACACATATACGCAAAGTGGAACTGAAAACTCTTGTCTGACTATTACAGAACCCCGTTTTCTCCAATTTATCTCGAGGAAATGAAAAACTATTGAAGTCTCAGCGTTTCACGCGCCGTTAGTCAGGTGATTATACGAGTTCACAAGCCCACCGTTGCATACAAATTAGGTCTGCAGTAGAAACCCCAAGGGAGCCTCTTGACGTATTATTATAAAAACAAACAAAATAACCAATTAATAACTGAAACACCCGACTAATAATTGCTAGCAATAAAACCAGACACGTTTTCTTAAGACACAAGAAATCAACTTTATGACCCTTTTATTAAAATAATTGAAAAAGATCTAATTAAAGATTCTATTAAAATAGTCAAAGAAGGCAAGCCATCCTTTTTTTACACTGCGCACAATTTTTTTTACTTACTCCTCTCCCTTTTCAATTTTTTTCCACTCCTCAATTTTTTTTATAATATTCCCTCCTCCACAATTGTTTATTATTTTGAACAGGGAGAGGGGTAAGTAAAAAAAATGTGCTACTTCACGGGTGAGCTAAGGCAAGCCCATTATGCCTATTGTAGTATTCGCTCATAAGTAAACCTATACCGAATTAGTATGCAGGAAGACACTGCTAGGCACTTAATTAATATGGAGGAACGCATTTTTACCTAGCTAGCTAGACACTGACTAGGCACTTAAGAGGCTGTCCGCGTAAGAACCGATAAGGCAAATTTCGGTCTATCACGGATTGCCCTGATTTTTTCGATGGAAGATACCTATCCTATCCCATGAAGAAATATCACATTTATTTGGAACAACTCAATTTTTTCTCTATTTTACAGGAAGATTTTCTAGGTCACCTAAAACTAGCCAGTTTGCCATCGGAAGTGGTGCAATTTTGGTGAAACTTTAGGGTTCTGCCAAACTTACCTTACAGGGCCGAATAAGCTGATTATTTTACACACAAAAGTTTTAACTCTGGTTAATAGTTTCAAGGTTTAATGGTTGCATTCTGTGGAAAGTTGGCTGAGATATGATTTTTTTTAAAATGCCCTTTAATTTGCTCAGCTTGCAGGAACTGTAATTTACATAACTAGAGCTGAACGGTAATTTCGCAAAAGTGGCACCTGACCCACACTCAAGTCTATGATAAAACAGAAGTACTAAGACCAGTCTACTTCTTAATGCAATAAACTTTGTGGGCACTCTCTCTCTAGTGCTGTACAAAATTCCGTAAATGTTCCAAAATTCGCCATTTTGACAGCAAAACTGGAATTGTAATGGTCCGCATCTGATCGACTAATTTCCAGAGTTTTAACGTTTCTAATTATCGCCAAATGCCATTAGACCCTTTAAATGTTGGACTTGAAAGCATGTGGAGAAAACTTAGTAATCGCTTTTTCTTGTTATTTTTTTTTTGTCGACGATGAACGTGACTTTATTCTTCGTATAGTCTGGCAGCATTTGTACTCCCGTGGGACCTTCGTGCTGAAAGCAAGCAACTGATCTAGAAGTATTAAGAGGACCTCAAATAACAAGAAAAATCTTGTTGCCAGTTTTGTAATCCGCACCGAGGCTTTTCAGGGGGGTTAAAAAATTAGTCTAACAGACTACGCATGAAAACGAGGTTGTGGAATAAATATCTTAAAACTCTACAAACTGTGGATAAAATGACACCAAAATAACAGGAGATGTAAAACACGATGTTGTCACTTCACTAGTCACGTGACAAAGCTAGCATGAAAACGAGGTTGAGAAATAACACTTCTTTTACCGTTATTAACTGTGGATAACACGAAACCAAAATAACAGGAGATATACAACTCAATGTTTCCAGTGTTGGCCTAAGCCAATGGGATACGACACTAGTCACGTGACAAATCTAACATGAAAACGAGGCTGCGAAATAAAGCTTCTTATAGTTCTTATAACTGTGAATAAACCAAAACCAAAATAACGGGAATATAAAACGCAATGTTGTGAGTGTTTGTCTAAGCCAGTGGGACGCTGCCACTAGTCACGTCACAAAGCCAGCATGAAAGCGAGGCTGAGCAATAAACGTATTATAACGCCATCAACTGTGGATAAAAGGAAACCACAATGACAGGAAATATGAACCTCAATGACTTCAGTTTTAGCCTTAGGCAAAACCTCACTCACTAGTGGCTGCATTAGATTTCTCTGGGATATTAAATTATTATGTCTAATCACATGGCCAATGTAACACAGAAATGTGCTGGTTTGTAAAATTTTTAGCTGGTCCTTTAATGTCGATGAAGATACTGTATCTACATCCAGCATCCAATGTTTTACAGATAAGAGATCGATGTTTCAGCTGTGGTGTACAAGAAATTTTGTGACCCGACCAGTATATGTGATGCTCTCGTCTTAACCAATCTTTAAAAGTGACAAAAAGTTAATAGCTTAACTCACGTCAGTATTACTGAGAAGTGGTTAGCTAAGTAAAATGCTCACACAGAAATAGTTCAATATGTACAACACAAATATGTTTTACTTTCACTGTCTTCCCATGAAACCTAGTCATAAAAATTTTCCTCCTCATCTTCATCGTCATTGTCACCATTATCATCATCATCATCACCATTCTTCATCACCATCCTTGTCTTGCATATTTAAACAAAGTTTCCGACTGTCCGAACAACTACATAAATCGGTGCAGTTTAGTCCAGCTTTTCTACATTGGCAGCGTTTTGTTGAGCATCCCTCCTTGGCGCATTTGCACTTTACAAGGTAGGTAATTGCGTCTGTAGCGGGTGGTATAGTAGTTTCGTCATGACAGGCACCCATCCATTTTCATCCGCCGTCAAGTCAAAGATTTCTGTGGTGGGATTTGCGACTTTACCATAATTCCACACTAGAAGTTGACAGTGAACTCTTAAGATTGCTTGACTTGCAGCTTGGGTTGGCGATAGCCTTTCCGACTGGTCTTGCTTCTTTCGAAACAACCACCATCTAAGCTCTTTCACCGTACAAATATATGTCCTTGGTACATACAGCTGCAGGCTGCAGCTGGCACACAAACTTCTCAGTTAAGGCCATCATCTCTCTACTGGGAATCGCACTTACTCCAAGAGCTGAAAAGCCACTGATGACTTCTTCGTCAGCTTCTATGAAAGTTTTCCGCCAGGATGCCTTTCACTCTCCCGACACAGATGTGTCTGTGTTGTCTGATAGACGTTACCCACATCTCTGCAAAAAACACCTCATTTGTCACAGGCACAGGCCAGAATCATCGCGAGATCAAGCATGAAACAATGTTTCATGCTCTTGACCCTGCAAAAGCAGCAGCCCTTCCTGCCTTTCCTGTTTCAAGTTGAGCTGGGAACACAGGCTGCTTTTCTGGAAAAGGAAAGGCATCCGGCTGGAAAACTTTCATACAAGTTGACGAAAAACAAGTCCTCAGTTGCTTGTTAGCTCTTGGAGTAAGTGCAATTCCCAGTAGAGAGACGATGGCCTTAATCGAGAAGTTTGTGTGCCAGCTGGGCATCTAAGCTTCCCCTGTTACCTCTGGGGTCTCAAGGGAACAGTTTTGGGCCCTCTACTATGTTGTTGACGTATGTAAATGACCTGCCCATTGGACTACATTCTGACAGAAGTGAAACTCTTTGCTGATGACACACTGTTGTATTGTATTCTCGCAAACGATGCAAATTGTGATCAACGACGGAAAGATCTGCATAAATTAGAGGAATGGCAGCACCGATGGCAAATGGAGTTCATACCCTCAAAATGTAAAATTCTTTGCATCCCAACGAGACAAAATTCACCAATTCAAAGAGCAAGTATACATTTTTTGTAACTGAACTTAATCAAGTTGAATCTATTTCGTATCTAGGGGTTACCGTAAAGAGCAAGTTGAAGTGGTCCCAGCATATTGCTTCAATCTCAACAAATGCTAGTAAGACCCTAGGGTTTATTAGACTTAATCTCTGGAATTGCCTGAAGAATGTGAACGAATCTCCATATTGCTCCATTGTTGGACCTAATCTAGAGTATGCGAGCGCCTCTTGGGACCCGCACTACAAGAAAGACATGCACACACTAAAAAGGGTTCAAAGAAAGGCGGCACGTTTTTACCTCCAGAATTTCAACCGAATAGCTAGCGTTACAGATATGCTTAGAGAACTGGAATGGGATACGTTAGAAATGAGAAGAAAGAAAAACAGATTAACAGTAATGTACAAACTGAGTCATAGTCTGGTATTAAAAACTTCGCGAAGAATAGCGAGACGAGAACACATATAGGAGCCATGCATTTAAGTATAGAATACCCAAAATTTATAGAAAGGACGTTTTCAAGTTCTCTTTCTTTCCTAGATCCATATTTGAATGGAATTCTTTGCCTTCAGACATTGTAAATTTAAGTCACTGAACTGTTTTAAAACAAATTTAGCAAATTATCTGAAATATGAATGATATACAACTAGGATGTTGTATTTCGATATATTTCTTTTTATATATGTACATACATATACGTTCACCTATTCTATGCTACTTGCCATGTGTTCTAATTCTATGGCGGATGAAAATGGTTGAGTGCCTGTCATGACGAAACTACCACCTGCTACAGACGCAATTATCTACCGCGTTAAGTGCAAATGCGCTAAGGAGAGATGCTGAGCTAAACGTAACTGCGCCGATTTATGTAGTTGTTCAGACAGTGGGGAACTTTGTCAAGATATGCATGACAATTTCTTGTACACCACAGCTGAAACATTGATCTCTTATCTGTAAAACGTTGGATGCTGGATATAAATACAGTATTTTCATCAACATTAAAGGACCAGTCAAAAATTTTACAAACCAGCACATTTCTGTGTTACTTTGGCCATGTGATTAGACATAATAATTTAGTATCCCAGAGAAAATCTAATGAAGCCACTAGTGAGTGAGGTTTTACCTAAGGCTAAAACTGAAGTCATTGAGGCTCATATTTCCTGTCATTGTGGTTTCCTTTTATCCACAGTTGATAGCGTTATAATACGTTTATTGCTCAGCCTCGCTTTCATGCTGGCTTTGTGACGTGACTAGTGGCAGCGTCCCTCTGGCTTAGGCAAACACTTACAACATTGCGTTTTATATCCCCGTTATTTTGGTTTTGGTTTATTCACAGTTATGATAACTATAAGAAGCTTTTTTTCGCAGCCTCATTTTCATGTTAGATTCGTCACGTGACTGGTGTCGTATCCCATTGGCTTAGGCTAACACTGGAAACATTGAGTTGTATGTCTCCTGTTATTTTGGTTTCGTTTTATCCACAGTTAATAACGGTAAAAGAAGTTTTATTTCTCAGCCTCGTTTTCATGCTAGCTTCGTCACGTGACCAGTGAAGTGTCTCATTGGCTATGGAAAAAACTGACAACATCGTGTTTTACATCTCCTGTTATTTTGGTGTCATTTTATCCACAGTTTGTAGAGTTTTAAGATATTTTATTCCCCAACCTCCTTTTCATGCATAGTCTGTTAGGCTAATTTTTTAACCCCCCCTGAAAAGCCTCGGTGCGGGTTTCAAACTGGCAACAAGATTTTTCTTGTTATTTGAGGTCTTCTTAATACTTCTAGACCAATTGCTTGCTTTCAGCACGAACTTCCCACGGGAGCTATATTTCTTACATATGCTCCTGGACTAGTATGCAAATTAGCCTTAGATGCGTCGTTTCAACAAATTGACATGAAACATAATCTTTACATTTCACATTTCGAAGGAGAAAATTAACTCTTCTTTCCACATAAAAACACAAACCATGACTTAGAATCCCCTTAAGGTCTGTTTTTTTTTTCAAAGAGGAAGAAGCAGCTGAATGATATATCATGATATACAGTGTATTGTTGGTTTTCACATGACGTCACTAAAATGCAAACTAAAACACTATCGATCCTACCGAGATTTTACTTTCACGATGCATTAGAGCAGCTGAAAACTAATTTTGATACTAAGTTTCGCTTCAAAAGGGTTCTTGGTTTTGTGATAGAGGACGCTTGAATTTCTAAGTTTTTGCGTGACGCGGCTTTTACATGACGGCCAAGAGAGCTGTCATATAGGTTAAAAAATTACTTATTTCAGGAAATTTTGCTATTTAAACAGTTCATGTATTAGAAAAAGTATTGCTTTAATGTTTATGAGTTTCTCGAGAAATAAATTCACGCTTTTGTAGCAAAACTCGGTAACAGATGTTTCTGTTGGTTTCCGTCCGCCATGTTGGAGCTCGTCCTGGTGAGCACCAGCATGGCGTCTCCATACAACTCTCTATAAGTTTGGGTAAAACATTTCTTCGGATATCTCGTATACGAAATATTCCTCTGACCTAAATTTTGGCGAGGGTCTTTGTATATGTACCTCTTTTCTTTCCTCAGATTCTGGACTTTATCTATTGGACGGTTTTGATTTTGATTTTGATCTATTTTGAATGGCGTGACACTGAAAACCAGCAATGTTTGCGTGGCTTAAAATAATTCAATTACTGTGGCCTGTCACGCATTCTTAAAGAGGGTTGGTCGATTAGAAAACAATAGCGTTGTAGTGACCAATTCTATAATATTATCATCTTTTTTTAAATGATAGTTATTGATAATAAGAAAAAAAATAAGAGTTAAGTTGCAAGGTAAGTCCTCTTGTCAACACAATAAAATTTGTGGGCACTTTTTTGCGTGCCTTAAAAAATAGCGTCAACGTCGAAAGTTTTTTAAAATGATGATATTTGCTTATCAGAAGACAGTAGATCTTTGTACATGGCACTATGATAAAAAAAAAAATAAAAAAAAAATTCCCCTCACTTTTTCTATCTTAAAAAGTTTTTTTTTTTTTCATTGTAAGAGAAAATCCATTTAATGCTTTGCAAAAGGCAAATTAACTGTAAATTTCAGTTTCATTCAAAGATCTGTAAAGCGTTCATCGGTAACAGAATGAAACGGAAAAAATAGTTCTTTTTTCAGTGAATACACGCAAAAGGGATTATAAGTTTTTGTTAGGGTATGACATCCGAATTCCCACGATGATCTTGTTTTGGTTCAATCTAATTGAATTATGATGCAAATCAAATCAAATCAAATATAATTATGTCAATGAAATCGCCGAAGAGATCAATTGTGAAAAATGGCTTATTGAGCTATTTTATCAAGCAGTCCTTTCTGCGAGATCGTAAAGGCAGAGTTTGGTCCTAGTAGGGGTGTGGAGGGAAATGTCTTGGTCGCAGAGTGCATGGATGATATTAAGTCGCACTTAGCCAGCTGTCACTTGTCTAAGTGTAGCAAAGTCAATGAAAATGGACTCATTTTAGCGAGAGTAAGTATTGGAGGCTTTGTAGGTATTCGGAACTGAAATGACAATCTGCCCGAGGCACAGACACTAAATAGCCTGTGTATAGACCCCCCACCCCTCAGGAAAAAAAGGTACCCCTTCTCCGAGGGGGCTGGGAGTGGTGTGTACACATGCTAACACTAAAATGACAATCTGCCTAAGGCACAGACCTACTTGGCAGGCTTTTGCGAGCGCCAAGGTCTTGTTAATAGGCTCGATTGGAAGCCGCTGTTCTGAAAAATGAGCCCCCAACGGACCGGGAGACGGCAGAAATTGAGCCTAAGGTCTTGTCAATACCCCGGTCATACTCTGGATCAAAGTGGCAAAATAACTACTGTGGCAGGAAGACATGTCGTGAATTTCCAGATAGCCATCGAAATAAGTCAAAGTTTTGTCCCATCACGTAAGTATCATTCTTTTTTCTTCTTCATGCAAAAAAATTTTCTAAACGTACAGAGATATTCTAATTTCTCTATTCAATAGTTTATCTTGCGATGTTTTCTGATGTTCGTTTCCCGTTTATTTGAGCTTGCAAAGGTAATTTATTTATTTCTATTTTGTGACAGCCGTGAATCTTGCCCTAATCAATTCTTACCCTTAAAATACTATACATAAAGGTTAATCCGTGTGTTGTAAAACATAGTTTTCTGATGATTGTTTGAAGAGCATTATAAAATTAATGGAAAAAAAAAAGAAAAAATTTCTACACGGAGTCAGGATTCAACCTCTTCCCCAGGGCTTTCCCGCCCCTACCATTTTGTAAGAGGAATGTCCTGGCGACGAGGCTAGGAGTGACTGTGGTCGAGGTATCGTTCACGTGACTGTATGAAAAGTATTTCAGTCTTGTAATAAAAATATTTTCTTTGAACTTAAACATGTCTCTGGTTTTGCAAAAATTAGTGAGACTTAAAAGTACCAGAATGTTCAGTTCAACTTTATATAGCCGATTTGCTCCTCCTTGTTCCAAGAAACTTGAAAAAACTTGACGCCAAAGGGTCGAGAAGAGTACGTTGAACAGTCAGCAACCATGTCCACACCTTTGTCGGAGAGGTTTATTAGACAAGATTTCTCTGTTTTTCATGTTTTGATAACAAACATTTCTCCAGATTCTTTTTTTTTTTTGTATTTGTGCCCTCTTGAACAATGTACCATCCACCCTCTCTTCCCTCTGTTCCATCTCTACTTTTACAAGCATTTGTACTTAAAGGGGGGGGGGGGGGGGGATTTCTCCTGTGTATATTAATTTCTGAAAAATTAAGTCCTTCTACTTTTTCCTTAAATTCTTAAACTTAGTTCTTTTTTCTGTAAGAACCAGGGTCCTAAAGTGGTTTAGGGGCTCCGGGGCTCCGGGGCTCCGGGGCTCCGGGCTCAAAATAGCGGGGCTCCAGGGCTCCCGACCAAAATAAACAGAGCTCCAGGGCTCCCAAGAAATTGATCAAGGGCTCCAAGCTCCGATATGCTTTTTTGCTTTAATCCAAAAGCAAATCCTAGAATTGAGAGAATACAGCAATTTCTATTTTTTAAACGCTGATTTTATGTTTTTCTCCACTCTACTAGTGTTTCACAGTTATCTAGAGTTATTTATCAATCATGATCAATGGATACGTTTATATAATATTTGACACAGTGAATGACGTGTCAGGGTTGGAAGGTTAAAACGCGGCAAGAACACGATTTCTTTCATACCACGATTTGATAGATCCAAAATTTTGAAAAGTTTTTCTTCGTCGTGGCATTTTCGTCAGTAGTTTCAAGTGAAAAAAAAAAAAATCATGTCGTTTGCAGAGGAACAAAGAGAAGGTGAAGGATCCAATGAGCCTAAGTTGATCCGCTATGTGGATGTTTCCATTGTGTACCCGCGCCCAGAACAGCATCAGTACAATGAAAAGAACTCGAATGTTAGTTAGCCTCAGTCTAGGTTACTGGTTTTTTACTGTCTTCGTTTCGACTCCCAGCAAACAACAAACAAAGCACGTTATGACGCTATCTGTGTGCAAGAATGTCCGAATTTTAATTTTTGTAGCTACGGGCTGCGCAGCAAACGTTTTCGGGGCTCCAGGCTCCGCGGAAAAAAAAAATTAGGGCTTCCGGGCTCCAATAAGCGCACTGGCCCTTTTCTATTCTTCACATAGTGAAATGCCCACCCTTTCATATACCTCAAGCCTGGAAAAGATACCCCATCATAGGGAGTTCCCCCACCCCCAGGCCAAGTCCGTGCTCGCCTATTGCCAGCCCACGTTGGACTCTAGGCCCGATTGAGTCAATACGTAAACCTAGTCCTAAGCGTACACAATAAGGGAGTGGACGAAATAACCAATGTGATAAGCTTGAATATAAATTGAACTTGACCATAGAGATCTGTTGCAAGACGACGAGGAGTTCGAAATTCAAAAGCCTGTTACACAAATCGCTAAAAATTGACACCACAAGACCCTCAGTCAGAAGCTTTCAACCTATGTGTATGTCAAAATCAACATAGTCAGTTCAACGTGGAGATGCTAAAAAAATCTAGTGTCGCTTTGAAATGCCATTCAAATCCAGGGAAAGAAAAGGAGACGGCACAATAGACAAACTTTCGTCTTTGATACAAGAGTGTACCTGCTTCTTTCCATCTGCTCACGGGTGGACACAGGGATCCTTCATTTATTGTGATTAACAGCCGGCAAAAACTTTTGGGATTACCGTAAACAAAAACTATACCTTTTTCTGCATGCCAAATTCCTAATTTTTACTGAAATGGTGCTAATTGGCGATAAACAAATGCTCTGTTAATACCACCCTAACGTTTGTAGGGTAGCCTATAGTTAGCTAGGGATCTAGGAAATGTGTATGTTGCCTAAAGGACTTTGCAGGTGTGGTCCTGTGGTGTTGCACTGGTATTCCTGAAGTTGTTTGTGAGCTATTTCCAAAATATTAATTGTTAATTCTGAAATTGAAAATATTGTGCTACTGCTCATGGATAAGAGTGGCCGTGTCCAAGTGACTACTTCGTACCTATTTGTCATGTATTACACCATGGGCTGTCATAACCCTATCCTAGTGGCGCCAGGGGATACTAACTCAGTTAAAGCGGTCGTAGAATAAATAAATACAACAGCACGGTATATCCCACCCAGTAGGGAATCGGAATAAACTGTGATTAAATTGTATGATTATCAATAGCTATGACTTCAAAAAAGATATAATAATAACATATAAGAACTGATCGATACAAGGCCCCTCTGGGGGAATGCGTGACGGACCACAGTAATCAAATTATTTTAATTCGCGTAAACATATCTTCTTTTGCTGCTTCTTCCTCGTAAAAGAAACAGACCTAAGGGGATTCTAAGTCGTATATCTTTGGTGTTTTTCCGTGGAAAGAAGATACATTTTCCCTTAAAAATATGAAATACAAGGGTTATATTTTCTGTCAATTTGTTGAAACGGCGCAGCTAAGGCTGATTTGCATACCGAGAATGAAGTCACGTTCATCGTCGACAAGAGAAAAACCCTAGAAAAAGCGATTACCAAGTTTTTTCCACAATTTTTCAAAAGTACAACATTTAAAGGGTCTAATGACTTTTGTCGATAATTAGAAACGTTAAAGCTGTGGACCGTTACAATTCCAGCTTTGCTCTCAAAATGGCGAATTTTGGAACGTTAACGGAACTTTGTACAGCACGCAAAGAAACGTGTCCACAAATTTTATTGCATTAAGAAGTAGACTGGTCTTAGCACTTCTGATTTATCATAGACTTGAGTCTGCGTCAGGTGCCACTTTTGCGAAATTACCGTTCAGCTCTAGTTATGCAAATCACTTTAATTTCCTTTTCAGCAAATTAAAGGTCCTTTTAAAAAAATCATATCTCAGCCAACTTTCCACAGAATGCAACCATTAAACCTTGAAACTATAAACCAGAGTTAAAAATTTTGTGTGAAAAATAATCAGCTTACTCGGCCTTGAAAGGTAGGTTTGACAGAGCCCTAAAGTTTCACCAAAATTGCACCACTTCCGATGGCAAACTGGCTAGTTTTAGGTGACCTTGAAAATCTTCCTTTAAAATAGAGGAAAAATTGAGTTGGTCCAAATAAATGTGATATTTCTTCATGGGATAGGATAGGTATCTTCCACTGAAAAAATCAGGGCAATCTGTGTTAGACAGAAAATTTGACTTATCGGTTCTTACGCGGACAGCCTCTTAATTAGTATGGAAGGACGCATTTTTTCCCCTAGGTTATAACAATGGTTGACGTCATAGACTCGACCCTTATGAATATCAATGATTTACCTATACCTATACCTATACACCAAAGGGAGTTAATTCTGACCCTAGTATACTACTAACTCCTGACCACGCTCGCTACTTTATCTGGATTACTGGTTAATGCAAGATCTATCAAACTGCTCAGTAACTCGCTGGATAACTCGTATTGGCCCTTTCAACTTTTTCTCCTTTTTTCTTTGATGATTGCCTGCAATGATAAAAAGAGCATTTTTGTTTACATCATTTGGATTTTCAGATAACAAGCTGCAATTTAAATCACCAGAGACATGGCGCTCAACATTTTGGGGAATCAAACATGACATCATCATACCCCATTTTGTCTATTGGATGCGCGCATTAAAAAGCCAGTGACGTCATCAATGTTCACGTTTTCCTGCGCAAAGTTAATGGGATTCCTGCGCAAAAAAGAGTAACCGGTGGCCTTATGCTATTTACTTTATTCCATCCAAACTCTGTTAATATATATTTTTCGATTAAATTGAGTAATTCTTGGGGGACTTTCTAGTGTCAGAGTGTCAATCAATATGCACCTTTATTCAAGTTAGGTGAACTTCTTGGTTGTTCATATCAAAATAGTTTAGCTCGAATTTTTCCAAAATATACTTGAGTAAAAACACTCGCAAAAGAAATTTTTTACCCTTTCTGATTCCTGATAATTAATAACTGCTTTATGTTCCTCGGTTAACCACATCGTAAAACAACAACAGCAACAAAAAAAATGCCCATAGCAGCCTGTTTGTTAAACACCAAGTAAATGTTGTCATTTACTGTGATCGACTGATTAAAAGTGACTGTGTGTGTGTGCATCTTCTTGCTATTAGAGTTAGTTAGACTGTAGTTTCGTTAGATGAACAGTAGACCTTCAGCTACCTTAATCATTTTTTTTAAAGATGTACTGGTGTTTTCTCTTGGCGGTCATCTTGCTTTAGCCTTGGGTAGGCCGGGGTTGTCACTCGTTCCCCCTTCGGGATTGTTTCTTTACTGGTATAATGTTCTGATATATCTGGGCTTTCCCATCTTTAATAAATGCTTGAACAGGGCCCTTTTAAAATACCATAGTACTCTTGCTTTTAAGAGGACCTAAGAAAACTAATGTATAGATTTAGCCAGGGCTAAAAGCGAGACCTCCGTTTCTATACTTAGGTAAAAGCAATCAACTTTAAACTAATAACCTGAACTTTAAGCCAAAAAGAAATAACGAGCCTTAGGCATTAGGTCACCTTCAGAGAAAGGGGCGAAATGATTAAGAAAAAATATCCCGAAGTTATGAATATAAGAAAATCATATACGTGAACTGCGGGGTGAAGAATTATATGAAAGTCCATTATCGCAGTTATCATCGCAGTTATAGACGCAACTTTCCAATCCCATACAAGCCTGAAATTTTTTCAGGCTTTCATTTCGCAACTGCAAAAGTTGCGTCTATAACTGTGATGATCTACTTCCATATATAAAGCATCCCGTAAACAAACCTGAATTGAAAAAATTGTGAAAGGGTAGGTTTCTTTAGTAGCATCAATTTACAGGTTACGATTTCTAGGGTTAGTATTTCTATCTTAAAAGGAAGACGAAAATTAGGCCGACTTAAGGACTTTTGTGTTCCCATAAGTCCATTATATATTTTCTTCTTTTCTTTTTTTTTTTTTTAACGGGCCCCGACGAAGAGCTATGAGTGTAGCCTTTACATTTATACAGCCTCACAATATCGGGTAAAAAGTTTTACCGTAAAGTGTACAGTTTCTCTTAAAATCTTACGATCTGTAGTCTGACGATTGTGTTTTGAGCTAATGTTAAGAATGAGCAATGACAGATAAATAACTTAATTTCTTGAAAATTATGTATTCAAAAACCCATAAGTTAGTCCTAAAAAGCAATTCGCGTATACCAGTAACTGGATCTTGGATCCGTTCACGCAAGTTAAATCAGCTGAGCACATGGCAAAAAATCAATTTCAAACGCACATTTTGTGGTTTTTCTTTCACGCCGATGTCAAAACGTAGAAAACGTCCATGAAACTTTTCTAAACACAAAAATTCTCTTTAAAACATACTTTCTATGGCCATAGAGTACAGAATGTAACTCAAGTTTCTTCTGAAACCTCCTTGCCTCGGTTGGTTGAAAACAAGCCAAGCGCTCTGATCCGGCGTGGAGAACAAGGCTGAATTCCTCGAAAGACGATTTCAGCGAAAAGCTTTCGTTTGTCCACAAAAAGGAAACTGAGTATTCTTTTGAACTTTCTTTTTCCATTCGTGTCTCTTATCGCCGCATTTTCAATCTTGAAATGCAAAACTTTAGTCTTAAAAACCACCCCACGATGAACGCGCCCCAGCCATTTTTTGATGGATGACACTTACTAAGGTGTCAACTGATCCGCTTCTTCTCCCACCCCCTATGTGGTTGACCATTTGTCTTTTGTGGGGAAGGGGGTGTGGGGTATTTAGTTTGGGTAAGAATTTTTTCCCCAAACCTCTGTGGTTAGAATTTTTTTTCCCCTGACCTATAACGGTGTAAGATTTTTTTCAGCATTATATACGTCATGAACGATATATTTTTCACTACATGATAATTTTTCCCTGGTATATCCTTGCAAGCTTCAGTTCCCCACGAAATCAGTCTGCATGATATTTTTTTTCTTCTCAAATCACCCATAACCCCCGCAAAAGTCAAATGGTCGGCACCTAAAATCCACCAAACATTAGTCAGTTGACAGATTCTGGTATGTTAACTAATTTGGCTAAAATACATTTTGATAATCACAGTTGTAGGAAAGAAGGCGAAAGTAATATTTCCATATGACGCTCAAAAAGAAGATGAGCTGACTCTAAAGGTGGGCGATATTGTTGACATTCTGGGTACCCGGGAAGACGGTTGGTGGAGTGGCCAACTAGGCGACAAGGAAGGGTACTTTCCGTTCAATTATGTGGAAATGGTCGCGAATGAAGATGTCACACAAGCAAATAGTTCGGCCGTGGAGACAAAGTACTCACAGTCAGGTTGGTGGTTATCTAGAGTGAATATTAATAAACTATTTGTATACATTCAAACTGAACTGTACAGTTCCTGAAATGATCCCGACCACTCGCTCGCATTTTCGTGATTTTCGATTAAATTGGGTAATTCGTGGGGGACTTTCTAGTGTCAGAGTGTCAATCCGAAAATGCACCTTTATTCAAGTTAGGTGAACTTCTTGGTTGTTCATATCAAAATAGTTTAGTGCGAATTTTTTCCAAAATATACTTGAATAAGAACACTCGCAAAAGAAATTTTTTACCCTTTCGGATTCCTGATAATTAATAATTGTTTTACGTTGCTCGGTTAACCACATCTTAAAACAACAACAACAAAAAAATGCCCATAGCAGCCTGTTTGTTAAACACCACGTAAATGTTGTCATTTATTGTGATCGACTGATTAAAGGTGACTGTACTGTGTGTGCGTCTTCTTGCTATTAGAGTTAGTGAGAATGTAGTGTCGTTAGATGAACAGTAGACCTTCAGCTACCTTAATCATTTTTTTTAAAGATGTACTGCACTGTAAAATGAAAAGAGCCAAATCGACCCCAAAGGCCAAATCGGCCCCAATTTCTCGAGGGCCGATTTGGAACATGCTGGGTCGTTTTGGACAGAAAGGGTCAAAACAGTTCTAGATGGTACCAATTCGGCCCATCTAATTTCTGAATTGGCTACTCTAAAAGCTAATTTGGCACTTCCCGATCTCAATTTGGCCCTTCCGATGGCCAAATAAAAATTCCGATTTGGCCCCAGCAAGGTCTATGCGGAGCGACCGCCTTTTGCCGTCAAAAGGGGCGCAAGGAGACCGCGGTGTTCATTGAAGTAACCATATCGAAACCATACGTCTGACACAATCCAAAGTACGGTCCGTTTAGTCGAGCAAGGAACCAATATAACTTTAACGTAGACCTAAAACCGTGACGACAGTCAAAGACTGTAAGGTAACTCATGGTTTCGAGCGAACCTTTGCCTCGAGCGAAGCTACAAATCGGAAACAAAACTACGATCACTCTCCCGAATGTTCTGCACATGATTTCAATGTCGATAACATTACATGATGCGTCACGCAAACTAAGTTACCGTACAATATCCCTCAGTATTGATAGCAAACAAAGACCCAGCCATGTACATATATTGTCTGATTTATAAGTAAAAGGTTTTTAAAATTTGGAACTGCTGCCACGCAGGCTAAAAATAACACGACATGTACACAATCGAAAACATATTTTACGAATAAAAACGGCCTGGCAGACGGCCTGCAAACAATACACAACTGGTCAGCGGGCTGTCCTCTTGCACATGCTCTTTGGATTGATCCTTTTGGCGTCCATTTGAAAGTAGTGCAACGGTTGCGAACAGGCCAGTTTCTTTGGGGATCAGGAGTCTTGTATCATACTTCTCGATAGCATCAAAGGACACTCAAGGTGTTATTACTAATTATTTTCGAACTATGAGCCGTCGCTGATCCATCACTTCGCTCTTGAAGTTCGTCGTGAAGAATCGGAGACAGAAGCCTCGTGAGGCGCAACGGTTTCGAGAGGAACTGCACAAATATAACAAAGGCTCTCCAAGAATCAAGACTTTGCTGGAAAAGCCGATAGTAAGACGAGGTAAGCCACCCTGAGTCGCTTTCTTTCTACCAATGCAGAAGTCTGAGCTATTTTAACCACGTTTCATTAAACAGAATTCAGGGTCACTCAAGTCCACCTTGTCGGAAGGCTTTGAAGAACGAGTCATATTAGATGCTTTTATTTTCTAATGATAAGGAAAAAAGTGACCCTGTATTCTGTAGTTAAGCCAGTGGAGGAGTTAAAAAGCACTTCTTCCATCCCCTCACTATCCCCTATTTAAAACAGGGAGAATAATAAACAGAATGAAAAAACCTTAAAGCCATTTCAACAGTAAACACCTGAACTAAAGAAGATGGTAAGGATGGTGTGGTCTGGTTATACATTTACACTGTAGATTTCAGTACTTGGCTTCCCAATACATTAGTTGTCTTGTCTGATAAATAAGTGCAAAATAAATGCATTAAAAGTAGACAAATTTAAAACCCTTTAAATCCTAAGATCAAAATTTTAATTCTCATTTGTTGGCCCTATTCATTTCCTACAGAGGTAGTGGGAAGAAGTTGATAAAATATCAAGCAAATTGTGTGATTATGTCCATAATTCTCATGAACACATTGTTTTACAAAGCATTGATATTACAAGGGTTGAAAGAATAATGCATGTGAATTATAATAATAGAATTAATATGTATAAAATTAGGAAATAGAATGTTAGGTTGCAGAATTCTGCAGGTGTGATTGAGGTGAGAGGGCCTGTCAATCAATTTGCTCCCAGAATTACCCAGAACTGTTTGTGAATAAACTTGGTGCTTCAAGGGAACCAGTTTTAATTTAATGACATTTCTTCTATGGCAGAAATAGAAAGCCGGGCATCCTTTTGGTAGTGAACAAGGTTCTGCGGCATTGATCAGAGTGCCAAGAGGACTTTGGGAGGAAGTTGTCACTATTGTAGAGGTAAGTTGTTTGGGAATACAATGTTTTTCCTGATATTGTAATACAAAAAAAACACACTGACAGGAGTGCTACAAACTCAACCGTACATTGAACCCTAAAATATTAATGCTTGGGAAGCCCAGATACAAGTGGAAGTCAGAAAAAATGGAGATGCAATTTAGCTTTTATTATGAAGGCATCCCTTAGGGGCCATTCCTTTACAGTCACCAGACTACACCGAATCACACAGAATAATAATGGCTACATAAATACTTAATGAATTTTGATTTACAGCTGCAAAATTTCTTGATTGGTGGGAAATACTGAAATACTCTTCTTGTATCAGGACAAGCACACTTTAATTACCTCCTCAATGATGTGTGAATGTATTAGGCATAATTATGCTATCATTCTTTTTCCCACAACCTAAAGTAAGCATAATTTCAACAAACTATAATATATTATTTATACAGTATACCTTACATGCATACCTGAAAACTGGAAAGAAGTAATTAAACCAACATTTTTTTTTTGACAATAATATTGTTATGACCATACTGACTTTTTATGTTTAGGCACTGTTTGTTGTGTTTTAATTATTGTTATTATCATTTCTAAAATTACAACATTTGTTTTTATTGCAGAGGGATGCAGATGTTGACAGGAAAATTCAGGATTTTGTTGTGACAAAGGGAGGCGTTATATGCCAGCTTCCTCAGAAGAAGATTGATGCAGTGATAGCATTGCTTGGGTGTTTTTATGTATTTAATGTATCATGCACCCAATGCAACGCCATCTTGACTTTTCTAGATCAGGCATTGCTTGAAAGTGGACTGGGGTAGACTCTTGTCAATGTTTCCTCCCTTTTTAAATGACTTGGCAAATGCCTCAGTTCTTGCTGAATGTAAATCCAGGACAACCTCGTGAGGTGTAGCCAAACTGTCGAAATTTTTTTCATGGAAGTTTTCTTTCACCCTTATAGACCAAGATTTGGCAAGATTTTGTGAACATAATATCCGTGGAGTAAAATATAGTTTAAAACATTTGCCAAGTCATAAGGGCTGGCTTACCAATAGGATACAGAGTCAGAACTGTAATCAAAAGCATAGAGTGCTGATCTAGATAAAACACTAACAAGGTATAATTATGCCAATTATGACTCCTTCACTTTTGATCTAATGAAAACTATGAAGCATGGAAACAAGAATTTTGACTGGTAAGTGGTTTATCCTTCAACGATTCCACCCTTAATCTGGTTTTCTACATAACAAGCAGAATCGGGAGAATAGAAAGTTGTGATGACTCAAATTCCATCAAGCTTTTGGTTATGACTTCCCTTACAACTCTGATTTTTGATTTTCACAAGGTGATGAGTGCTCTTACTACTCTGACTATGGCCCTGACTTTGTCACGAGTGAAAAGCACCCTTCAACAGCATTAGGTCAAGTCATTAAAGGCTCGCACTAGCAACTTAGGTAGACAGAGTTGGAGTTGTAATCAGAAGCTTGAACATTGATATAGCTAAAGCATCTTAGTTCATTATTGCTCTTACAACTCTTTTGCTTCAATCTAATATACATTGTCAGAATTGTTAGCAAGAGACCTTGACCAACTCTTACAATCCTTTTTTTTTTGGTCAAAAGGGGAGTTATAATAGAAACCTTAATTAATTCTGGTGAGCTTTAATTAATGAAACCTTTTACAACTTCAATTTTTGATTTTCACTGTACGTTTTAAGTGTTCCTATGATGCTGATTATGATTTTGACGTTGTCTTTTGTGAAAAAAGTTACAAAGTAGTTACTTTGATCGCACCAAAGACAAGTGTCTCTCTTGGCCAATTTAATTTCTCCAATAATTCTAAATGTTCAGTCTAGAAACGTTGAGATTAACCAAAGATAATGTTACATCAATAGGTTGGAATACACATTGTTATGATGTACACAGATCACAGTAACTTATGCAGCACTGAATAAATGTTTGAAATAAGCCTTAGTTTGGTTTCATTATTTGTCAATACCTAATTAAGGGAAAAAAATCTGTAGGCCCCCACCCAAATTAAAAAGAACCATAATGGCCCGATATGGGGCTGAATCGGCTACTTTTTGAGGGGTAGTTTTTAAGAGGGCCAAAATTTGAGGGGCTGTTTTGGCTACTGGAAAATCCAAAATGGCCCTAGTGTTTTCCATATTGACCCTTTTCATGGTCTAATTTGGCCCCGATGCAAGGGCCAATTTAGCCCCAAATTTTGGTACCAAAACAGCCCCATCTCAATAGGGCTGAATTGGCCCCAAAAACAGTACCGTTCTGGACTCACCCGTTTCGGCCCCATTTTTGGGGCCGAATTGGCTCTTTTCATTTTACAGTGTGGTGTTTTCTCTTGGCGGTTATCTTGCTTTAGCCTTGGGTAGGCCGGGGTTGTCACTCGTTTCCCCTTCCGGATTGTTTCTTTGCTGGTATAATGTTCTAATATATCTGGGCTTTCCCATCTTTAATAAATGCTTGAACAGGGCCCTTTTAAAATACCACAATACTCTTGCTTTTAAGAGGACCTAAGTATACTAATGTATAGGTTTAGCCAGGGCTAAAAGCGAGACCTCCGTTTCTATACTTAGGTAAAAGCAATCAAATTTAAACTAATAACCTGAACTTTAAGCCAAAAAGAAATAACGAGCCTTAGGCATCAGGTCACCTTCAGAGAGAGGGGCGAAATAATTAAGAAAAAATATCCCGAAGTTATGAATATAAGAAAATCATATACGTGAACTGCGGGGTGAAGAATTATATGAAAGTCCATTATCGCAGTTATCATCGCAGTTATAGACGCAACTTTCCAATCCCATACAAGCCTGAAATTTTTTCAGGCTTTCTTTTCGCAACTGCAAAAGTTGCGTCTATAACTGTGATGATCTACTTCCATATATAGAAACATCCCGTGAACAAACCTGAATTGAAAAAATTGTGAAAGGGTAGGTTTCTTTAGTAGCAGCAATTTACAGGTTACGATTTCTAGGGTTAGTATTTCTATCTTAAAAGGAAGACGAAAATTAGGCCGACTTAAGGACTTTTGTGTTCCCATAAGTCCATTATATATTTTCTTCTTTTCTTTTTTTTTTTTTTAACGGGCCCCGACGAAGAGCTATGAGTGTAGCCTTTACATTTATACAGCCTCACAATATCGGGTAAAAAGTTTTACCGTAAGGCGTACAGTTTCTCTTAAAATCTTACGATCTGTAGTCTGACGATTGTGTTTTGAGCTAATGTTAAGAATGAGCAATGACAGATAAATAACTTAATTTCTTGAAAATTATGTATTCAAAAACCCATAAGTTAGTCCTAAAAAGCAATTCGCGTATACCAGTAACTGGATCTTGGATCCGTTCACGCAAGTTAAATCAGCTGAGCACATGGCAAAAAATCAATTTCAAACGCACATTTTGTGGTTTTTCTTTCACGCCGATGTCAAAACGTAGAAAACGTCCATGAAACTTTTCTAAACACAAAAATTCTCTTTAAAACATACTTTCTATGGCCATAGAGTACAGAATGTAACTCAAGTTTCTTCTGAAACCTCCTTGCCTCGGTTGGTTGAAAACAAGCCAAGCGCTCTGATCCGGCGTGGAGAACAAGGCTGAATTCCTCGAAAGACAATTTCAGCGAAAAGCTTTCGTTTGTCCACAAAAAGGAAACTGAGTATTCTTTTGAACTTTCTTTTTCCATTCGTGTCTCTTATCGCCGCATTTTCAATCTTGAAATGCAAAACTTTAGTCTTAAAAGCCACCCCACGATGAACGCGCCCCAGCCATTTTTTGATGGATGACACTTACTAAGGTGTCAACTGATCCGCTTCTTCTCCCACCCCCTATGTGGTTGACCATTTGTCTTTTGTGGGGAAGGGGGTGTGGGGTATTTAGTTTGGGTAAGAATTTTTTCCCCAAACCTCTGTGGTTAGAATTTTTTTTCCCCTGACCTATAACGGTGTAAGATTTTTTTCAGCATTATATACGTCATGAACGATATATTTTTCACTACATGATAATTTTTCCCTGGTATATCCTTGCAAGCTTCAGTTCCCCACGAAATCAGTCTGCATGATATTTTTTTTTTCTCAAATCACCCACAACCCCCTCAAAAGTCAAATGGTCGGCACCTAAAATCCACCAAACATTAGTCAGTTGACAGATTCTGGTTTGTTAACTAATTTGGCTAAAATACATTTTGATAATCACAGTTGTAGGAAAGAAGGCGAAAGTAATATTTTCATATGACGCTCAAAAAGAAGATGAGCTGACTCTAAAGGTGGGCGATATTGTTGGCATTCTGGGTACCTGGGAAAACGGTTGGTGGAATGGCCAACTAGGCAACAAGGAAGGGTACTTTCCGTCCAATTATGTGGAAATGATCGCGAATGAAGATGTCACACAAGCAAATAGTTCGGCCGTGGAGACAAAGTACTCAAACTCAGGTTGGTGGTTATCTAAAGTGAATATTAATAAACTATTTGTATATTCAAACTGAACTGTACAGTTCCTGAAATGATCCCGACCACTCGCTCGCATTTACGTGATTTTCGATTAAATTGAGTAATTCGTGGGGGACTTTCTAGTGTCAGAGTGTCAATCAATATGCACCTTTATTCAAGTTAGGTGAACTTCTTTGTTGTTCATATCAAAATAGTTTAGTTCGAATTTTTTCCAAAATATACTTGAATAAGAACACTCGCAAAAGAAATTTTTTACCCTTTCTGATTCCTGATAATTAATAATTGTTTTATGTTCCTCGGTTAACCACATCTTAAAACAACAACAACAAAAAAATGCCCATAGCAGCATGTTTGTTAAACACCACGTAAATGTTGTCATTTATTGTGATCGACTGATTAAAGGTGACTGCGTGTGTGTGCATCTTCTTGCTATTAGAGTTAGTTAGAATGTAGTGTCGTTAGATGAACAGTAGACCTTCAGCTACCTTAATCATTTTTTTTAAAGATGTACTGGTGTTTTCTCTTGGCGGTTATCTTGCTTTAGCCTTGGGTAGGCCGGGGTTGTCACTCGTTCCCCCTTCCGGATTGTTTCTTTGCTGGTATAATGTTCTGATATATCTGGGCTTTCCCATCTTTAATAAATGCTTGAACAGGGCCCTTTTAAAATATCACAATACTCTTGCTTTTAAGAGGACCTAAGTATACTAATGTATAGATTTAGCCAGGGCTAAAAGCGAGACCTCCGTTTCTATACTTAGGTAAAAGCAATCAAATTTAAACTAATAACCTGAACTTTAAGCCAAAAAGAAATAACGAGCCTTAGGCATTAGGTCACCTTCAGAGAAAGGGGCGAAATGATTAAGAAAAAATATCCCGAAGTTATGAATATAAGAAAATCATATACGTGAACTGCGGAGTGAAGAATTATATGAAAGTCGATTATCGCAGTTATCATCGCAATTATAGATGCAACTTTCCAATCCCATACAAGCCTGAAATTTTTTCAGGCTTTCTTTTCGCAATTGCAAAAGTTGCGTCTATAACTGTGATGATCTACTTCCATATATAAAACATCCCGTAAACAAACCTGAATTGAAAAAATTGTGAACGGGTAGGTTTCTTTAGAAGCATCAATTTACAGGTTACGATTTCTAAGGTTAGTATTTCTATCTTAAAAGGAAGATGAAAATTAGGCCGACTTAGGCACTTTTGTGTCCCCATAAGTCCATTATATATTTTTTTCTTTTTTTTTTTTTTTTTAACGGGCCCCGACGAAGAGCTATGAGTGTAGCCTTTACATTTATACAGCCTCACAATATCGGGTAAAAAGTTTTACCGCAAAGTGTACAGTTTCTCTTAAAATCTTACGATCTGTAGTCTGACGATTGTGTTTTGAGCTAATGTTAAGAATGAGAAATGACAGATAAATGACTTAATTTCTTGAAAATTATGTATTTAAAAACCCATAAGTTAGTCCTAAAAAGCAATTCGCGTATACCAGTAACTGGATCTTGGATCCGTTCACGCAAGTTAAATCAGCTGAGCACATGGCAAAAAATCAATTTCAAACGCACATTTTGTGGTTTTTCTTTCACGCCGATGTCAAAACGTAGAAAACGTCCATGAAACTTTTCTAAACACAAAAATTCTCTTTAAAACGTACTTTCTATGGCCATAGAGTACAGAATGTAACTCAAGTTTCTTCTGAAACCTCCTTGCCTCGGTTGGTTGAAAACAAGCCAAGCGCTCTGATCCGGCGTGGAGAACAAGGCTGAATTCCTCGAAAGACAATTTCAGCGAAAAGCTTTCGTTTGTCCACAAAAAGGAAACTGAGTATTCTTTTGAACTTTCTTTTTCTATTCGTGTCTCTTATCGCCGCATTTTCAATCTTGAAATGCAAAACTTTAGTCTTGAAAACCACCCCATGATGAACGCGCCCCAGCCATTTTTTGATGGATGACACTTACTAAGGTGTCAACTGATCCGCTTCTTCTCCCACCCCCTATGTGGTTGACCATTTGTCTTTTGTGGGGAAGGGGGTGTGGGGTATTTAGTTTGGGTAAGAATTTTTTCCCCAAACCTCTGTGGTTAGAAATTTTTTTCCCTGACCTATAACGGTGTAAGATTTTTTTCAGCATTATATACGTCATGAGCGGTATATTTTTCACTACATGATAATTTTTCCCTGGTATATCCTTGCAAGCTTCAGCTCCCCACGAAATCAGTCTGCATGATATTTTTCTTTTTCTCAAATCACCCATAACCCCCTCAAAAGTCAAATGGTCGGCACCTAAAATCCACCAAACATTAGTCAGTTGACAGATTCTGGTTTGTTAACTAATTTGGCTAAAATACATTTTGATAATCACAGTTGTAGGAAAGAAGGCGAAAGTAATATTTTCATATGACGCTCAAAAAGAAGATGAGCTGACTCTAAAGGTGGGCGATATTGTTGACATTCTGGGTACCTGGGAAAACGGTTGGTGGAGTGGCCAACTAGGCAACAAGGAAGGGTGCTTTCCGTCCAATTATGTGGAAATGATCGCGAATGAAGATGTCACACAAGCAAATAGTTCGGCCGTGGAGACAAAGTACTCAAACTCAGGTTGGTGGTTATCTTGAGTGAATATTAATAAACTATTTGTATATTCAAACTGAACTGTACAGTTCCCGAAATGATCCCGACCCAGAAATGATCCCGCAGTAATATCCCGTTAATTTTACGAATGCAATGGTATCCTTGGATTCTGGTTTGAGCAAAGTGCACTAACAATAATAAAATCTTTACCAATGATCTTCACTCGCTCGCATTTTCGTGATTTTTGAATGTCCGTTATGTATTCAATTCCTAAAGTCATGTCAAAATTATATCTAAGCCATGGCAACTATTATGATAACGTTTTGGAATTTTTTTTGTGAAGTATATGGAGTCGCTATTTTTTGCGCTGGTAAGCGTCTAATACAGAGTGATTTTATTTAACCCCTGAAATGACCTGAAAAAGGTATTAGAATACTACGTGCTATATATTATGCACTAATTCCATTGTCCTCTTTTGTTTGCTCGTAGCTGTTTTGCACTAGTAAGTTGTTATTCTTTGTCTCACGGGTTAAATAAAATCCCTATATTAGATAACTAACCTAATACTGTGATTCAGTGATGTCCGTGGATTTTTAAGGGAACGTCTAGACTCCCTGTAGTGAGCAATGGCGGATCTAGGGGAGGCCCCCTCCCTCCTCCCCGACTTATCTGAAGGGCCGGATCCGCCACTGCTTAGTATACTGATACGGAGCTGACCCGTTTGATACTAGTGAGGGACTCTCACAACCAGATCATGGCTTAAGGTTAAATACTTTATTGTAGGAAGACTTACTCTTTCACTTCACAGATCTTCTCTGTCGCTTCACAACTTCTTTCTTCATCTGAACCTGGTTCTTAGGTTTTTAACTGCTCGCAAAATTTTACCTTTGCTCGATTTGCTCTCAAAATTTAAAAGAGTGCTCGCTTGCTCGTGCTCCCCAAATTCTTGCGTTGCTCGCAAGCTCGCAAAGCAATTTTTTTATTTCTGCTCGTGCTCGCAAAAAAATCGCAGTGCTCGGCATGCTCGCGAATGCTCACAAAGACCATTCGTCACCCCTTTAGGTAGTTCACTTTCCTTCTCTCTCTATCTATCTATAATTACATACTGAACCTGTTCATTAGTAGCTCGCTATTTATTGCTTGGTCATTGATAATAGGTTTACATTAATAATAATGCATAGGATGTATCTGCCAACAAAAACGAGTCGTAAAACTTATGCTTCCTTAGTTAATTAATAAAAAGGTCGAAATGTCCATTTAAAAGATAAGTATCTTCTGAGGGACGTCAAGTTTGGAGAGGAGATGTCCCACTCTCAAAAAGGACACTGTTAATACATTCGACTCCTGGTAACTCGAACCCTCGATGACTCGAACTCCCGATAACTCGAACTTTTCTCTATTTCCCTTGAAGGTTTGAATTATCGGGAGTCTACTGTATTTACGTTTCTACATGAAAAGCTTATTAGTAAATTGGTTATATTTATCATGTCTCATTTTTAAAGGTAAACACTTAGAATGCTCTAGAACCTTAAAGCCTATTGGTGGGATATTTGTCGAACTTTCATTAACTTTCCATAAACAGTCGACTCCTGATAATTCAAACCGTCAAGGGAAATAGAAAAAAGTTCGAGTTATCGGGAGTTCGAGTTATCGAGGGTAAATTATATTGAAAATTATATGAAGGGAAATGAAAATTCCTTCGAGTTAGCAGGAGGTTCGAGTTATAGAGGATTCGAGTTAGCGGGAGTCGACTGTATCTTTAAAATCGGGAAGATTAGTCCTGGGACAATACCATGTCGAGTTTCCTCACAGAGACAACGAGTAGCAGTAAAGACTAACTGTACAGTTCCTCTGCCGGAATTCTATGTAATGGACGTTGTTTGTTTCACGGATTGTCGCCGTCACGATGTTTAAAAATACTCAGGGGCGGACGGAGGATTTTGTGATAGAGGAGGCCTAGAGATATAGTATGTAGTGGCAATATGGGTGCGACAGCGCCCATCAGGACTGTGATCGGCGCACTTTTCTAGGGAGTTTCGGGCGCATGCTCCACCTGGAAAATTTTTGAGATTGAAGTTCTCTAAGATGCAATTTAGTGCATTCTGGACGCTTAAATTTAGCAAATGCCTGGATTCCTTATGAGCAAGTTGAACAAGTAATGCTGAAATATTGAATAAAGCACAGGTGTGGTTGTGGTCAAGAAAGTAATGAACACTTTGCGATGCTAGCAGGGACCGAAGCGATTGCGGCGAGAGCACACCCTCCCGTCAAAGACAAGGTTCGATAAAATAAGATAAGATAAGATGCTTCTTTTTAAGTGGCGCATACTCGTAGTAACATGGGTTAGTTAAAAAAGAAAACTTCACCACTTAATTCCAGGTATGTCACTGTAAATTAAACATTATAGGAATAAAAATGATTGAAACACTGTAAAAGCTATTTACAATTAGAATTAAATTATCATATATAAAATATTATTTAACAATTATTCCTCGCGCCCGAATGGGCTATTGACTCGGAGCCCATGAGGGCGAGAGGAATAATTGTTTTAGTAAAATCCAACTAGTTGGTCAAAAATATCGAGAATAAGAAAAGTTTAGCTAGTTAAAGCCAGTCTTTAATCCTTTTTTGCCGCCAAAAAGCCCGCGCTTTTCGCTACTAGTGGGCTATAACATATAGCCTAGTAGTAGCTCAGCCAATCAGAACGCAGCATTGATAATAGACCACTAGTTGGATTTTACTGACAAAAATTATATACAAAAATGATTAATCAGGCGATTCGTCGATACTGAATAAATGACTCATTTTCTAACAGTTTTTTTGAACGTTTTATAATCGGAAAACGCTGTTACGACATCAGGTAAGCTGTTCCAGATCTTGGGCGCCTGATACCGCCAGCAATTGAGTCTAAAGCGTGTTGTGCTGACCTTTGACAGCTAACGCATGGAGACTTTTCCCGCCGGTTTTCCGCAAAGGCCACATGAAAGGTCAAGATAGCATGACGTCAAACGTCGCCTGTCACGCCACGCTTTGGACAGAAAACAGTTAACGAACATCCAAAGACTCGCGACCAACAAAAATATGATATAGAAATCCCACAAAACCGGCTGGTTTGATCAGGATCACGACATGCTATAGTTTAGATTAGCTGAATATTTTTCGATTTTGTGAAATTTACTGAGAATAACGGACTGCGGCCTTTTAATGTTTTGAAAACCTTGACCGGCATTCGAGCCGGAAAAATTTCTAAGTGTCACAAAACATGATTTCCTCTTCTGAGCCCAGCGCAAACCAAACACTAGACTTAAGATCTGTAAAGTATTTCAGGATCGCTTGACTTTTTTAAATCGACATATGATAGATTAGGTTAGCTGGAATTTTTCTATTTTGTGAAATTTACTGAGAATAACGGACTGCCAGCCATTTAGTATTTTGAAAACCTTGACCGGTTACCGGCCATATAGCCACAGCGAAGACGAAAACGATGCCATCCGAAATCGGATTTCCGACTTTGACAAGTGACGTATTTCTCAACCAAAAACCCAATAAACAAACTAGCCGTGAATAATGCGCACAGTACATAGCTCCATGACTAGTAGATTTCATTGCGACAGTGAAAATTAAGCCTCTTGTTTTCCTTTTTTGAAATGTGCTAGTCATGGAGGTATGTATCGTGCGCATAATTAGCATACATTAGCATAACCTCAAAACAGTGAATTTTGTCACGCAGATTTTTGGCCGGTTCGTAGGCTAGGTTCGTCTTCAAATTTCAAGGTGTTAAAGTGAATCAATCTTAATGAACGTTTCAGACATTATTACATACATTCTGAAGATTACGGGATTTGATTTTAAAAAAATTCGTTCGAGTAGTTTCAGAGATAAACAAAAAAACGCTGAAAGTCAAGATTTAGAATAAAGTTACGCTTAGACAGGTGGTGAGAAAGCAGGTTGGTTTACAAGATCGCAAGAACGAAAATACACCAAATTTTCCTAGCATCGAAATATGATATTAAGCAGCATTCGGACACTACTTAAGATTAACTTAAGTTATTTAGAACTGTTTTTTTTTTTTAATAATTTATCACGGCTGTTGAAAATGCGAGGTTTGAAGTATATTTAAGTTTTATTTGAATTCAAACATACATAATTTTTTACTTCTCACGGAGGTTATTTGCTAAACACCAAACTTTAAGTTCCTAGTGTTGGATTTTTAGTAGTCGGTCTAGATTGCGCAAAATTCGTCTTTTATCAATTTCCAATCTTTTTGTTTATTGTTGTCATAGTAATATCGATTTTAGTTAAAACTACATTTTGAGAAACGTCAATCCATAGTCAATCACTGGCGAAAATTTTATAGCGATCGGACAAGGATAAAATCCATTTTAAGGCGATAGAAAAATATCGGTATGGTCTCCGAAAAACTGTATTGAAACACCTTAAAAAGATTATATCCCTGTGTCATTCAGTTCTACAACACTACGAGTTATGTACAGGCGACCCAGACACTTTGTGTTATAGGGGATAAACGGAGTGTACTCTATGAGACATTAACTGAAAGATCCCTTTAATTTGTTACAGGATCTAAGGACTTTACTATGTCAGACATTGATTGTAAGTATATACATACACCGTATTCACAAATGGCGGACACGCGGGAAAACACTGGTGCCTAGTCATGAAAGCGAGGCGTTGGAGGATAAACAAAAATTGCAAATGAAGACTTTCAGTGAACTTGCAGAGTGTTTAGCACGGATTCCACCTAAAATAACTTTGCACGGACTTCTTTTTAAATAGAATTACGTGGGATGTCTTCTGCTTTTAATGTTTAGTACTGATTTGATGTTTGCAATCAAAAGGGACGCGTATATCTTCAAGGAAACAGGATGATTTTGTAGGTTTCCGAAGCATCAGAAGATCGACGGCAAGTGGGCAATAGCTGCAGAAAAGCGGCATTTTCTTCCAGATTTCACATTGAAACCGAGTACGAACGCCAGCCCACTGCAATTCGATTAAACAGAAATATAAACAAATCTTGGCGGCAAGAAAAAAAAAAAATGAGTGGCGGATATATGCCTTACGGACGTCTGCCATTGAACAAAACAGTTCAAGTCAAGATGGAAAAATAGAAGACAGGAAAGAATTGAAGAGGTGACTGGGGTTTCGATGAAGTTATGTTTGGTTTTTGTTTGCCAGGACGTTATTCTGTGGTCTTCAGCGATGAAGGACATCAATTAGAACTATGTTTTAGTATAAATGCCGGAGCGATCGAGTGGAGTACGCTCAAAATTTCAACTTGTTTAATACTCGGCAGACTCGGTAAGCCGGCCACATAATTATCATTTCAGCAAGTAATTTTCGTATTTCTTATCTTTGGCTGTTAAGAGTTTTAACTCTATGTTCCATAGTATTTTAAGTTGAAGAATACATATTAAATAAATAAAATGATGGTCATCTTAAACGCATCCAGACTCGAATTTAATTATTCGAAACAGAAGCTTACCGTGTTCAGTCCTGACTTAAACATTGCCTTAAAAGTTTAACCTAGTAAAATGTGAGCTTTATACCACTTTTTTTTCCAAGAGGTCTCTGAGATAATGCCCCAAAAGGAGACCAGGCAAATAGCGAGCCATATGATTCACACACTACAGCTTCTAATTTTGACAAACTTATTTTATTTCGCAATGGCAAAGAAATCATGAGATTTTTGCTAAGCTCTGCCAACTTACCTCTAATAATTCACACCAAAGCGACGGAATTAATATGATCCAAAAGAAGTTGGAAATACAGGCATACATATATATACGTAGATATGTATAAAATGACACTGACATGAATGAATGAGCCTCGTGAATGAATCTTTCACCCGCTCTCGACTTGACCTGTTTTGTGTAATTACGGAGGTCTCTTCCGTTGACAAGTAGGCCATATATCCGTCGCTTATTTCTTTATTTCTCACCACCAATATAGTTTTTATCTCTGTTTTACAGAATTGGAGTGAGCTGGCTTTCGTATTCGGTTTCAGTGTGAAGTTTGGGCCAACATGTTTGCCGCTTTTCTGCAGCCATCGCCCACTTGTCAAGCTCCTGATGTTTCGGAAACCTACAAAATCATCCGGTTTCGTTGAAGATGTACGCGTCCCTTTTGATTGCAAACAGCAAATCAGTACTAAACATTCAAAGCTGAAGACATCCCACGTAATTGTATTTAAAAAGACGTCCATACAAAGTTATTTTAGGTGGAATCCGTGCTAAACACTCTGCAAGTTCACTGAAAGTCTTCATTTGCAATTTTTGTTTATCCTCCAACGCCTCGCTTTCATGACTAGGCACCAGTTTTTTCCCGCGTGTCCGCCATTTGTGAATACAGTGTATTAGCTCAACCAAATTTATTTAAGTGATTTGTATCCCTGCTCCAGTAGTTGCAAACACCTCTACCTTTTGAATACTCTGTGAAGGCTCCGAATGGCTTGTCATCAACATGACTTTCCATCAATTCTCTTTTAGTTCCGCTTTCATTCGAGAATTCACAAGCACGCGCGCGCATTTAAAAAGTAAAATTTAAGCATATTCAGTTATTTACTAGTAGAAACCATAGAGTAGTGAGTGTGTTCGACTGCTCTTAACTTTAACTTCAAACAGTATTGTAAAAATAAGGTTAAGGACTCGGAAACACACAAAGAAGAAAAATTCTTATGCCGATATCTCAAACGTTTTTACACCTATAAGAAAATAAATAGCATTTTCTTAAAGTTCAACCATTCTTTATTAAGGGTGCCAAAAATCATAGAAATAGGTTAAATCTTCTCTGCCGAAAAACGCGATTCAAAAACAGAACTAACGCGCATATACAGTGTAAATAGGTTCGGGCCACCTTAAAATTATCGTTTTATGCTCGTCCGGGTGAACGTAGTCCTGAATAGAAGGACTGTTGCTGTTGACAGTGACTGGCGTTTCGACAACCTGTGCGGTAGTCATCTTCAGAGTCAAAGTGAGTTGTATCACGTCAGTTGATGAAATTAAACTCTGGTTATTGACCTGATTGGTCAATTAAGTCTTACTTATTTTACAGACTACTACATGTATCAACGACTCACTTTAGAAAACAAAGTGTTGTACTAACTTAGAACAAACGCCACTAAATCGTAGCCAACAGTTACCGACACCATAAAAAAACGACTTATTGACGGACTCAAGCAAAACCAACTACGAGACGATGACTGGACAACCGACAATTTGACTAACAAAAAACGACTGTTTAACTGTGACGATAAACGGATCGAGTCTTCATAGCCAATAACATCACGGCTAAACTGGGAGACGACCAATAACATCGCGACTTAATTGACCAGTTGGGTCAATAACCAGAGTTTGATACCATCACCTCATGTGATACAACTCACTTTGACTCTGAAGATGACTAATGCACAGGTTGTCGAAACGTCGGTCACTTTCAACAACAGTAGTCCTATTCAGTACTACCTTCACCAAGACGATCCTACTCAACCTACTTATGAAATGACTCCTGAGTTCAAACTTTTCACAAAATTCCAGCGGTTAGACATCAATAAAGAATTACAGTACACGCATGAAAGACAAAAATAGAGGGGGGGAAATTCTGCTAACTTACCTTATACTGGAATACTTTTCGTGCATGAACAAGTGAGAAATTAATTTGCGAATAAAACAACAAATATATAATAGACTCATTTCTCAGCTGAGGTTCATTTCTTTCTTTCTACGAAGTTTTAGCTCGATTTGACCTTTATGACATCACTTGATCTAACAAAGTAGTAACAAAGAGCAAGGTAGGACATGACACCGGCCAAGAGATAAAAACAGCTACAAATGTCCTCCTCGACGAATTCGGTGCTTTCGATATCAAATGCATCATCTGATAGAGAGTCATTCCACGGTAATGTGAAACTAGACATTGCTTTTTTAAAAGTAACAAACTTGTCTAAGATTACCTAAAAACTAAAAGCGAAATGTCCAAAGTTGACATTTTAAGCACTATCATACAATTCCCTGCTCATATTTTTGCTAAAAATTATAATTTATTCTGCATATGTTGCCAAAAGCCGTTGCGGAGAAGACAAATTTATTTTTGACTTATTTGAAAAGCTAAGAACTTTGTTTAAAAATCCGCTCTGGGTCTTCAATATTATAAACATAGTCTATACGATATACGTACCTACAATCATCGTCAAAAGTGTTGGGAAGGTTGCCCTTTTTACCTCTTCTTTTCCTTCCTCCCCGCCCCTGGCCCAATGTTGATCAAAACGTTAATGTTTGTGCGCGTAATTGTTCTGTTATATCCCAACATTGAATAGGGGGGACGGGCGATATTTAGTAAAAGAGAAAACTCTCTTTTTTCAGGGTTAAAATGGACTACTGTTAAGTTGCACAACCTTCCCAACTACTTTTGTCTGTGATTGTAGCTTGAGTAATTAAAAACGAGTGCAAAGAATTGGACTTTACAAAAGTCAAAATGTCTTCTCCGCAACGATTTCACTACTAAGAGGTTTGATTGCAATAAGGAAAACTAGCCAAAATGTTTAAATTTTTTAAATGTTCTGATTCATAGTTAGTGTGACCTTTTTACGTTGAACATTCATCAAAATACAAAAACTTCAACGAAAATTTAGTGTTTTATTTTTGTTGCGGAGAAGACATTTCCATTGCGGAGAAGATAGCTACGAAAGTAAGACTTGTTTTTATTGGCCAGATTTATGGGCCTTGCCCTTCGGGACAAGAACGAAACATTGAGCATGAGCAGTAAACTGTTGCACTGTGGGTGCAATATATCCATTCCGCCATCTTGGACACCGTGTCCAATCCTCCCCTGTCATTTAGTCCTATCCGATCCACGTTTTACCCTTAACAAGACAGGGTTTTTTACAGCGAGCCCTTTTGTCTTCTCCGCAACAGGTCCGCATCCAATCATTGCAAAATTTCGAGTACATTAAAAAGGAATAACTATTTTTTTTTGTTTGACAATCAATTATAAAGAACTCTTTCTTTGCAAGGAAAGAGTCATTTAAAAAGATGCCCGAATTCGAAAGAATCTAACCTTGAAGTGAAAAAATAATAATTCGGGCTTCTAGCGAGTCTTCTCCGCAACGGGAAATCATTCGTTGATTGCGGTATTTCTCCGTAAAGAGCAGGAGTAGATTTGTCTTGTCTTATGGATAAACTTAGCTCACACCTACCTAAAATAAATATAAAAGGTGTACTTCTTCTTTTAGTAGTTTACAGACGAGCGATTTTTTGTTTCCAAAGTGTCTTCTCCGCAACGACAGATTACCGTGGAATGACCCTAGACCTTGATCGAACCTTGACATAATCAAAAGGGTAAAGCGCATTTTTTTATCGCACATACGACTTAATTTAAAATGAGGCCGAAAAGGCAGACCATCATCGAAAAACACAACATGCTGAAGAGCTCACCCTGAGTACCACAGGAAACTAAGCAACTACAGGATTCCCAATATTAGGAGTTGCTTGCTCCTAACGTCGAATGCAAATATAAATATATATATATTTTTTTTATCCAAATATTGTTTTATTATTGCTTTGCAGATTACTCTAACGCAAGCAATGAGCTTGGCTTTAGGCCTGTAATCATTAAAAACTATATAACTGGAGTGCAAGGCACTGTTGCCGTTGGATCCGTCATCAAAGGTTAGACAAAAGGGCCTAACTGTGCATTTATCATAGCAACGGTTCATAAGCTAAAATCGAAAATTTCTCAAATCGAACAAAAACAAATATTTTTTTGGCGAATTAGCCCTTTCAACAAAAATGCTTTTTTTAGTTCTCTCGCTTTCTTTCTTTTTATCAGTTTTCAACATTTTTTGTTATCTTTCTAGGTGATAACGAGTGTTATGTTAACACAGAACAAAACGGGCTTAAAGATGCAGAAGACGGCACAGAAACCCACTTCTCTAGTCTGGGTCAAGAAGGAAAGCGTGGGTGCCAACTACCAAATAGGAAACGGAGAATCGACCGTAAGTGACATTCTGCGACTTATTTTTGCTACCAGGTTTCCAAGCCCCATTCTAACATTGCTTGCATGTAGGAGCTTCAACAACAACTCACGAACATTTACACTGCAGTTCCTCAAGAGTAAATTATCATTTAAAAAGAAAAATAGCTATAGTTTCGAAAACGTACCTTCCGAAGAAGGCAACCGTTTTAGTGAAAAGAGGCCAGAAAGGCGAGTGCATCTGTTAAGACTAAAAATCACACTACGGAAGGAAAAGGAGAAAAATAAAGTACGAGGAGAAAGAAGGGACTAGAAATAAATAAAATAATGGTCGCTCATAGTTTATGTATTGGCGACCTTGGTTAACGGAAGAGGTCTATTTTGGCAGTAATGTTTTCAAAAATATCCATTATTTCTTCTAAACGAAGGCTGAAATATCTCAAAGAATTCCTAGCATCTTCCCAAAGGCAGTAAAGTCTCTCAACTGGCCATGCACCAGGTTGTTTCAAATGCGATAAAACCACATGTGGTTTTTGTCGACCGGACGAATGTACACGGAGGCCTACTATAAAAGCGGATATATATTTAAGTCAGTAAAGTTGACTACAACATTGCAAAGGTGTCACAGAAAACTATATGCAAATGCACAACAGAAATTATATTGCGCTGTAAAGGGGAACAACAAAAAAGAAAACGAAAGCAAACTAACCAAGCAATCATCACCTCCCCTATTTACCGAAAAACGAACAAGAGATACAGTCCATACTTAAATTACAACTGTTCCGAGAGAGAAGTTGAGCCAATACTCTACATAAAGCGAAGTAAAGCCTTAAAGGTAACCACACTGTGGCTTTAACACCCCATCGGCCGCACGTTACTTACTGCCCTCCAGAGCTTAGTCCTGAGCTGATTGGTTGAGTGGCTGGACTGACAGGCTGGTTTTTTCTTAGAGCTCCATTACTTGGATGCACCTGAAGCTGATCTGAGCTGCACCAAAAGTCAAAACTAATCCGTCTGTCACTGAGGCCTGAACCTTTAGGTGACCCTTAAATCTGCGACCGCGATTTCGTCGGAAATCTCTGCTGCTTGGTGTGGATACAACATAAGATCTTGGAATTCTCTTTATCTTGTCTTGTCTCACCACTGGCTGTCATTCCTGAGTTTTTGGGTTCTTTTAAAACCAGCGCTACTTTCTAACCTGTTTCGTGCCTTGTTGGTGCTTCTGTTGGACTTGCTTCACCATCAACTTATTGTCGATGTCCTCAACACCTTGGTCTCCTTGCATTGTCCTTGGAAGGTTATCTTGCAACGTAGGTCCCAAAGGCAACTCTGCTGGGTTCGGTAGCTTACTGTGGATAGGGGTTGTTCAGAGACTTAAGAGGGCTATGTTAGAGACTAAGTTTGTTCTCTGGGAATTCTTCAGAGTAACCTTGAAATCTTGAATCGTCTCTCGATGAATTAATCGATGCGCGGATATTTGAGAGAACTTTTGATGTGGCTGAACCCGTATCCCTTTCCAAATCGACGATAGTAGCCTTAATTGTGCAGCCTAGAATGCATTGTTCTTCAAAGATTTGTTTTTTAGACTTTTTAGACCAATAACGATATTTCTTTCAGTAGAAGATACCTTTAAGGGCAATAGCAAGATGCATCAAACTCAGATAATTCAAGATCATAGGAGTAACCAGTAGACCATGCTAAATGAAGATCTGGTCAGGGTAGCACAATTAAATATTTCGAAATCCAAATTTATGCTCATCGGTGGTCCGAAGAAACTTCCTTCTTTCAGCGAAGTTACCTTGACAATGTGTGAAAAAACTTTGGATCGAGTAAACACCTATAACTATCTGGGTGTTACCATCAATTAAAATCTAACAAGGTCTGATCACATGGAATACCTCCGTAGCAAGGCTTTGCAAAGGTTAGGTTTACTACGCAGAATTAAGTGTTTCCTACCAAGATATAGCAGGAAACTTTTTGTTACATCAAATATAATACCATTATTTGACTATGCAGATATCAATTTGGGAGACAAATCTAATGCGACGCTGATGAAGAAAGTCCAAGTTCTGCAAATGATTTTGCTGCCAAAATCGTACTCGATTTGCCAAAACATCCATCTGCTACCGAGACGCTCGATCAGCTTGGCTGGCATAAGTTAACGAAAAGAAGAAGACTTCATAGATTAATATTGCTTTTCAAGGTTTTAAAGGGCTTGATTGACTGGGATTTTAAATTTTACAGTTTTAAAGACATTCACAACTATAACACTTGGGGTAAAAATAACATCTGTAGGCCCCAGTCACTAATTCCTAAATTATTAACTTTTTATTTTTTTTTTTTATTTTTTTAACTCCAAATATTTAGGCATTTTTAGAACTGTAATTTTATTTTTATACATACATACATACATACATGCATACATACATAACCCTCACTTTAAGTCGAATTTTAAAGTAGCTACACTATATAGCTAGTATCTTCGAGAAACAAATTAAGGTCTCTAAAACTGAAAAAAAATAGACACAAAATAAGACAAAAATTAGTGGAAACTAATCAAACGTATTGAGACTTTGCACACGTCGCTTAAAATCATTAAAAGTACTGTTCCTTAATTCGTCCGGGAAGATCGTTCCATTGCTGGGCGGAAAAATAAGAAAAAGAGTGTAGTCCATAGTTTGTTGTTCTAGGCTTGCAGTTTATGATATGCTTAATAAATAAGTGCAGATGTATATTTCTCACACAAAGCAAATAAAACGGAATTTTCACAATTGCGATGAAAAAAAAGATACAATTTAGATGTTCTAACATAACATAAAGTGTTATGTTATGTCATGTTAGAACATTAAGCCTGGCAGATAGTCAGGCTCTTCATTTGCTTTTAATGCATTCACAGAATGTTAATTGAATTACTACAGCACAAATAAACCTTAGACATGAAAAAATGCAAATAAGCTTTTACATCAACCAGTTCCATTTATGAAATAATTCTGTGTTCTTAGGAACAGTCTGTTTTTTCTATTCTGTACACTTTTCTTTACTTGGTTTCTTTTGTTTGTATATATTTATTTTAGGAATTGTCAGGTATGGAATAGTCACTTTGTAGTAAACATTGGGTGACACTCGACTCCTCTGGCTACTTGACGTAGAAAACGAAGCAAAATTTGAATCTTCCTTACACTTAATTTATCCTTTTTCCCTATTTATTTATACCCAACGACTTCTTTAATAAAATAAAGGACAGGGGTAAAAGCAGAACAACTGATGATACTTACGTAACTTCACATGAACAAGGGTAACAAAAATCTCGCGGATTTCTTGAATGCGCTTTTTGCCAGTTAATTGGTTTTTTTACAGTGAGGGTCAATCCTTTTTCCTTCATGGCCAGGATAAGGATAAGAACAGTTTTACCTGGCCGCCAGTATAACTATACCGAGACTGTGCTTATAGACAAGGCAAACTACCATCTTTTCTACTTATTTATGCGAACGATTAAACTTTCCCGCCCTTTCCAAAATTAGGTCATATTAGGTGATCTTCGTAGGTGAACGACTACAGCTTCTTAGAGGGTTCTTACTTGGACAGCGCACTTATTTAGAGGAAAAAAATTGTCTTAACAGCGCGAGGAAGCACAAACAATATTTGCCATTCCGGCAAAGGAACACTTCGCAGGTACATTTGCCATTTTGGTTGTTTGCCAGTAGCGTAAAATGCGATTTAGGTGGTCAGTGGGCTATGGACCGCTTTGAAGAAGTTTAAGTCTAAGTTTGTAATCTAAGCGGGACAGCTGTCACGTGCTAAGTATCGCAACTTTCAACCCTCGGTTTCAGACGAAACTGTCGAAACTGGATTACCGCTAAATGTCTGAGAATGATTCAGTAGCTGAAGAATGGAACTATATACATAGTTGTTTGCTGTTTTGACAACTAACTTTCTTTAATTATTATTTTATGTAACAGCTGAGGACACGTTTCAATAGCAGCAAAAAGCTAAGCTCGATAGGGGTTCCTTAATGCCTTGATCAGCCAAGATTTCTGAGACATTCTGTTCAATATCCTGTAAAGTTAAAGATTAAATAATTATTGAAATGCGAATTGAGCTTCGGCTAACGAAAAAAAAAAACTATAAAACCGTACAATACTGCTCCAACAGGTGACATTTGAAAGGGTTGCGAATTCCGCATTCTGGATTCTTGATTCCAGATTCCTTACGTTCCACAAACCCTACAAAGACGGCAGCACTAAAACATGGAATCCGGAATCCGGAATCCGGAAACGGAAACGGAATCACGGAAATAGAAACGGAATACGGAATTAAATATCAATGATAGAAAATTAAAGAATTTCACATTGCATAATTTAGTACAATCCAAAGAGAATTTGTTTTAGTTTTCTTGGCAGTTTCCTTAAATATATTCTTGTTATTGTGTCTTGCTAAGGTTTGCCGTAGCGTGAGTTATTGCACTGCAAGGCCGATGAAAGTAATTTTACGATTAATTTTTATTCACGAGTCTATGGGTTGGATAATACAGTTAAATATTACCTTTGTAGCTAAATATCAAGAATAGTGGTAGTTGGCCTCAGACCACACCACGTGATTGTCCCCAACTGAATGCTCAACACATGACCAACCCCTGACATGACCACAGTTCTGGTGTTTAGCAATAAGTTCAACTTTTTCGCCAAGCTGAATACTGATCGATGGAATACTGGTGTACCAGTAACTGAGTTTACGTTGACGTCCGTCCTTTTGTTGAAGAGGCTTATTAAACATGGTGCATTATTTTGATGTAATCAGTTGTGGAATCAATCAAATGCATGCACAATTCTCTCTTCTCTGGAATCCACAATGCCATGGTTCTCTTGAGTAAGTTGTCTTGATAAATAAAGCTGAACGCTGTTGAAGACAACCCAGAAAAGACACTCAGGAAAAACTTGACGGCGACGCCTTTCAGTTATATAAACGACGCCTCTGTCGATTTAAACGAAGTCTGTCTCCATATAACTTACCTTTTTCTTAAGGAACTAGTTTTTGTCATTGCCGTTTTTCTCCTTGCTTTGCTGTCCCCTGAGAATTTGGATTCTTTCCCGGAAGTGGTATCAAGAGTCTTTTCACCGGAATTGACTCCTCTACTGAGCTAATTTATTCATCTATGTCTTTTTTTTTTATCTGTTTAGTTGTTTTATTGTCATTGCTAACGTTGTTTTTTCAAATCGATCGCTTGGAACCTTCTTTCACGGATTCTGTATTCCGTTTCCGTTTCCGGATTCCGGATTCCTTGTTTTAGTGCTGCCCTACAAAAACATGGCGGACAGTAAGGTCACGTTCTACCGTCTTCTACCCCTTCTTCGTTGGGTTAGAACCATAGCCACATGGAAAACAGTGATTTAAAGTATGCATTCTTTATGAATGGACAATTTTCGAGTTGCATTTACCCGATTTCTCGCTTTTCTCGCTGACAATTCTTCTGGACTTCGCGATGAAGAAACGCCGGCGAAATGGCCAAGTAAGGCAAGTTTCGTCACTCACCCCTCGACCAAAACTGAATGGCCGCCAAAACTTTTAACACGATTAAGTAGCTGAAGGATTGAACTACACAGTGATATGCAGGAGAGCCAGTAAGTGTGAGCCACGTTTGAGATTTAATCCACTGAATTTGGCTAAAATCGCATGTTTCGCTAAATAGGTCAAAGAGGCCAAGTGTGTTTCCTCAGATTTTCTAAACGAAAAGGTGTCGATGATTCTGACCTGTATTATTTTAAAGATAAAGGCTCAGTTAAAATAACCAGTAAATTGGAAGCTTTGGGTCGCACTCTTTTATCCGGAACAATCGGTTGAATTTTGACAAAATTTGCATATTTCACAAGCATCTCGGGTCCTCATGTGGTGCCGACAGAGAATTCGTTAAAAAAAAATTTACAGAAGCTAATTTCTCCAATCTAGTTTCATATTTGTTACATACTTATTAAAAGAAGTCCACAGAAAAATTATGAGCGAAATCTATTTTGTGGGCAAAACTCGATATGAGGATCTTACAGAGACTGGCTCTTAAGTCTATTATCTATGGTCATTCCGAAAATATCTTACTCGTTTTTCTCTGGAAAAGAGAATTTGTTGTCAGTTTGACCAATACTTAAAGCTTGGTGTTTCTTTGCGTTTACGATCATGCCGTTTTGGCTGTACCCAGAGGAGGAGTGAGCGTCTTCCCACACTGCATTGCGATTGTGTTTCTTACAAGATGGCGAAGTTTTCCTTCGTAAGTCGTGTTTTTACGGTGTTTTTGTGTGACATTTTTACCGGGTTAGAATCCTAACGAGAGGTAAGTAAGACTATTCATACATTCTTTGTCTTTTTATCTTTTCATAAAAGGAAGCTTTACCGGAGTATTTCTTCTGGAACGTATATTTTTTCGTATTTGAATTGTGATCTCCTTGTCTGTCATCGGTTACTGCCTAGGAATAGTTCCAAAAACATGTTTGTAGTTTCTTTTCTAGTGGGGTATTGTTTAAGTAAGTCCGATATTTAAGTAATTCAGAAGTTTTTTTTTTTGTATTTTTACTAAAGTGACCCAGGAATTTAAACATTTTGAAGGCCGAGAAATGGGTCAACTTTGATGGTTTTGTGATAAGTCTTACAGAATGCTGCGAAACGTGTCATTACTCAGGAAATGCGGAGACTCTGAAAGTAGTTTTTTGTTATTTATTCCGATTTTTAAGCAAAATGGCTTAATCTGAACACTGTTAAATACCTCAAACATTGCCAATATATTATTATACAGAGACTTAATTAATCTCACATCTCACATTCCCAGGCGTTACCCGTGCCAAATCTTCAATCATTTCAATATCCTTTGCTTTACCATAAGGCAGGGTAGCCAATACCAAAGAAATAATAAAGTGATTAAAATTAAAATCTATCCTTAATTATGAAAGATCTTCAAGTCTTGAAATCTTGCCATGGGTCTCTTTGATAACTAAGATGAAAGTTCTTTGGATTCATAAAAGGTGAAAAAAGAATGGCTTTCATGGCTTTTCTAGCATTCTTTTTAACTGCTTTATTGCCAAATAAATTTTTATATATTTTGTGATTGAGGTGTTTATCCCATTTATATTTTTAGGGAAACCTGCAAGTGTATGAAATCATTGATGCCCTTCATTAGTGGAGGCTAGATATCAAAGTGATGGTGCAAACCAGACTCAGTTGGATTATAGATTTTAGAATGTATGGATGGATCTTCTTGTTACCTCATTTTACGTCACAGAAAGCACCATCTTAGTGGCATTTTTATATCAATATCCATGCAGTTGCTCTCCACTAAGAGTGTTATGTCCTGCATGTGATAGTTTTCCTTTTCAATAGTCCCATAGCAGGCCAATGCAAATATAGCACACTAATTGTGATGACAGGATAAAGGTGCACTTGCTGATGCACAAAATGGCCCTGAACAAAAGACGCATAGACAAATGAGTTCTCCAAGGCAGAACACACCAAGGTAAATAGCTCCAACTTTTTCATGTTTCAGTCTAATTCGTTTCTAACTGTCCCGGGTTGAGAACACTACAACATTTTGAAACATGCCTGACCAACCAGGCTTTTTAGAAGAAAGATATTCTGAGGTTAGTTGGCTCATTTCCATGTAATCAAATGAATATCTATTAAGCTAACGATCATTTTTTTCATTGGTTCAGAGCTTTTAATTTAATCTTGAGCAAAATGACTGTTAAAATTATTTTCATTTCTGGGTCTTTATTATAGAGTTGCCATAAATTTTCTCTTGATATTCACATGTTTTGTACTAAAAAGTAAATATGAATAATAAATTTTACAGAAACCATAATATGAGACTACACTGTTCTCTCTATAGCCTACAGAAAATAGCAGGCAGCTGGTGGGAGAGCATCCGGATTTTCGGCTCTAGTTTCATCCAGTTTTTCTCGGTTAGTCCCCCTTTAGAGTCTGTTCCAAATGTAATGAATTGAATTTGATTTATTGTGGCATGTTTAAGCTTAATCAAAACTCGGTGAGTACAAAATGTATTTTAATCAGCCGCAGCTATAGCTTATTTCAAAGTGCTTTTTCTATCCCAGTTATAAGCCCCTCCATTTATAACCCCTTCTACAACCCTTACAAGGATGTATATGCCCAGGACTTATAAGCAACAGTTTATGGTAACTGACTGCAGAAGCTAGATGATATTCTCAAACCTCAAAACCGTATGTAAACAATTAAGTAATTTTTTTTCACTCTTCTATGAACTGCCTCGGTAAGATTCTGTATTACCCCATACATTTATTGTACATTTAACAATTTCATACTTTTTCTCACAAATAGTTTAATATGCATAGAGTCGAAGCATGTGTGCATAATAAATGTATGGGGTTTTACCGAGAACTTACCACTGCCTCTTCAGTACATCAATAGCAGCAAACTAAGACAACTTTACACATCCCCATCCAAAATTAATAGTTGCCAATTATGTGTAAGAGGCTATTGTTGGGGATGTATCTTAAGTAATGGTTTGGACAGCATACAGGCCATACAGGCATCTGCTTTTTATGGGTGAAAGGTAGCTGAAGGTAGGCACAAATGTACTCTGTTTTAAGCTTGCACAATTCTTTCATTTATAAAATGAAAGTATAACAACAACACAAGAGGCCAAAAATATAATTCGGTACAAAAGAAGTTCGCAGCAAATAGCACATTCTTTAATATACAGATCTATTGAAAAGTAAACAGTAAACTACGACGCCTATTAATCAATGACATGTCAATGTTTACATGAATGGAACTTGTCCCATTTTACGAACAACAATGGAAGTACCGCCGGAGCACCTTCTTAATAAGGATCATCGTCTTCTCTAAGGATCTGGTGACTAAAGAAATGTTAGAAACGTGAGTTACCTTTTATTTCAATTGCTTGACAAAGCAACGACGGTACTTGCATGCAACTCGCACAAGCCTAGATCGAAAATCTGGTTGAGTGACAACACAAAACGAACAACAAAAATCTCCAAGGAAGGAGTGTCCCATAATTCAATAAAGAATGGTGCATTCGACTTACCTTGATTTAACAGCTAGTGATTCCAGAAACCATACCAGGTTCGAGGAAATCAACTACAGAGTTTAGTTTTTAGATCATTCGGGACTTTTCGAGTGGCATCACGAAACCTTCCTTTTTGTCATATCCTTCACAAAAATTACACGAGCATTACGAAAAACAAATTCAATGCATCCCCGACCAAAAGGGCGAATAGACTAATCGTCCTTTGAAAGGTAGCGGATCTATCTCCGATAGCCGCGAATTTCTAACAACACATTTCGCCATGTTGTTCTGGCTTGTTCAAGCGCCTGAACCGAATGATGACGTCACGAAAATCTTGATATATTACTTTGAATCGCAATGCATTGCGGGAAGACGTTCACTCCTCCTCTGGGCTGTACCATTGGTTCCTTTTTGAAGTTATTACAAATGCGCCTATCTAAAATAAGTGGGTCCGCATCGGATTGATAGATCTGATGATAATCGGCGTAAGCGTGTAATTTAGTTTGCGTAACATGGAAAAATAGATCGTTTATAAAAATATTGAGGAATACGCTGAGGAATTCCTTGTTTACAGCTTCCCAGCTAGAGAATGCGTCCCTAAACTTAACCCTCTGAGATCTGTCTCATAGGTAATCTTTAAGTAGGCACGGCTTTCCAAGTCTACGCCATAGGCCTTGAGCTTGGCAAGAAGTAACGGGTGTTGTATGACATCAAAGGCCTTGGATAACTCCGTGAATAACACTACAACCAGCTCTCCTCTGCCCCGCATCTTTCTCCAGTCTTCGGTCATTCTTAGCAAGGTTGTCTCACGGTTATAATACCTCCTGTAAGAGCTAATAAAGCGCGACAAGATTGCTCGATAGAAGTCATCTATCTGAAAGGCTAAGAGTCTTTCAAAAACACAGGGCCCCACTAAAAACCACATATGTGACGTGGGCTCCCTGTTTAAATATTATTATTATTATTTTTTTAATAAGAACGGTGCGTTCGGATGCATGTGTGGGGACATGTCGAGAAAAGCAACTAAGATGAAATAGACAGAACGAATGAACAGCGATATTCTAGAGTGCAAGAAAAAAGCCAAGGAAATGGTGTCTTCAAATAACCCTCCTTATTACACAAATGGAAGGAAGAAAGGTTATATAGAAGTGATCTATGGGAGGAGAAGGGTTATGGATATCTTGAGTTAAAGAGTCAAAACCTGAGAGATCAGGCCTCAAGATTAGAAAAAATGCTGCAGGATCGTACGAGGAACAACTGGAACTTTAGCTTAGCGGACTGAAACGAGGGAGAACCTGAGTCCAGTGAAGGAGAGGTTTTTGAAGAAAATAGACAATCTGCTTATCAAAACAACGTTCTCCGGCAAGCTGAAAATGCTTATTATGCAAACTCTGTGAACTTGGATTTACATACATGTTGTACGTCGGTGACTAACGTGGATGTGGTGCAAGCAAGTAATGAAGTTAATCAAACTACTTCTCCCCAGAGATCTCAAGATTCAACACAGCGAGCGCAAAGCACAATTCAACCAAACCTACCCGATTACGAGGTGTTTCCCACTGAAATCAAGAACAGAAAATGGGGCAATATCAATCACGAGAGCTTCTGTGATACTATCAATGGTGTTTGAGATGAAATTGTCCATTTCAGGAGAAATATTTTCAACGTACCATCGGGAAGAGCCGGAAAAGCCTCAAAAGAAGAGCTAACGTTCTGGATAAAGCAGTCACTCTGACACCCACTTAAGGAGAGCTAGGCGTATCCGACTTACGGTTTGAAGCTCCACAACGGTTTGCTTCTTCTACGTCAATAACAGCATCGCACGTAGATTCTATTACCACACAGAGCATGTTCATGGTGGCAGGTGAGAATTCCACGGAGGAGTTAAAAAGACAACTTCAAGCCTTGAAAACTGCGTCGCTGAATTCGAGAATGGAAAGTATTGATTCCACTCTACCTTCGGATCTGCTGCGGTCAGTTACCCAATCGAGAGACAAGGATGCGAGCTCATCGCTTACCGCAGTGCCTAATGTCTATCAAGGCTTGGTGCTGAATAAACAAGAATCCAGAGACTCTCTGCGTCTGAGGTATAATATGCCCCTGTCCGACTTAGCAAGCAAGTGTGTTTATGGTGAGAAGTATACTATCTGCCATACCCTGTCATGCAAAAAGGGAGGGTTCGTGGTGCAGAGACACGATGGTGTTCGCAACCTACTTACCTCACTTATTGGCAAGGTTTGCACCAACGTTGAAGTCGAACCACAACTACAACCTCTCGATAATGAGCGATTCAACCTCAGAAGCGCGGTAACAAGCCCAAAGGCAAGACTGGACTTCAAGGCAGACTTCTCGTGGAGTTACAGCATTTTTTGATGTCAGAGTAACGGATGTTAACTCCAAGCGTAACCAGGGAAAACCAACACCCACAATCTTTAAGGAGCAGGAGGAGGGTAAAAAGCGGAAGTACCAACAGAGGGTGCTGGACGTTGAAATAGAATCTTTCACTCCCCTAGTTTTTGGAACCAACGGTGGGATGGGATCCGACTGCAACTGCTTTCTCAAACCCCTAGCCGAGAAGCTCTCAGAAAAGAATGAGGAACCTTATCACATTACTATTACTTGGATTAGAACATTGCTTTAGTTTGAGATTTTAAGGTCGGGACACACATCCGTAAGAGGTTCCAGGACACCCTTCCTCAAAATTCCACAAGGGGATTTCATTGATGACGACTGCAGCCCTCAAACTTTGCCCAGTAAATCGTCTTAGTTCATAAGTAAATGAAACGACTTTCGTTTTGGGAAATATTTCAAAATACAGATTTTGGAGCGCTCAACGGTCAAACTGACGAATGCCCTAAATTTGCGTCTGGCGAAAGCCAAAAATTGGACAAATTACTAAGCTCGCTTCTCCAAATCCACAAAAAACGGGAAAAATGATTATTATTTCTAGCTTACGGTGTTTATCAACAGTGTGAATAGCCTGTGAATTTTGAATTTTGTTGAACTGTGTCTACAGAAAAATTAGTTTACTAGCACCTATGAGAGGCCATTTTCAAATCGCTGCAGTGTACCCTCTCTTTGTTGGCGATTATTTCGTAAGTCCAGACCTGCCTGCTCTGATTTTCTACTTAAATGAACTAAGAAGGTGCTAGGAAGTATAGAAATCTAAAAATACTTTGCGCTTTTGATCTTCCTTTAACGCAGAGACTTTGAACTTTTGGTGTTTTTGAAGACACGACAGCCAATTATGCAAATTAGCTTGATCAAGAAATTCCATTAGAAAATGTTGTGCTCTTGTAATTTTTTTGGCTCAATTGTCGGCAATATTTCTCTACTAAGCAGTTTAATAAAATAAAGTATATTTCAGTTTAGAAATTACGCTATAACTGCAATGAGGTTTCAGAAAAGTACATATGTTTAATAAATTCCGGCTTCGCTGGCAAATGTTTTGCTATTTCAGACCTAAATGCTCTAATTGTCGGGTTAAAAGCAGCTAAGGAGACACTTGTTAGTATAGAAATATAGAAATATTCCGGTTTTTTATTCTTCCTCAAACATAGAGGCTTGAAACTTTTGTTCTTTTGCCAACGTGACCAGCGCGCCTTGTTACCAACAAACTGAACAGACAGAAAATCCTCTCTTTTCTCATGCGTTTCACATAAATGCTACACAGATAAAAAAAACCCTTTTTATGCCTCAAAAAGTTCTAAAAAAAGGGATGTATATTTTTTAGTTTCAGTTAGTCTTAAGATGCTATTAATAGCAAGATATTTGGGAGAGTCTTTCTGTTATGTCGCGCAACGATCGTCTTCTCAGTGGTAAAAACTAATTGTCAGTCAGGTATTCAAAGAGTTTGCTTACATGCCTGTTGTGGATAATGGTGTTTTGATTCTTAGTTTGTCAAGTATTGTAGTATTAAAGATCAAGCAGATCATGCCAAGAAGGTTTTAATTTGTCATGTTGTTTTTGCAAACGGTTTTCAACTATCAGGATTTTATGTATCCAATTATTTCACCTTGCCCTTCTTTGTTACCTAAGACTGCTGCGACTTTTGCATCGTTGAAATTGTCCCTACTCACTCGAAGGTGTAACAGTGGAGTGCGGACAGAATTTGCAAACGTACTGAAACGGCGTTACCTGAGCTTATCAGCAATTTAGGGTTTGGTGGTTCTTTAATTGGCCTCTATGAATGTTCAGTTGTGAAATAATTGTGACCAAACTCACTGCTGTGATTACGTGTTTTAGTAAATTTCGTTATCCACAGCCCTAAGCGACACCTGCATGGACAAATATGGTGCCTTTCCGTCCCAAACACCCTGAGTGAGATCAAAATCTGCGATTTACACCCCTAAGCGAGATGACGAGCATCCGTGTACATAAATACGGCAGTCACCCCCCCCCCCCCCCCCCCCCCGTAGGACCTTTGAGACACCGACACCCATCCTTACTACTGAAATTGATAGGAGTATCTTTGGGACTCACTTTCGCCAAGAGAGGTCATGGAAACAACAGACAAAAATAACCTACGCAGCACGGTGCGAATTTTAAATAGATTTTAAGAGAATTATTATGGGGCACAGGGATTCGCTCTCTTAGCTCATTCTCTCTTGCTTTCGCTTTTTTCCGCATTTGGTGAAAGCGGCATATATTGGACGTCGCCTTCTTGTTCAAAATCTCATTTTATTGCAGGGAATATATTTGCACACAACTCAGTGTACACCATATGTCTTTTGGGACAAAAACAACTGAACCCACCAGCCAAATCTAAAGTAGTTCTTGTTGTTGTTGTTTTGTTTGTTTTTTACCTTATAGGATTTAGAGTACTAGCTTGTATGGATGCAAGCAATGAAACTTATTTCAAACTACAGGCACTTGCGCGAAAAAAATTAATATATGAAATTTATAATTTATTTCCAAAACCAAAGTTGACCTCATGACCTTGAAGAAGTCACGATGCTTCGATTGACATGACAACTTCCCATTTATGGTATCTCTCAGCATATATCCATGTTGGACGAATGCTTTACATCATGTATTAAATTTAACTCATCATATCCTCATTAACTTAGCGACAAGCCAAAAGGTAAAGGTCTAAACAGACAACCCGTTTTCTTATTGCGTGACTAAGTGCGTCATGGTATATCCTGGAAATTACGAGCGATCGCACTTCAAAAACTGTAGATGTCACCCTTCGAAATCACATTAAACAATGCAACAACGAAATTTCTGTTTTACTTGGCAATATTTCCAACAAATAAGGGCAAAACAAGGTGACACTATTTTTTTTTGGAATTACTTTATCAAATCTAATTTGCATAATTGACGGCGGTCGTGTCTTCAAAAACACCAAAAGTTCAAAGTCTCTGCGTTAAAGGAAGATCAAAAGCGCAAAGTATTTCTAGATTTCTATACTTCCTAGCACCTTCTTAGTTCATTTAAGTAGAAAATCAGAGCAGGCAGGTCTGGACTTACGAAATAATTGCCAGCAAAGATAGGGTACTTTGCTGCGATTTGAAAATGGCCTCTCATAGGTGCTAGTAAACTAATTTGTCTGTACACACAGTTTAACAAAATTCAAAATTCACATGCTATTCACACTGCTGATAACCGTAAGCTAGAAATAATAATCGTTTTTTCTCGCTTTTTGTGGATTTGGAGAAGCGAGCTTAGTAATTTGTCCAATTTTTGGCTTTCGCCAGACGCAAATTTAGGGCATTCGTCAGTTTGACACTTGAGCGCTCCAAAATCTGTATTTTGAAATATTTCCCAAAACGAAAGTCGTTTCATTTACTTATGAACTAAGACGATTTACTGGGCAAATTTTGAGGGCAAACTATTTTTCGACCCCGAATGCAGCGGACCCCTTTTACAGACACTGCCTCTTAAACGCTATTAGTATTTAGGATCTTTTTCATATTTTTATTTCATTTTTAATCGAAATGAAGTGTTTTTAATTGAAAGGATTTTTTTAATCGAAATGAACAGGAGCTTATGAAATGAAATGACTTGTAAATAGTGCTTTGACTGAATATTTTTTTCCTTTTCAGCGAAATTATTATAAAAAGTGATACCGGTAAAAGTAAATTATAACTATTTTGCACTTATAGCGGAGCTCCTCGCACGCCGGAAGCGCGCGCGTGGACGTAGCCCCATAACTAAGGTAATCTACCCATCCCAGAAAATTTGGTAATTACGTGACCGTATACCGCCCGCCCGCCGTCCGTCCGCACCACAGGAAAACCAATGTTCAATCTCACACTTTCTAGCTAGTTTGGGAGCCCAGGGAGCCTAGATAGGAGAAAGCTATCAATGTTCAATTGACAGCTGTCAAGACAAGGTATCCGCTGACCAGTATCACCTGGCCGTATCGCGGGCTCAGGTGTCGACCCATCCAGGGCGAGTATTTTTTTAAGTTATCTGCTGACAAGTTACTAGTTTTCAGATGATCGCAGGCTCAATTTTTTTTTTAAAAATTCATATGAAATATATTGTGTTTATGTCATTATGGCCCAGCACTATTATCATTTTGATTTCAAACTGACCTCGGACGCGAAAATTCAGCCAGTTATTTAAAAATGCAAGAAGGGAAAACAGATGTTTTTCACTTTTCTCAGGACAGTCACGCTTTGGTCACGCTCCACGTCCAATTTTTATGCCCTGATTGGCCAAAATTTGACAGGTGAGTTCATGCGGAAAATTCATTCAACATCTTGAAACTTGTTTGCTTCAACAGCTGACGGAAGCTGACAGAGTTTTGTGTCAACTTGTGATGTTTTTAATAACTGTCTTTTTTCACTGGATGTACAAAATGAAATACAGCTGCTACCAAGAGTCTTCTGTTAACGTTATTCATGGCTGGGTTCTTTATTGAATTGTTGGTTGAGAAATGCGCTGCTTGTCAAAGTCGGAAATCCGATTTCGGATGGCATCGTTTTTGTTTCTCACCTTGCTGGATGTGTAAGCGATTCAGGCCTTACTTGATAGCTTTCAGGAGCTGCATCTCGAAATATGGTAAGCCTGAGTTATCATTGTATTTATATCTGTTTTCATGAAGTCGAGCGCAGTTTATGAGGCTAGTTTATGCACGTTTGTGTTAAGATTTGAGACACTGGTCTGACCTAGTATGAGGTTTGAAAGCTTACAGAACTTGGAAAACCCATTAGTCGATAGTTCACCGCAAATAACAAGAAAAACCGTTCCGAAGAATATTTAGTTATTATTTTGGCTGTAGAAAGAAAACTTTGAGCGATTTACTTGTCGCGAGTTCATCGAGGAAAACAGCAAACACCGGGAAGCCGGCGCCTTAAAATTAAACTTAATTTTTAAGCTTAAAGACTCTAAGATTCTTATAGACACTTAAATACTTGTTTTCGTGAATGAAACTTGTTGTCTCTGTAAATGTTCTACGAATTATTTTTCTGATCTTTTATTTATTATTGTTAGTTGTCTTTTGCAATTTTCATCGCTTTGCCGCCCTTTGCCGTTATTTGTTTACAGTCGTTCATAAACATCGCTTGCAGGAGTACTCAACGTTCCGCGCGTATCGCCGTGACGGTCATAAAACTATCAATAAAAAATAAACACAATAAATTCTTTATTATGTTGAAGCGTAACTCTGTTAAAATTTCTTTGCGAACTTGGTAGGTGATTTTTTAATTTTTTTGAACGGTTTCGCTAATTAAAAGCCCACGCGTGCTTCGATGGTGCTGAATATTGAATGAATGGAATTAGTCTTGAAAAATTGTGAAACTGACTGCTAATTGTCTGAGGTTAGGCGGTCTGTATGATAAAAACAGCGCCTCATAGTACTCTGTCACCTCAGATGTGATGTATAAAAAGTATAAAAGGTTGATTTACACGCACCCAGATTTGTTGGCAAGATTTCCTAAAGTAAACTTGTCGAACGTAAAAATTCGGCCTGATTTGTTTTCCACGCCTACCGGTAATCTAACGTGATCAAGAGCCATTATTGCTCTAAAATGTGACCGAAGATGATTGCCAGTGCTATTTTTTGGGTTTACATATAAGGCTATCAACTCGATGCAAGATTTGTTTCACTCTAAAATCACTTTAGGCTGCATTCATTATGTATCCTACAGGGGGGGCAGAGGATTTTAGGGGAGGGTTCTCAAATTTTTAGAGTCAAAAAGGGGGGATATGAAAATTGTTTAAATATCTCCTGGGGGATGCTTATTTTTTTGTAAGATTCTGTCTAGCTTTTGTAATAGTTTTAAAAAGTGAAAACAAGAAATGATAAGCAAGGATTGTAAAGCAACAAGGGTACTTCTATTATTCTGAGAGACTATAGTACCTATTTTGTAGTTTTTCAAGCAGTGTGCCTGGCCTGTAGATGTAATGTTGGATACAGTATAGAAAGTAAAACATCTAAAATGGAAACATTTAATGCAACCTCAGTCGAAGCAGTGCAACTTTATTGAATCAAAGAATGCAAAAGAAAACAACGTAATTCGACAGTGCACAGTTTTATGAAATTGAACAACAAATGTGCACTTTTAACATGACGTCGCTAAAATTCAAACTAAAAAATAAACTATCCCCCTTAACTAGATTTTACTCTCACGATGCATTAGAGCAGCTGAAAACTAACTGTGAAACAAATTTTCACTTCAAAAGGGTTCTTGGTTTTGTGATAGAGTACGCTTGAATTTCTGTAAGCTTTTGTGTGACGCGGCATTTACATGACGGCCAAGAGAGCTGTCATGTAGGTTAAAAAAATGACTTATTTCAGGAAGTTTTGCCATCTAAACAGTTCATGTACCGGAAAAAGTATTATTATATTTCTGTTGGTTTCCGTCCGCCATGTTGGAGCTCATCCAGGTGAGCACCAGCATGGTGTCTCCTTACAAATCTCTATAAATTTGGGTAAAACATTTCTTCGGATATCTCGTATACGAAATATTCCTCTGACCTGAATCTTGGCGAGGGTCTTTCCCTATGTACCTCCTTTCATTTTCCAGCTATTGAATGGTTTTGATTTTGATTTTTATCTATTTTGAATGGAGTGACCGCGCTGAAAACCAGCAATGAATTTTCTGTACCAGTTTGAAAGGGGTCCACATACACCCAGTGCACCCCATGCTATATCTGCCACTTGTCAAGACAACAAATAATTAAGCCATTAAGGTTAAAAAAGAAAAAGATGTGACCATAAAATGTAGAACATTGTCATTTTCACTCATCTTTGTCCTTATCCTCAACACTGTCAATCTCATCAGTCACCAACATCATTGTCAATATCATCATCATCAGCAGCCTTTTCACCAGCAACATTGTTATCCTCATCATTATTGTCATCATCATCAATATCCTCCGCATCGTCATCCTCCAGTGCACATGTCGCACTTGAGAGGAATGATTCTGAATGGCCGGAAAACGAGGGTGAAGAGGATGGCAACAGCGGAGATGAATCCGTGAATAAGTGTGATAGTGAGAGTGATGATGATGGTGAGGTTGTTGCTTTTGTCGACGAGAGTGACAGTGAAATGGAGGTTCCTGTCAATACTCCAGGCCTGGTAGTACTCGTACACGAGGTGGCAGGCTATCTATACCTAATTCGCGCTACTTAGACTGGCTGGCATAGGTATGACATAAACAGTCAAAGCTCTCTCGATGTTCTTATTAAACATGTCTCTTGAATTTTCAAACATATATAATGTACTATTATACAGATTTTTATTTTTATTTTCCCTGTGAGGGAAGAGGGGGGGGGGGGTATTCATTTTTTGGCTGATTGCTTGGGAGGGATTATGAAAATTTGTATGGACCTTGGGGGGGGGGGGGGGGGGAATATAAAAAAACGAGCCGCTGAAAAAAAAATCCTCTCCTCCCCCCCCCCCCCCCCCTCCGCCACCCCTGTAGCGTACATAATGAATGCAGCCTTAGCCTGTCCCTCAAAAGTCACACGAATGTGCCCTTAATTTAACTGATTTGTGGATTACAAGTTTATTGTTTGTTTTAAATTATAAATTTATTAATGGAGCTTCGCTTTTAGCCCTGGCTAAATCTATATATTAAAGCTTTGAGTTTAAACCCTAAAATAATTTGATCAAAAATGGTTAGTTTTTTCGTCTTTCTTCGGTGCCGCAAATTTATACGACAAAGTCATGGTTCGAGGTTGTCCGATATAGTGAGAAGTGATGCCATCATGAGTGGATGGAAATTGATCGCTCTTTTTTATACAAATCATGTCCAGTGACATACAAAATCAACTATTACAGCTGATTCTTAACTCGTAGCACAAGCCGATTAATAAAATGGGAATTGCTCGTACTGAAAAGAAAAAAAAAACAACTAGCTTAATAACGAACAGCCTGCAAACCACTAAGCTGAAACTTATGCCATGTTAGGCCCCTTTCAAACGTGGAATTTCTTATCAGTGCCGAAAACCTACTTTAGTCGAAGAAAATAATTAAATACGGCAGTTGATTCAGACGTCGGATATAATGGTGCCGAATTGAAATCCGTTTCTAGTAAATAATCCTAGTCTCTAGAAAAAATTGTTACCCAATATGGATAAGGGTTAATATAATTAATGCATTATATTCAGCACATGTGAAATGCGATTTCTAAATCAAATGTTGAACCTAAGTCGAATTTTTGGCTGTAATTCAGTCGCAGTTTCGGCAAAGTCGTATTTAATTTGAAACTGTTGATTCAGACGTCGCAGTTCAAAGCAGTTACCTCTCGAATTAAATTAGGCACATGTGAAATACGACATTTGAAATGCGCAATGGTAACAGTGTCCAGTATTACTATAAATACCGGTAGATACGCTATAATATATCTGGCTTCTTTTATATTCCTGTAAATTCTGCTTTCAATTTACCACATTATGTTACTAGCTAGATGCACCACACAGGCAAGAAAGAGAGTGAAAAAGAAAAAGAAAAAAAAATATTAGGTCACGAAAAATTCGCGGCAAGAGGATTCGAACCCGGACCCTCTTAATTCGTTAGATCTGAAATGAACACTTCTATCTACTGGACCACCTCGGTAAGCGCCCAGATCCTTTGTTTAAAAGAGGTATCTATTCCTTCTCCATGGTGATTGACAGTTTTCAAGGATGACTTTTTCGGTTACCGTGTAGAATTTATAAAATCTTTAACTGATCGAAGCCAGACGGAAAGCTCACGATAAACTCATTAATACTCTTTCAGGCTTGGTCCACGCCGGGGAAAGTTTAAGAAGTTTATGAACTATCGATCTCGCGTCTACCAACTGAACAGTATGACCGTTCGATTCTCTCCCTGCTCGTAAGGTGTCTTTTCATCGGTCGGGAAAAACATTAACACAACATTGTTTATCATTATTTCCATATGTCAGTGGTGTGAGTATCTATCTTTGTATCTTTGTATCTTCGTATGTTGGGATGTTTGTTACCAGAGCCAGTAAGGTTGAAGGTACTATGAGTTGATGCTTAGGAACCAATGAGATCTTGGCATCTATTTAAACATGACATTGGTAAAGGTCGAACAAGGGCACTTTGAGATCGTCATCTTGATTCCTCACAATTTTTCGTCTTTTATTATGGTTACAGATGTTTGGAAGCGTTACATAAAATACCTTCATGATTCAAACACTGTGCACAGTAATGCAGCTGTTTAAGGGTTCATATTTTAGTGTGGATGCTGCTTCAAGACATTTGTGACCGATTGGGCTATCGCGAACGGTACAACGCACGTATTTATAAGTTGTGTTTCACCCTGCTTCCAGTGCAGGTAGAGTATAAAAGATGATATATTTTCAAAGCTCTTCCAATGAAACGATAATTGATATTTAGATATGAACTTTAATTCGAAAGTATGCGGCGTATAAATTGTGGTTTTAGATGTTTGAAAGGCAGCTTTTTTTGGAATTTGTATCGAGTATCGTTAATCCTGTAAACAAGCTTTATTCTCTCGCTTACAAAGTGCAACAGACCTTTTTCGTTCCGGCAATTAAGACATGAATAAGTGAACAACATGATACATCCTTCCTGCTTACTAAGTATAGTTATTGAAACGTATTTTATTTAGTAAAGATGCGTAACTTAAAGAATCTCAACCACCCAGTTTGCATTGCGCACCTTTGTTGTTGTTGTTATCCGGGACATGCTTATAACGCTCCCATATTTGGTCAAAGATAAGACAGGTCCAGACAAGCGTGAAAGGTCACATTTGTTATGGAAATTGAAGGAGACAGTGAGCGTGATTTTTCATCGCCGATTAGAACCGTAAACAGGGCTCATCGCCGTGAAACCACCGTGACCGCCGCAGTCGCTGCTCCAAGAACCAGCGACGCCAACAGCAATCGCGCAATAAGAATCCGCTCAAACTAAAAATTTTGTATTCGTGTCGTTTCACTTAGCTGTTGTTACTGCTGTGACTAACTTTAGCTTTACTCGCTGTAGGTTTGCACTTGTAAAAATACTTGCAGCCACAAGAAAAGTACAAGGCTGTCCGTGCCAATATTTTACCTTGATGCACTTGAGGTGAAGTATCATCTCGATGAGCGTGAGGAGATCGATCACGCTCTCGTGTAAGTTCCTGGTGAAGAAGTATCTCCGCAAAATCATTATTCGAGATTCCGTTTACCCCAAGGGCCTCCGTCCGTTTAATCCACATATTATGTGCGGATTCCTTGAGTTTTAGGCGTTTGATGCCTTCTGGCCTTCTTGGACGGCCCCTAGCAGAACGGCTGTCCGCCATATTGGCCGACGTTTCTACGAACCGCGAAAGAAAACCAACTAGACAGTGCCCTTTGAAAGAATTTTCTTCCACGAATGCGAATCACAAAGATAGTTCAGAAACTACAGAAAGAATTCCAGAGGAAGCAGGACCTTAATAACGCCTATAAATTGTCGAAAGAAAGGAGGGAATATCAAGGTGATAAAACTTGGATTTTCGGGGGCCCTGAAAATGGCGAATGAAGAGCGTGAGTTAAGCGTGAGCGCGCAATGCAAACTGGGTGGGTGAGATTCTTGAAGTCGAAACGGTAGCGGTCAGGGAATTAAAATTTGGCAGAAGCTAGTTGACAAAATAATTACATATTGTTTTAAATAGTGGAATAACATGATATGAGTAGAAAGATATTTCGGCAGTTTGATCATTTTCTTGGAAGTTAATAAATGTTAGGCTATATCAACCTTGACGTTGCATGAAGCATAATTTAATTGCAGCTGTTGTAATGAAGCCGAGCTGATTTTTTAAAATCGTTTGAATTGTAAAAGGGCCAAAGTCCAACATCTTCACTTGCAAATTGTGTGCATCAGTTATTTTTATAGAGCGTTTTCACATGACGTCACGGCGGCCATATTGGTGTTCCAAAACAATGAAACGGCGGTCATGTTGGTGTACCAAGGAAATCCTCTGGGAGTTTAACTCTTTTCTAATGTAAATGCTTTCTTTTGTTGCAATAAATTAGCATAGATGCTGGCCACGTGCGTGAAAACGCTCTGTAATTCTGTGTTCTAGATTACGGTCTGATATCTCGAATTCCCTCACGTACAACCCAGGAAATGGGCAAAGTCCGACACTTAATAACGCCTATAAATTGACAGACTGGCTTTTCACTGTAATAATAGTAACTTGAACGTATGAAGACATCTTTAGTTTTATAACTAGTGCCTAAGCAAAGGTTCTTTTCTTTTAAGAAGCAATAACTTATAACCCTTCTAGAATTAAGACTGTTTCATTAAAGCAGAATCGCACGTGACAACCTCGTGAATAATGATGATGCAACCATCTGCAACAATGATGAAAATCGTGACTTTTTTGCGCTCTTCGGTCTTCGACGAGCTTCATTATTTTAAGATAGCATGAAGAAACCTTGAAACCTTCAAGTCTTCCCTCTAAGCAACAATTGGTGAGTTGATATTCATAGTACTTTAACAATTTGTTTATTTTGCGTCAGATGTCTCAAGGAAAGACAAAGAAAAGTGAATCGGTAGTATGAGGAACGAATCAGTTATGAGCAGCGGTTCTCGTTTTCTTAATGTACAGCAATACCCAATTTCGCACAAAACATAGCTTTACTTTAGGATTAAAACAGTAGATTGCCGATCACTGAAGCATTCAAAATAGCTCATGCACACTTATATGTCTTCACGCTAACAAATTTGTATTGCTAAGTTTCTTTTCTCTTATAAAGACGATTTACCCGAGAGTTCAACCAAACCACTGCTCAGTGATGCAAAAAGTTCACTTCCGGTTGACGTCCATCGCTCGAAAACGCTGTTGCTTTAGCTCCCTGATAAAGAAAAAGGAAGGCTATTCAGTATTTATAGTGAATCCCCCTTTTTGAGCTGTTTTGAAAAAATAGCTCATATGCCAGTGGTGTGAGCGTATGTATCTTTGTTGCTTTGTATCTTTGTATCTTTGTATGTTGAGTTGATGCTTAGGAACCAATGAGATCTTGGCATCTATTTAAACATGGCATTGGTAAAGGTCAAACAAGGGCACTTTGAGATCGCCATCTTGATTCTTCACAATTTTTTCGTCTTTTATTACGGGTACAGGTGTTTGCAAGCATTACATAAAATATCTTCATGATTCAAACGCTGCGAATAGTGGTATATGCAGCTGTTTAAGGGTTCATATTTTAGTGTAGATGCTGCTTCAAGGCATTTGTGACCGATTGGGCTATCGCGAACGGTACAACGCACGTATTTATAAGTTGTGTTTCACCCTGCTTCCAGTGCAGGTAGAGTATAAAAGATGATATATTTTCAAAGCTCTTCCAATGAAACAATAATTGATATTTAGATATGAACTTCAATTCGAAAGTATGCGGCGTATAAATTGTGGTTTTAGATGTTTGAAAGGCATCTTATATTTTTGGAATTTGTATGGAGTATCGTTAATCCTGTAAACAAGCTTTATTCTCTCGCTTACAAAGTGCAACAGACCTTTTTCGTTCCGGCAATTAAGACATGAATAAGTGAACAACATGATACATCCGTCCTGCTTACTAAGTATTATAGTTATTGAAACGTATTTTATTTAGTAAAGATGTGTAACTTAAGCCTGGTTTCCATATGACCGCTACAAGCGCTGTGGTGGCTGTGATTGCTGAGAAAAAAGAGTTCATCGATCGCAGCGATCATGACGATTATAAGGAAAGCACTTTCCAGCGATTGCAGATATAAAAGTTCTACCTTAATGATCGTTGTCGCTGCGATCGCTGGAAAGTGGTTTCCATATTATCGCTATTGTTGGCTGCGATCGCTGAACTTTTTTTTGTCAGCGAAAAACAAGCTTTCTAATGCAGTAGAGAATTGTGGGATACAAGGACAATGGAGAGTAATTTTGACCAGTAAACATTCCCATGGACGCGTTACATTTTCGCGGGGAATATTAAAATTTTTACGCAACCACTAGACCGGATCGGTTTTTGTTTGTTAAAAATGTCAGATAACTTAGATTTAATTCAAATTGAGAAGTTTAAGAACTCTGTAAGTGTCAGCGAGGATCACTGCTTGCAATATGTTCGTAAACAATGTGTATCATCAGAAGACATAATTTTCACTGTACACATCGGATACGATTGTTTGCAATGTTTATGCATGGAGCAAAGCGAGAACGCCTGTTACAACAGCCATGTTGCAGCTGTCCTCTTTCTTTTGGGTGTGTTGTGAAGAACGACAGAAGAAAGGGCGTTTAGCTCTGATTAATAAAGAACATTTCTTTATCGACGGTGACTCGTATTTTCCGCCATCTTTATTTTAGTGGTAAGACCGCAGATAGAATGCGGGCTCAGATGTCCGGAATTTCTGGCCATGGAAAGCAGCAAGCTAGCCCAAAGTGAGTACAGGATGTGGCATGACTATGTGGCGTGGTATGTGCATTGGCAACTGTGTGGGAAGGCCGAACTGCAGCGGGCAGATCAGTGGTACAAACAAGCCCCAGAGCGAGTGGTAGAAAATGCGGGCCTTAAGGTTCTGTGGGATTTTAATGAACATTGTGATGGGAATGTTAAAGCTAGAAGGCCGAACATCATCCTTGTTGAAGTACCAATTTCTTCGAGAAGAAATAGGGAAGTTGTGGAATTGAACGTATACATCCACGATCAGAAACAATCATCCGGGTCATGGAATATAAACGTGCATACAGTCCATAGAGGCCTTGGCTATGTCCCTTTGTAACTCAACTTGACCAAAATTTGTAGAGGTACAAGCGCTTATTATGTTGGGAGGGGGTCCTTTGTTTCTGGTATTAATAAAAGCATGGATTAGCATAGATCTGATACCCCAAGCTCAACTACACGTGGTGTAGAGTTTCGTTAAGAGTTTGAATCACGTGATGTTCCAATTGTATAGCCTTGGGGTTAAAGCAGATTCTCAGTTTGCCGTTTGGTTCCTAGCGGTACACTAAGCTGTTCACCCAAGCAGTTGGCTCACCTCTTATCTTTGCAATTATACCTTGCTGTACCATGTCAACTAGCTCCTGCTTGATGTCATCATGTAGGCTCAGTGGTAATCGTATAGTGCTGGCCATGAAATTTTTCAATTGCTCTAAAACAATCAAGAATATCTGTTCACAAAATCATCCTTTTCTTTGAGAAAGATTGGTTATCTGGATATACCCGGTGGTGATGGCGTGCCTGGCTTTAACGAAATTTACAGTCGTTTAGTGAAAAGGCATCAAAAGGCGGTTTTTTTAGGGCCGATAAGCTCCAAACTCACACTAACGAAATAAGAGGAAAGGAGAAAATGAAAGAGCGAGGAGGAAGAAAGGAGGAGAAGAGAAAGAAGCCATGGTTGCACTCGTAGTTTTTGTAATGACTACTTTGGCCGTAAAGAACTGTTGCACGCAAAAGGTCCGTTTGGCGATAACTTTTTCAAAAATTCGGCTAGATATAGTATTTAAAATTTGCTTTGTTGCGTATTTAATTTAAATGACCAAATTTACAAATTTAATTTCTGTAGATGTTATTACATAATATTAACCTTGTTTTCTCGGTACTAACTGTAGAATCTCGTTTTCCCCATGAGGTATGGCCCTTGCTACTCGTGCTCAAGCAATCGCGGAAAAACCCTATATTTACTTTAAACACAGCTAGCTAATAGCAGGCAAGAAATACAGAGATATACGTATAGGTAAGCCTATAACCGACGGACTACTGCCGGTATTTTACGTTTCTCTACTTTTTCCGTAGCCCATGGCCGAACCCAGAACTGCTCAAAACAACCACCTGTTTCTGAAGAGAATGACTTTCAAGACGGCGTTGAAATCTGCTCTCAGAAACAAACGCAATTAGACAATCAACAGGCCGAAGGAAGAGAGCCGAAAGTGTCTGTGTGGAGACCACGCCCAGGAAAAGATGTACTTGTTAACGATGGTAAGCAAGTAGCAGTAAGTTTAATTGCATGGCTTAAGTTATACCCAAGACAAAGATATACTTAAAAGAGGGTCAGAATCGCACCCAGCGGAGCCCTCGTTAATATAAAGAAAAAAATTAAACCTATCGACGCGAGAAAATTCGCCAACTGTCCGTCCAAAGGTACTTACGCACCCACGTCAGCCAATAATGTAAGCTGGCCGAAATATTTTATTCAAGCAGCAGCCTGTTTTGGTGGTAAATCACATGGCCACCCGGACGTTTGGAGGGAAAATCAAACTAAAGGCAGCAAAGCAGAGTCTTGTTTCCAACTAAATTTTAATTACTTTTATCGTAACGTGGATAACAGAGAAAGAGCTAAAGCGAGAGAGAGACAAAAAGGAGCCGAATTTCAAGCGCATACAACGACTTCTGTCAAAGATTATTCTGGGGGAAACTAATGAGTATAAAATATGCGAAATCCATTTCCATGAGGTTGTCAACCTGTAACAGAAGCCAGAAGTTTGTGTTATTGTTTTAACTTACAATTGTCTTATTCTCCTGGATCCATAAAACGAAAACATGTGCTTTGAAGATTCTTCTGTATTAAATTCAAAGATGTTTTTGTTCGGTTTTTGGTTGAGAAAAGAGTCACTTAGCCGTGAGCATCTTCATAGGGTTAACCTTAGCAAGTCAACTTTGATTCGTTTTTGAAAGTTCAAAGTTCAGGGAAAGCCTAGCGATTCTTCAGATCTCATTTGTGCGCTTCAGGAAGCTGCGTCTTAGGCTAACTTAAATGATTATTATCACATTGAAATCATTTTTTGTTCCTTTTTCTCTGCCTTTAAGTCGGACACGTTAAGAAAAAAAAAACATCACTTTCGTAAGCCGGATCCAGGACCAGGGGTTCATAATAAGGCCAATTTATTATACAAAAAAACGTTTCTCGTCCGGGGGTAGGTGGGCTTTTTTTCTTTCTTGTTATTCTGATTTAATGCTTTTACAAATTATTAACCTACCTCAATGATTAGTTGGATTTCTTCGGTCAAATATGAATGAAACGTCAGATAATGATTCACAAAAATTTGTTTTATTTTGATAGAGTACGTTGATTTAGTTAAGTTGATGAAGTAAGCCTTTAGACATTGTCTGGCGTAAATAGAAAGACCAAGTTCTAGAAATTAAAATGGATGTTATAAAGTGTTTTTATAAGGAACGTTTGAGCGAAAGTTAAATGCTTTCAGCTAGTTCACCTAGAAATCGCACACAAAAACGAACCAATCTTGATTTGAATGTTTTAAAAGTTTTTTAGAAACATTTCATTTAGTAATAATACAGTAATAAACACGATTTAGAGCAATCTCAATGCGCTTAAAATGGTAGATAGTTCTCAATAGTATTTTTCGGGATCCAGGATTGCCTCATTTGGGGACCAGAATAAAAGCTTATTTGTAGGTTTAGCCAAGGCTAAGAGCGAAGCCCTCCTTTTATATACTTTTAATTACTTAAAACCAACAATATTTTAACGAATAAGCTTCAACCTATGCAAAGAAATCCAGAAATTTGTACTTAACTGATTTTAAAATAAAAGCAGTAAATTATGAATAAAAATTCACAGCAACAGCCTTGGAAGAGAATTCTCACCCATGCGTCTGCATCAATGAAGCCTCCCCCACCCTCCCCCCCCCCCCCCCCACATCACTACCACCACCACCACCACCACCTCATCCCTTATAGAGGCTAATTGCTATGTGTATGTAATGTTTTATAAACGATGTTGGTCATTCACGAAACCGGCTTTGGCAGCGTCCAGTTCACAGTTTATGTTTATAGGTCAATCCTCCCGTCTACGAGAGATTCCACCTAAATGGTAAATGAGGCCGAATTTTGTGTTTCGAATGTGCTTTTTCGGATCTTTTCTTTGCAAAATCGGACCAACAAACCGTTACGTGTAAACTACCCTTTTGATCACACATCACAACAAAGATAAAATCTAAATGAACTATGTACACTAATCATATTTATAATACAGATCAAATTTTACGCTCACTCTGAAAACTCGGAGCTAAAGTTATTACGCCATCTGTGAATCCGGTCGAAGTGAATGATAATAAATCAATAAATGAATGCTACGCATTTTGTAACAAGGGTTACAGCATTTTGTAATAATCAGTGGTCTACGCAAATTGTAATATTTATTTTGTTATTTTATTTAGTATTATTATTTCTTTTACAAGAGCAACATAAAACAAGCGAGAAGAAAGAAAATCGTTATTTATAATTTTTTCAAGTCAAAACACTATTTACATAATTCCTTTCGATGAAAAAAGAGGCACTTAATTTCGATTGAAAAAATTCATTCCAAAAAAGAAAAAAAATATTCATAATAAAAAAAATTAACAATAATAAATTCAAAAATCAAGTATTACTAAAAAAAGAAAAAACTGTAAAAAATCTAGGCCTAAAATTATGAATATAGTTGTAGACCAGCTATAGCGAGAGTGAAGTCTTCTGAGACCTCACGTGATTTGAATGGATATCTAGAACCTCTGACGCATCTCTGTACAGATCTTAATATTGCAAATGAGAGCTGTATTCGAAGCCAGGAAATAACGCTGGCGTAGGGTTCATCGTTCTTAGTCGAAAGCTTATTTGCGAGAGTTCTTAAAAAATTCTGACAGTCGAGTCCCATGGCCCCGTTTGTACCAAACACCAGTGTTGTAAAGGTTCCCATCTCTACATCCATCACCCTCTGGTTGTATTTCCTCTTCTTCTCGTTTTCTTGCTCTTTGAAGATCGTAGCTGTGTACTTGCCCTGGCTGGACCGGGAGTTAACATGCGTTACACGTACGTCAAAGAATGTTGTTACTCCTTGTGTCTAAAAGCCTCCTGCCTTCATATCCAGCCTCGCTTCTCGACTTGTAACAGTGGACTGAAGGTTGAATACTTCATTGTCGAGTGGTTGTAGGAGTGGCTCTTTCTCCACATTTCTGCACACTTTACTGATGTGTCATGTCTGAAGATCTCGGATTGTATCATGTCTCTGAGCTACAAAACCTCCCTTCTTACATGACAACGCGTGGTTGACAGTAAACATTTCTCCACAAGCACAGTAACTAGGGAGATTAGGCAGGGGGAGGTTGAAGCGAAGGCAGGGAGATCTGAGTATAAACACAGAGTAGCCTGTGAGCAGGCTCATTTGTGCGAGTTCGTGGAAGCATTAGCGACTCGAGCCGGCATAGCAGGCAAGTAGAATGGGATGAGAAAAAGTGAGCCTGTAAGCTTACCATCGATGTTTTTCTTAAAGGGACACAGTCAGCTAATGCACATACGCATTGGATACCATTTCTTAGCTGATTTGCATGTCACAAGACACGCTTGAAACAAAAGCGTATCCGGAATACTCTAAACAAACCTTGTAAAGTTAAACTAGTTACAAGCCGAAATTGTGACGTGATTATAGACCCAAAGCCACATCAGAGCACTAATTTTTTTATATACCATTGCAAATTCACCGGTGGATTTTTCCAGGGAACGCCAACCATCGACGAATGCTTCCGAATTCGAACGTCAGTAGAGGTGAGAAATTGAATCATTGTCGAAGGTTCACGGTCGAGAAAGTTTGATTTTCCAAATATATGTAACCTTTTTCATCGATTTTCCAAATATATATAACGATTATTTCCTCGCCAATGTGACTGATTCATTTATCTTGTTATTTTGGTAAACGAAGGTGATTTCTCCCGCCCGGCGCGTACGCTTCTCTCACCTCTTCTGTTCATGTTCCTTTAAATACTGTTTTTAACCAAATGTGATAAAATAATGTAATAGGACGAGTAAAAGTTTACTCAAAATAGATTTTCAGTAAAAGATCGAAGATCGAATGAAACACTATGCAGGATTGAAGCAGATTTCTACATGTATCCGACGCGTAGATTTGATTTCGGGTTGAGGTAAACGCTTTTCAAAACTGGCAAAAGTAGTGTCCAGGTTAGCGCGGTCCCATAGCTGACTGTGTCCCTTTAATTCTGTGCGTTCGCCAACCGATACAGGGATGTAATTGGTTAAAATTGTCAAGCTTCACCGAAAAGGCTACATGATTATAAAATCCAAGGACAGCGGGCGTAAACTTTCACACATCCAACTTAGTGGTAACTATGTGATAGCTCAGTGCGATATATTTTAAAAGCGATTCCAGCTCTTTTTCAAAAACTTCTTGTCCGGTAATTAAAGATATGAATATTGTTCATCGTGGTGTCAGATAGGAATGAACGTTTATTCGTTTGTCTCACGATAGAATCGCTTTGAGATATTGATCGCGACGTTTCGACTGCAATACTGCTAGTCTTCATCAGGCGATGAGGTCGGTTGTTTACGTGTAGCTATTTATGCACGTTGGTTCGCTGTGATTGGTGTGTTTCGATCCTCATTATTCCGACTAGTAGATGATGTTGCCTCAGGGGTCCGCTTTGTAGTTGAACGGCTGTTATGCTTTCTGATCGTAGGCATCCGTGCTTCAGGAATTTTGATTCCGTTGTCTCTATTGATGTTATTAGAATGAAGTCTTATGTGGATAGCCTCTTTGACCCTACGTCTGTATCGGTGAGGGTCACGATCGATAAACTTGACTTGATTTCATAAAGGAAGATGCCCCGTTTCGTTTGCGTGCTCCGAAACTGCGGAGGTTTGTGTATGAGCAAGCCGTATATCTCTGTCATGTTCTTTTATCCTGTCTTGCATTGCTCTCCCTGTTTCGCCTATATAAACTTTGCCGCATTCACATGGAATTCTGTATACAACACCTTCCTGTTTGCCTGGTTCTAGGGCGTCTTTCGGTCGTACTAAGTAAGACCGAAGAGTTGTGTCAGATTTAAAGACGGTGCGAACGCCTTGTTGTTGTAGGCAGCGGCGAAGAACCTCTGATACACCTTTAATATAGGGTAAAACCGCAATAGATTTAAATTCCTGCGTGGGTTCGTTGTTGGCTGTTGGTCTTGTGGTTTTAACAAGTTTTCGTATGAACGAAGAAGGATAACCGTTGGAAACAAGTACCGATGATAAATGTTTCTTTTCTTCAGAGATGACTGATGGTTTTGTTATGAGGTGTTTGGCTCGGTCATATAGACACTTAACAGTACCACGCTTCACTGACTGAGGATGGTGTGAGTCATAGGCTAAGTATTGATCAGTGTGTGTGGGCTTTCTGTGCACACTGGTAGTAAGAAGGCCGTTTGAGTCCCTTATAACTGACGTATCGAGAAAGGGAATGCTGTTATCTTTCTCGGTTTCCATGGTAAAACGAATAGTGGGCTGTTGGTTATTAAGATGTTGTAAAAAAGCCGTCGACTTGGTCTCGATCTAATATAGTAAAAGTGTCATCTACATATCGCTTCCAGATCTTGTCGGGTCTTTTCAGTTACATTTACGGGTAGGAAAGGTGATTTTGATGATGATGAAGATTATGATGACGGGAAACTCATCATGGGTGTAGTGGGTGGGGGTGGGCAGGGTCAGGAATTTCCTGAGACTATTAAGCAGTGGTAAAGGTCTTTCATAATTGTGACAAAGTTAGTTTTAAAATACCTGCAGGAAATTGCACCCTAGGGCCCAAGATCCGGTCTATCTGCCCAAATCCCTTTAATTAAACTGTACCGTATTCTAATGTCAAAACCTACCCTTGGATGGAAGTCAAGTGCAGTTTTTGTCTGACTCTATATCTCTTTACTGACAAACTTTTTACATGACTATACTAGAAATAAACAATGGTGAAAATCAGTAGCCTGAGTACCAGGCTTTCCTTTCCTCTGCAGATATAAAGGACGAAAAGGAGTGAGGGAGTATGGAAGGTGTTTATCTTCCTTTGCACACTCCTCTTTCTCTTTACCCCTTAACATACAACAAACATTAACATAAATTGAAGTAATTATCACAATTTGCGTCAGACTAGCGATTATTACAAAATGCTGCAAACCTTATTACAAAATGCATAACATTCATTTTTTTACAAAATGGCGCAACTTTTATCACAAAATGTGTAAGTTATTACAAAATGTCACAACCCTTGTTACAAAATGCGTAAGTTAGTACAAAATGCGTCGTTATCACAAAACGCCGCAGAGCATGGTCCTATGGCAATAACAACAACACAACAACTAACCATTTTATTTGCCAATTTAAAAAAGTCTCCAAAAAAAAAAACAGAATAAATTAAAGTAAATAAGGCAACAAAGAATACCAAACACTTAACAAACTGAGTCGTTTCAATAATCAGATTACATTCTATTGGGTTGTGACACGCGCATGACAACTGCCATGGCGTCGAGGTGATATTTGAAAATTAACAAATGGTAAACGGCTCAGCGTGTACTATTAAGTCATAGTTGCAAGCGGGAGGTTGCTAAGCACGATACTCGCTTCGTGCTACTCTAGCTTCTTGAGTGTTTAGCAAATCCTCCCAAGTGCAACTATAACTCAATAGTACACGCTGAGCCCTTTACCATTTGTTTTAGAACATAGTCAAAAGAGAAAAACTATTAATTATACTAACAGATTGCAGGCGAATGGCGTGAATTCTGTTACCTGCTCGTGCTACCTGTGTAAATCATTCATTGCAAATTCTCTTCTTTCAAGAATATCGCTTTGCTAGTCGGAAGTAGTTCTCCTTCCCAATGTGGATGACAAACCCTTTTCCTTTTTCTTTAACGGTCTTCATAAAACCTTTTTTGAGCATTCAGACAAAAGATCTTGCAATTTGGAGGGGGAAAATAGAGTGACGCGTACAGCTTTGAGCGCGCGCTAGCTTTCGTCCTCGTATCAAGTGAGCACAATAAAGGTTGCTTAAGACCTTAACGGTGGATCCACACGATCCACCCGGCTGAGAACCCCTCTTTTATATCCTACTAATTTAAAACAACAACAAAGTTACTTCGTAAAACGTAGCAAAACCATCAGAAGGAATAAAACAACAACAAGGGAGGGGGATTTTGTTCTGCGCAAAGAAGCGTATAAACGGTTGTTCTGTTTGGGTAAGTGTCAAGTCGTAGAAATATACTGTGCAAGTAGCAACTTGAATTTAATTGGCTAAACGAATCATTTAACTTGAGAGGCCAAATACAGGTCGTGACCCATCCTTGGTTATCGCATTTACTGTTATTCATACGTTGCACAAATAAACATGGAATTAAATCTTGTTATCCCTACTCCTATCATTTAGATGGAGATCACCAGTGGACAATTCAGTCATTTCTGGAGGACCCAGAACAGTTCATACGCGAGATGGACAAGACTACTAGTATGTGCAAGAAGCAGCGAGAATTTTTCATTTTGAGTGCAGTTCTTCCGTATCTTGAAAAATCCTGGAGAGATTGCATTTCCTCAAATGACCGCGAAGAGGTCTGCAAGATTTTAGCGTCACTATCTTGCAGTTTAAACAGTGGTCTAGTTGTCAGGCGCGCATTGCACCAGCTGTTTCATCTAATCTGCAAAGAAAATTTTGGCAGTAGAGAAGAAAATTTGATGGTTGTCGAGAAAATCATCAGGTCATCGATTTTATCATCCGACACTTTGTTTAGCAATGATGAACATTCGCAGCAAAATCTCAAACTTGTTGTGTACAGCCGTATTCTATGGTTAGCCTTAATGCGACAGGTCTTACAAGACAATTCGCGCGTTGTGGACCAGAAACAAGATCTGCAAAAGATGCAGGGGATGCTTAAAACATTGAAATCCCAAAGGAAGGATGTTTTTCGTTATTCACTAGAGTTCATCCAGAGGACCATCTGTCATCTCCTGAAATTGCGTAACAAATCAGCAGCGTCAAAAAAGTCGATTGCCTTCCTGGATGAATGTCAGGAGTTCTGTAGAAATGAAAAAATGAAAGGCGAAGACTTAGCTTTCCTTCCGAAACTTGCCGAGGAGAAGAGAAGAAGATCCATAACTAAAAAAAGTGATGACTGGTTTCATTTGCATTGTGTATTGATTTACCTACACCAAAAGGTAAGTCACTTTTGCAATTAAATATCTCCAACTTAATGATCGAATAGCACACCAACCATTTATTTTAATATATAGATTTAACCAGGGCTAGAAGCGAAGCTCCATTAATAAATTTATAATTTAAATCAAACAATAAACTTGTAATCCACAAATCAGTTAAATTAAGGGCACATTCGTGTGACTTTTGAGGGACAGGCTAAGTGATTTTAGAGTGAAACAAATCTTGCATCGAGTTGATAGCCTTATATGTACACCCAAAAAATAGCACTGGCAATCATCTTCGGTCACATTTAAGAGCAACAATGGCTCTTGATCACGATAGATTAGGCCTCGCAAACAAATTCTTGGAAAACAAATCAGGCCGAATTTTTTTGCCTTTAGAAATTCTTGCCAACAAATCTGGGGGTGTGTAAACCAAATATCACAATACCTAATTTATCAAGGTCCTGTTTTCTTTAATAAGCTGAATGCTTTCATTTGTGATCCCCGCCTCCTTATATTCGTTCCAATCCAGAGTTAAAAACTTTCTTCTTTCCTGTTATTGCATTCTTAACTTAAATTAGTCTTTGTTTAGTTTTTCGTTACTACATGCATGTACATGTATTTTTAATGCATTAGTGTCCGCCAATTTTCACTTTACTTATTTCTTTGCAACTAGGGAGCCCAGGCTTCATACGCCTTCTGGTTTCTTCTGGGCTCCCTTGCCAACTTACAATTCTTATATGTATTCTTGCCTTGTAATTTACTTTGGCTAAATAAACTGAACTGAACTGAACTGAAATAACCTTTTATGAGGGTGCGAATGGGGTTAACAGTTAACTGATAATTGGCCAAAAAGAGTAGTTAACTGGTAAATGAAAAGTTAACAGTTAAGTGATGTTTGGCCAAAAAAACAGTAGTTGCCTAATAATTGGCCAAAAATAGTAGTTAACTGATAAATGAAAAGTTAACAGTTAAGTGATATAACATTTTTGTTAATGAAAGCAACAAAGTTTTGCAAACAGAAATGCTATTTTCTGGCATTTTTCTGTCCCGCTGATGACCCGGTGGCACATTAACTGATATTACTTTGTGCAAAAGGCACCAGGGCAGTACCCGACAAACAGAAAACGTCAGTCAAAGAGCTGGTTGTAGACAACTCAACGAATAATTCGTCCTCTAATATTAGCAAGATTTCTGTGTTCGGAAAAGGAAAATTGTATTGTTTTCACGGACCCAAAAGATCGTCAAGTTAAACATTACTACCCAAATAAAAAAACTGACTCTTAGCGTTGGATCTGGCCAAAAAGAGTTTCTGAGGGTTCAAAGAAATCAGCAATCTTTCTTTTAAGTACTGGGAATTTGCACTTACGAGAAATCATTTTTGTAACTGATGTTGAAGTTCTAACTACAGTCAAACCGCTTTAATACGGACACCAAAGGGACAGAACCAATTGTCCGGTTTACAAAGGTGTCCGTATTATAGAGGTAGGGAATGTATGATTTTTAGCATTTCTGGGACCAAACGAACTGTCCGTATTGTAGAAGTGTCCGTAAGGAGAGGTTATACCGTATTGAGACTTTTTTTAAAAGAAAGGCCGGTACGGTTTTAAAGGCTCGTGTTTAAAAATGTCTTTCTGAAATAGTTTCGGCAGTTTCTGATTTCTTTAAACTCTTGGATATCCTTATGAGGCTTTTGAAATACGCGAAAAAGGTACGTCTTCGAAAAAGGTAACAATGAGGGACGAGAAAAAGGATGTGGACAAAATCTGTATCGAGGTGCAAAAAACTTCTAACAGCGCAGGTGGAAAACCTACACGCGGTTTCTCTCTTCAACACAAAACTTTTAGTGCTTTGCACTACTCCCAAGAGCTTTAGGACCACAGTAAAGGAATCTCTTAAAATAACTACAGTCTAACCTCTCCTTACGGACACCTCTCTATTACGGACAGTTCGTTTGGTCCCAGAAATGCCAAAAATCATACATTCCCTACCTCTATAATGCTACACTTACGAAAAGTCGAATTGTCCGGCGTGTCAAATACTTTCATGCCTTTGTCAGCACTCTCAACTATGTTTCTCCCATCGATGCAAACGGTGACTGAACTCACCAATTGAATTCCAAAAATAATGGTTCAGTTTTGTTATTTAAGACTATATTTGGCATTGATAATGTTTGTCGTCGTCTGTTGCAATGGATTGAAACTTAGGCCAGCAACAAGATATATACAGGACATTCAGCAACCAGATAAGTACAAGACTGATTCCGATCAGATAATGAAAGTGCCGAAGAAGGTGACTTCGAAGTAGTTTATGGTAGGAAATGCATGACCATATCGGAAAGGTAAGTACGAGATCATGACTGGTGCGTCTGGATCTTTGAGACTGGTGTCATATTGATGTCATTGATGGTTATACGACTTATATGTTCAGTTACTACAGTCAAACCTCTTTAATACGGACACCAAAGGGACAGAACCAATTGTCCGGTTTACAGAGGTGTCCGTATTATAGAGGTAAGAAATGTATGATTTTTGGCATTTCTGGGACCAACCGAACTGTCAGTAATAGAGAGGTGGCCGTATATAGAGTTGTCCGAAAGGAGAGGTTAGACTGTACTAGTGGCAGCGTTCATGTAAATTTATACCTTGATTTTAGGATGGCCTACCCCCAAAAGTGATTGACTTGCTGAAGGAAGGAAAATTCGTGTTATGACGGAATAATATTCCCTGTCGGAAAGTGAAAGTTAATAGCCAACCAAAATTAGTAGTTAACTGAGAATTGGCCAAAAAATAGTAGTTAACTGATATTTGGCCGAAAAAAAATAGTAGTTAACTGAGATTTGGTTACACCCATTAGCACTCTCTTTTATACTTTTTATACATCACATCTGAGATGAAACAGTACTATTCATCATACAGATGTCGGACAGAATGCGGTATTTCACAATTTTTCAAGACAAATTGCACTCAGTCAATATTCAGGACGAAACTCCGTCGGCTTCAGCGGTCAAAGTAAACAAGATTCAAGATGCTGCATAGATTTTCCACGTGAACTCACCTGCCAAATTTTGACCAATCAGAGCATAAAAATTGGACGTAGAGCGCGACCAACGCATGACATGGTGAGAAAAGTCAAAAGCAACTGTATTCCTTGCCTTTAATAGCTGGCTGAATTTTCGCGTCCGAGGTCAGTTTGAAATCAAACTTTTAATTGTGCGGCACATAAACACAACGTATTTCTCATGAGTAAAAAAAAAAACTAAACTTGAGCCTGCGATCATTTGAAAACTAGTAACTGGTCAACGGATAACTACTCCACCTCCATGGGTGGACACTTGAGCCCGCGATACGGTCAGGTTGTACTGGTCAGCGGATATCCTGGTTTGACAGCTGTCAATTGATCTCAACGTTGATGTCCAATATGTGTGCAATATCAGTTTTGCTCTGCTCCCAAACTAGCTAGAAAGTGTGAGATTGAACATTGGTATGCCTGTGGTGCGGACGGACGGTCGTTCGTTCGTTCGGTGTACGGTCACGTGATTACTAAATTTTCTGGGATGGGTAGGTTTACTTACCCATGGTGCTCCGCTGTCGCGCGCTACGCGCGCGAGAGCTCCGCTATTACCATGTAATTACCATGTATAGCCATGTATTGCCATGTATTAACATATATTGCCATGTATTACTATGCATTAACATGTATTCCCATGTATTACCATGTATTGCCATGTATAGCCAAAAGATTGCCATTTATAGCCATGTCTTACCATGAATTGCCTTATATGGTCAACACATCCATCAACTTACCTCATCGTGCATGATCAAACTTTGTCAAATAAACAGGGTAGAGAACAGTTTTGATAGGGATACTCTACGCACGATCATCTCCGCTCTAGTCCTAAGTAAATTGTACTATTGCTGTACAGTTTGGTCAAACACGACTGCCACAAACATCAAGAAGCTTCAAGCTGTTCAAAATTTCGTGTGCAGAATCATCACAAAAACCAAGAAATTTGAGCACATAACACCTGCGTTACATGAGATCAAATGGCTACCGGTAAATGAGCATCTCTCTTCAGAGACACTGTAATGACGTTAAGGTGCATGAAGGTCCTGGCTCCCACATACTTGTGTGAGTCTCTCCGAATACGCAAGTCTATTCACTATCATAACTCTAGAAACAGAGAATCCCTTGACGAAGACGAAGTCAGGCCAGCGACGTTTCCTCCATAGAGCAGTCAACATTTGGAACAATTTAGACAAACACCTTAACAGTTATCTTTAACATCATTTAAAATTAAGTTGTAAACGCACATGCTAGAGAATTATTTTAATAACCGCTTTTTATAATTTTATTAATTTTTTTTATTGTAATGTTCTTTGCTGTATTGAAAAGCCCCCTGGGGAATAGTTATAAAGTATGTATGTATGTATGTATGTATGTATGTATGTATGTATGTATGTATGTATGTATGTAAATTCGTATGTATGTATGTGTGTATGTATGTATGTATGTATGTATGTATGTATGTATGTATGTATGTATGTATATATTGCCATGTATTGCCATGATTACCATGTATATAGAGAATACTTCATGGAAAGTGTGGGCGTACGGTATTTACGCAGGAGTTCTTGACGTATCAGAACTCGAACGACAGAGCGCAGCGAACGAGTGAGATTTCTGATGCAAAAACGAGTGCGTAAATACCGTACAAAGTACTTTCCATGTGGTATTGTGTTTATTATATATATACTGAGATTTAAATTCTTGTTTATCGTCTTTAATGACAGACCAAGGCATAACTCTAATATTATTTCTAAACTTTAATCCGAGTCGGACTCCTCAATTCGGATTCTCTTCCACCTTTTTTCGGTGGTTTCGGTGACGGAACTCCTGGTTTGCATGGTTGGCGAGGTAGTAAGTGCATTAATGGCAATCGTAAATTGTCCTCCACTTATTACTGCTCCGTCGAAAAAAACTCATCGGGGTTTTACTAGTGCAAGTGCTCGCAACAGCAGTTTCGTTAGTTGCAGTAGTTACTTGTGTTTGTGACGATGCTCAGCTTAAGATGCCCGATGTGTTTTTTGTTGATTTAGGTTCAAGCTACTATAGTTTGTTATGTTTTGCAAGTTTTTGTGCCCACTTAACTGCATTATATGCCTTGCCGGAATTTCACTGCCATTAAGTTTTTGAATCATGTGTTTACGAGCACTTTGGTTGGTGAGTCGCTCGTTGTTGATGTTTGCTTTTGAAGCCATTGTTTTCATCAAAGTGTTTAATTCATTTACACCCATAGGTGCCGACTTGAACCAGTGTTTTTTGGAGCCGTCTGTTTTCGTGTGGTTTATTCCCAAGTTGAATGGCGCGTCGTCAGCCATCATGTTTTTCCAGGTAAATTTTGTACGCCACCACAGGATCTCGTTCGTCACGAGTTGAAAACATTTTCGGGGAAACTTTTCGAACGTTTGAGGCGTCTACTCCAGACCTTGTTTTTGTCTGTCTTTCATTGTAAACTAGGTATTCAATTCGTTACCTTTTGTGTCCTTACAAAGCTTTAAATCTCCCCAGCACAAATCCCTATGCTCTTGACAACCACGCATTCCAAAATGAATGGTGTTGTTCAGCCAAACAGTATTCAACAATGATTCAGCAGAGGAAACTCCAAGCATATTATTTTCGTAAAGTATATCGACTTCCTCGTCAGTGATTGCCACAACAGCTTTGTCCTTGTTCCCTCGGCCTGCTTTCTTCAGCTCTTTTTGTTTAGCCTGTAAACACTTTCTAAACAATTCAAACTCTTTATCGTTAATGATACTCTTAGTATAGTTATTTTTCTTCAAATGTCTTTCAATACTTGAAACAAGGCATCTTAAACTTTAAGGCTCACAATCCTCTCCGTCTTTACGTCTCACAGAACGAATAAACTCCGCAAGGTGCTTGTTTAATTCTGCGGGCTCAATGTCTTGCACTTCTCACTCGTCGTTCTTTTCGTTTCTCAAAAACATTTCCAGCAATTTCACATCTCTTTTCGTTTTCTCTTTCGTATTCCTGTTTTCGAGACTTTCCACGTAATCCTCGACTGAAGTATCGTGATCAACAAACCTTTCCTCGTTCATGTTTTTAAGCTTCAACACTTGCGAAAGATTTCTTTAAAAAAGTGAAATGCTGCCAGGTGAATGAAAGTCACCTTGTTGGGGCTCACACATCAAAAAACATGATACGCAGCACCTGATTGGACGTATCGTTTTCCTCACACGTGGAAAAAGCGATACGCACCATTTGATTGGCTGTCGGGTTCTTAGACCAGCTTGTGAACCAAATTTATTTCGCGCTTTTTACAATGGGTAGATCTCAGTACATATATAATAATGCCATTTATTGCCATGTGTAGCCATGTATTACCATGTATAGCCATGTACAGCCATGTATTACTATGTATAGTCATGTACTACAATGCATTACCATGTATTACCATGTATAGCCATGTTCTGCCATGAATTACCATATATTGGCATGTATTACCATGTTTAGCCATGTATAGCCATGTATTGCCATGTATAGCCATGTACTACCATGTATTGGTATGTATAGCCATGTATAGCTTTGTATTGCAATGTATTCCTACGTGTAGCCATGTATTGCCATGTATGGCCATGTATAGCCATCTATTGCCACGTATTGCCATGTATTGCCATTTATTACCAGGTATTGACATGTATAGCCATGTATTACCATGTATTACCATGTATAGGATGCTTTGGATCTCGACTAAACTACTGTCATTTTCTCTGATTAATCTCTGTGTTAAATATACCAACTCACCCGCCCAGCTACTCTCATTTTCTCTGATTAATTTCTGTGTTAAATTTACCAACTCCCCTATCTCCCCATCTCCCCCATCTCCCCCATCCCCCCCAACCCCCCAACATCTCTATTAGCCACTTATTTATATTGGTAAGCGCATAGTAACCAGGCCCCCGGATTGCGGAGCCGAGAAGCGGCGCAGCTTTCCGGGGCCGGGCTGCAATCACCAAATTAAATACTTTGCTAAACTCAACAAACCCAACAAACCCAACAAATTAGCTAAATTCCAAAAACTAGTAAACATAACAAACTTATTTAAACATAGAAAATGACAGTAATTTAGTCGAGATCCAAATCATCCTATTATAACTACTAACAATCAAGTAGGTGAGTTAGAAAAATGGAAATTTAAAGAAATAATATTAAATAATTAAATAACAAAATGCACTCCAATTTAACAAACCTTTCTATAAAAGAATTAAAAAAGATAAAAAAAACTAAATCAAAAAAAACTCAAGAAGGAGTATTCAAAAAAAATAAAAAAACAGAAGTTGATTGCTGATATAAAGAAAATAAGAAAAATGAGGGAAAGAATAAAAAACAAACCCAAACCCAAACCCAAAACATTTGATGAGTATTTTCAGGAGTGTATAAAGAATAAAACAATTCCACCAAATACACCATCTTATCTTCGTAAAGCTTTGGAACGAGCTATTAAAGAATACGACCAAGGAATTATCAAAGATAAATCAGCTCTGGATGGTTTTGCTAACAAATACATTATTGAGGGAGAATCTGATGTTTTACCTTTTGAGTTTTTTTAATCTAATTCCTCTTATTTGAAAGAATTTCTACGAAATCATCGAAATATCAAAGTCAGATTTGTTTTAGTTTGTTTAATGGAACAAATTGTAGGTGATCGTAAGGTAAGTATTACTGTTCAGGATAAAGCATATTTTAATTCAGATACATATGTCAATCTTGAATCAACTGATGTAAAAGAAATACTTGCTAAAGCAATTTTCTCCATTTTAGAATATATTAGAATTTATCAGAAGAATGGAAGTGGATGGTATTTCAAAAAAGTTATTCATCTTGAAATTCATACTGCTGATTACAATCCAATGAGAGGATCTTCTTATATTCCTCTTCCAGATTGGATAATTCGAAAAAGAGCGATATTAAATATTCTAATTAAAGATGAGAAATGCTTTTTATGGTGTGTACTTAGATATCTTCATCCAAAAGATAAAAATGATGCCCGAATAAAGGATTTGAAACAATACGAAAATACCTTAAATATGAAAGGAATTAAATTTCCTATCAAATTAAAAGACATTGCAAAATTTGAATCACTTAATCCATCACTTCCAGGAATAAATGTGTTTTCGGTTAATGAGAAAAATAGGTTTTACCCACTTCGAATGGCGAATCGAAATCCTCAAGAAACAATTGACTTATTTCTTTATGAAGAAGATTCTAAGTATCATTATTCATTAATTAAGAATTTTTCAAGACTATTTAGATCCCAAATAACATCAAGAACAAATGGAAAAATACACATTTGCAAAAGATGCTTTACTCATTTTTCGAAAGAGGAATTATTCCAAAAACATATTGAATATTGCTCAAATAATGAAACAGTTGCTGTTAAAATGCCTCCAATAAACTCTAAATTAAGTTTCAATAATTACTACAAACAGCTTCCAGTTCCTTTTGTAGTTTATGCAGATTTTGAATGTTTTACCAAACCAATGAACACTTGCAGTCCCAACCCTGAGGATTCTTATAACTACAATTACCAAAAACATGAGCCATCAGGGTTTTGTTTTTACATCAAAGGAATTATCCCCAATATTATCAGACCCATTACTTACACAAAAAAGAAGGATACGGATAATATTGCTGAAATATTTGTCAAAAAACTTGAAAAAGTAACTAACAAATTGTACGATGATTTTTATCGTCGTCCATTACCTCTTAAATTAACAAAAAAAGAACAAGTATCCTTTTATAAAGCAGAAACTTGTCATATTTGTCAAAAAGAATTACTAAAAGATACAGTCCGAGATCATTGTCATTTTACTGGTCAATACCGTGGTGCTGCTCATAATAGTTGCAATCTCCAGTGTCGAAAGCCAATGATTCTTCCAGTTATATTTCACAATCTTCAAGGGTATGATGCTCATTTGTTTATAAAAAAACTTTCATGTATTCAAGGTGAGTTGAATTGTATTCCATCAACTGAAGAAAAATACATTTCGTTTTCCAAAAAGATAAAAGTTGATGAGTACAAATCTAGAAAAACTGGAGAGACTGTTTCATTGTATTTTGAAATACGCTTTATTGATTCATTTAAGTTTCTTCAAACTAGTCTTGCAAATCTTGTTGGAAACTTACAACCGGATGATTTTCATAACACAAAAGAAATTATGAAAGAAAATATCAATCTTCTTACTCGAAAAGGAGTTTATCCCTATGATTATGTTTCCTCAATAGAAAAATTGGCTGAAACACAACTTCCTCCAAAGGACCAATTCTATTCAAAATTAAATGATGAAGAAATATCAGATGAAGATTACAATCATGCTCTTAATGTCTGGCAAACTTTTGGATGTAAAACAATCAGAGATTATCATGATCTTTATCTTAAATCAGATGTACTACTTCTTGCTGATGTATTTGAAAACTTTCGAAAAACATGTTTGAAACATTACAATTTGGATCCAACACATTACTACACATCTCCCGGCCTTGCTTGGGATGCATGCCTCAAAGAAACGGGTCAAGAATTAGAATTGTTGCATGATTACGATATGTTAATGATGTTTGAAAAAGGAATAAGAGGAGGAATGACTCATATATCAAAGAGATATGCAGAAGCCAATAACAAATACATGAAAGATTTCAATCCTGATAAACCTTCTTCATTCATTCAATATCTCGATGCCAATAATCTTTATGGATGGGCAATGTCACAAGCTCTACCAACGAATGGGTTTAAATGGATGAAAGATCTAACAAAAGCCAAAGTAATACGAATTCTTGAGAAAGTAAATTGTAGTATGACAAATCCAATTAAGAAAACAGGCTACATCTTTGAGGTAGATCTTGAATACTCACATGATTTATGGGAGTCACATAACGATTACCCTCTTGCTCCGGAAAAGTTAAAAGTTAACGGTGTTGAGAAACTTATTAGTCATTTCAAGTCACGTAAAAATTATGTAATTCATTATCGAAATTTAAGACAATGTCTTGAGATGGGACTAAAAATAACTAAAGTTCACAGAGGAATATCTTTTAATCAGAGTTCTTGGATGGAGCCCTATATCAGAAAAAATACTGAACTCCGAAAAACAGCAGCCAACAGCTTTGAAAAAGACTTTTTCAAACTTATGAATAATTCTGTTTTTGGAAAAACAATCGAAAACATAAGGAAAAGACAAAATATAATACTTGTTGATAATCGTGCTAAGGCTGTAAAATTAACAAGTCAACCAAACTTTGATAGAGCAACAATATTTGATGAAAACCTTATTGCAGTTCACATGAAGAAAACAGAGGTGTTTTTTAACAAACCAGTGTATGTTGGACAAGCAATACTTGATCTCTCAAAGACATTGATGTTTGATTTTCATTATAATTACATTCTAAAAAAATACTGTCATAAAAGAGCTGAGCTGTTGTTTACAGATACGGATTCACTCATGTATTTGATTCACACGGATGATTTTTATAAAGACATATCAAAAGACATCTCCTCCAAATTTGATACATCTGATTACCCCCCAAACCATCCATCTGGAATACTGACAGGAGCCAATAAGAAAGTAATAGGTATGTTCAAGGATGAAGTAGCTGGTAAACAAATTACTCACTTTGTTGGCCTTCGACCAAAGCTTTATAGTTTCAAAGTTGAAGACTCTAATACAACCAAGAAATGCAAAGGAATAAAGAAGAATGTTGTGAAAAAAGGTGTAAATTTTGATGATTATGTTCAGTGTTTATTTTCTGATGAAAAACAAATGAGATCAATGAAGATTATAAGAAGTGAGAATCATGAAATTTATTCAAAGGAAGTAAATAAGGTAGCTTTGAGTAATGAAGATGACAAGAGAAATTTGGCAAAAGATAAAGTAAATACAAAAGCAATTAGATAAAAAAAGGTTTAAAGATTTTAAATTTAATAATTGTAAATCATGAATAATAGAGAAATTATTAAATTTCAAGGTAACAAATTTTATGTTCATCCAATTTATAGTCAATATTCTGCAAGTAAAAAAGGACAAATATTAAGCAAGAATCGTAAAAAAATATTAAAGACAGTATCAAATAGTGTTAATGGTTATCATTATTTTTGTTTATTTATAAATAATGTTCCAAAATCTTACTTAGTTTCGCGGTTTGTTTATGAGTGTTTTAAAGGTAATATTCCAGATGATAAAGAAGTTGATCATATTGATAATAATAAAGAAAATAATAGTATTAAAAATCTCCAACTATTAACACATAAAGAAAATACAAGAAAATCGCATTGTAAAAAAGTCAAATCTTTTAATATTGAAACGAGAGAAGAAAAGAAATTTTGAAGTATCAAAGAAGCATCAGAGGAAATAGGTATTTCCTCAGCTTCAGCTTGTTTGAATTGTAAGAAAAGAACTAAAGTTGTAACTTCGAAGAAAGATGGCATGATTTATATATTTAATTATATGGAATAAAATAAATAAATGTCTTATTCAGAAGAACAAATAAAAAAATACTTGGTTATTCTTCATAATTACACAAGACCACTAAAAGAGGAAGTGAGCAAAATAGCTAAATGCTGGAATTGCCAAAGAGATGATTGTTTTACTATTTACTCAGGATTTAAAGTTTGCGAAAACTGCGGTGGGCAAAATGGCCACGTTTTAGGGTATTACGATAAAAAAGATTTTGATCGATTACATTATCGAAAGAAGAGTATTTATCAGAGAAAATATCATTTTGAGAAAAAGGTTAATCAAGTAGGTAAAACGTTAAATCTGACTGAAGATCAAAAGAATGAATTGTATAATAAGCTAATGGCGATAGACAACCAAGTTATGGAAATAATAAACAAACAATTTCGCCGAAAGAGAATGATAAGTATTTTTTATCTAATCAAGAAATTTCTTGAAGAAATGGGAAATGAGAATCACAAACTATTTTATCTAAAAATTTCTGAAAAAACTTTGGATAATTATGAAAAGTGGTGGAAAAGTTACAAATCACTCTGTGACTCTGTGACTCCTCTGTGAAAGCACCAGTAAGAAATCCCGGTTAGATAACCAAGTACTTCAGATTCTTTAAAAGGTGTGTCAAAAATATAAATACACCCTCGTCCAAGTTTGTAATGTTTCCAGAATTCTCGAAAAGCGAGATTGAATATTAAATGATTAGCCAGTACTGATGAGTTTGATCTGCAACTATGTTTATAATCTGTTAGTCTATAAATAATTTGGTTCAAGTCTAGTTTTTGTGTGAAATACTTTGCAAAAAGAAACTGGTAAACAAGACAGGCTTTGATAAAGTTATCAGGGTAGTATTGTGATTTATGTGGGGGGTTTAGCTCCCCATAGGTTGGAAAGTAAAAATTCACATATTCGACAATTGTTTTTATCATTTCTATCTTAAGATGTAGATAGAAATGGTGCGCTTAATTAATTATGTTTTTTATTATATCTCTTAACAAATCTATCTGCTACAGGAGTCTGATCAATGATCATTTCATCTATTATTTTCATTCGATCAATAAACTCTTTTTTGGACGACCACAAACTAGTGTCCTTTGACGTGAAATCACTGTTCACCAGTATTCCACTTCAATTGGCTCTAGACTGTACTGAGAACGCTATTAAGAACTCTACTGCTGAACTACCACTACCTACAGACGACATCATGGACCTACTAAACCTCTGTTTAACTTCGACGTATTTTCAGTACAACGGGAAACACTACAAACAGTTACACGGTACAGCTATGGGCTCTCCAGTTTCTGTTGTTGTAGCAGAAATTGTCATGCAAAACATCGAGGAACAAGCCCTAGCTACCTACACGCGAACTATACCCATCTGGTTACGTTACGTTGACGACACATTCACCGCCGTACACAAAGACGGAATCGACGATTTCCACGAACACCTTAACAGACAGAACGCGGACATACAGTTCACCAAGGAGATCGAAGAAAATGGTAAGATACCTTTCCTAGACTGCTTGGTCACTCGCAACAACAACAAACTACAAACGACTGCTTACAGAAAACCGACACATACCGACCGATTACTAGACCAGTCTTCGTACAACCCGACCTCTCACAAGGCTACTACTATCCGGACTTTGACGAGGCGAGCGCAACTAGTTTGCGATTCACCTAACAGCCTACAAGACGAGACTGATTATCTTTACAACGTTTTTAGTAAGAACAATTACAACACGGACTTTGTTAGACGGAACACCCACAGCAACACTGACACTCAGACGAACGTCAACTCTGGCCCTGTTACGACAGCTACTGTACCGTACATCAGAGGTACCTCTGAAACTATTGCACGTATATTACAACCTTACAATATACGTGTTGCACACAAACCCATAACCACTTTACGACGCCTGCTTACTAATGTCAAGGACAAAGACAAACCGGAGGACAGACAGGGAGCAGTATACAAGATCAAATGCTGCGACTGCCAGGCTTCTTACATTGGTGAGACCGGCAGAAACCTTAGCACGCGACTGACCGAACACAAACGAGCAACGAGGAATGGTGACGTCAACAATCACATTGCTGAGCATCATTTACAGACGAAACATCAAATTGACTGGGACTCTGCGACATGTATAACGTATTCTACAGACTACCATCAACGTCTTACTTTGGAAAGCTGGTTCACTAACTTAGAACAGACGCCACTGAATCGTAGCCAACAGTTACCAGCGCCGTACAAACGACTTATTGACGGGATGAAGCGAAACTAACTACGAGAGATCGACTGGAGAACTGACAATTTGACTAACAATAGACGACTGCTTAACTGTGACAATAGACGGATCGAAACGCGCCAATTACTGATTACGAGTCTTCATAGCCAATGACATCGCGGCTTCACTGACAGACGACCAATAACATCTTGACTTTATTGACCAATCAGATCAATAACCAGAGTATATAATACCATCTACTGACGTGATACAACTCACTTTGACTCTGAAGATGACTACCGCACAGGTTGTCGAAACGTCAGTCACTGTCAACGACAACAGTCCTATTCAGGACTACGTTAACCCGGACGATCAAACTCAACCTACTTTTGAAACTCTTTTTTATCAAAATCATCCCCACGCATAGCTGAGCGCAGTTCAACCAATACTTTTTCATATGTTACATATGCAATTTGTGTCATTTCAATATTTTTCTTGTAATTCTTAATCTTTGAAACAGAACTCACAATCACCCCAGTTCCATTTATTACACCCAGGATTATTGGATTCAATGTTATTCCCCCTATTATCGTGCCAATAATAACTAATCCTACTCCAGACAGAGTAAGTGTTTCATCAAGAATTTTATACCTCTTATATGATTTCTCAAAACACCATTGTTTCTTGTGGTAATGTTTGTAGAAATCCTCGAGAGTTTTGACCTCTGATTCTGACAGAGATTTATCAATGTGATTAAATTCAAAAATATCTTTCATTTTATTTTATAGTATATAACTTCCACTTAGTTTTTCCTGTAACATTACTCTGTGAAATTGCTCAGAGTCAAAGTCGTAAAAATTTGGGGAAAACATAATTTTACTCAAAACTCCATCTTCGGTTGTAAATTCAAAATTTTGATTGGAGGTGTGATTAGCGGATGATAATTCTAATGTTGAGCTGTAGTTACTTATGTTAACTTTTGAGGCAATTGAATCAACACTCTGCGTCAACCATAAAACAATTTTTTTCCCATCAAAATCAATTGGTAGTTGAAAATAACTTCTTTTATTATTAACAAGTAAAGTTAAATAACCAGCAGCTTTAGTAAAGGTTACACTTAACAAATCTTGGTTATTATCTGAATTTTTCTTAGATAAAGCAAAATCTCTATTATTCCAATGATAAAAAACAATACATCATGTAAAATTTGTAAAATTAGGAGGGAGACGAATATTAATAATATAATTACTAATGTTCAAACCATCTTTTCTTATATCAGTTATGCTTCTATTAGTTGTAAAAATACTATGCAAATTATTTTGATTGTAATGATTTAAATGATTAAATGTTATACCAGATGAAGACCTACTTAATCCATAATTATTTGCATCTGTAAAGTCATATACTTTTTCAAAATATTGTCTATAAACATGGTTTGTAGTAAAGGGAATCAACTCTTTTACCATTCCAACTGTTGCTGCACTAGTATTCTGACCTTTATCGAGAGCAATGTTTAGTATCTTTTTATTATTTGCGTTAATGTCAACATTGTAAACTACTTGTGTTTTTTGGATGTCAAATGCTGTGTGATAGTCATAAACTTTATCTGTGTCGATATTGCTAACTTTACCCTTAATACCATAAGCTATAATAAAAACTCCTGTGAAATTTTTTGGGTAAAAAGAAAGTCTTGATCCATTAAGAGGAATATTGACCAAAATATGAAGAAAAAACGTTTTACCAAATGATAACTTCTTAAAATTTACCAAGATTCTATGGTAGTACATAAATTCTGTTTGACCCTTTGAATTGGTGAATCTATGGCTAAATTTTTTTATACCAACATTTTCAATTTCTAAACCTCGTGATGTGCCCTTGTCAACACTTATCTGGGATCTACGCCATAGTTGATAATCAGCGTTAAGTAACTCTAAACAAAGTGAAAAATCCACATTTTTAGGTAACCTGTAAAAATTAATTCCCATCTTGTACCTATATCCACCTGAATTTTTAACTATTTCCATATAAATAACTTTATGATTATAATCATGAAAGTTGCCTTTATTTGGTGGTAAGTTTGCTATCTTTTTCATAATAAAACTAGTACCTGTAGTTATCTCATCAGTCCATTGACTTGCGTCTGACATGAGATAACTAAGTTCATCTTTGTAATGGCTTGGTTGAATTTGAGACGTATGTAAATGGTCGTCAACATATTTCTTGGTAGCAGCATCAAAACCATAAGTGGGTTCTTCAAGAAGAGTTATTTTATGTCCTCTCATTTTTAAATCTCCCGTCATTGAGACACTCCCATCTTTCTTTATGTAAGGACTAAGATCTTGGTGAGTTGATTTATCATCCACATACTTTTTGGTTGCAGCATCTGCTTCATTTGTTGGTGTTTTTAAATTAATTATGCCTTTATTATCCATGTTCAGATTATTTGTCATATTATTTGATCCATCAACGTGGAGATAAGCTATATCAGTATAAGCCAATGGTGTTGGCTGTTTAGGACCATTTGGATTTGGAATATCGAGTATTCTTTTGTTGTTCATCTTCAAATCTCCAGTCATTGGTTTTGTTCCATCTAGTTTTAAAAAAACACTTCCATCAACTTTGTTATCATCAACATATTTTTTTGTAGCAGCTTCACCATTGGCTGTTGGTATTGGAAGATTTTCTATCTTTTTATTGTTCATGTCAATATCTCCAGTCATTGGTTGACTTCCATCTCTGTGAAAGAAATTACTTTCTGCGTAATTTTTTGTAACTGGCTCTGAGGCATTAGAAGGAGATTTAAGGTTCAAAATACGGAAGGAGTCCTTCATATCAATGTTGGAATCTACTGTTAATAATGATGTTTTTCCACCACCAGAATTTTCATCAACATATTTCTTGGTAGCAGCATCGGTGTTTGATGATGGATTACCAACATTTTTTATTTTTTTTTCAACCATATCATAATTTCCATCCGAGGTCAAATTAAATCCAACACCTGGAGCTCCTTGTACACCTTTGGCAAATGGATGTTGATCAGAAGAGTGTTCGTTAAATATTCCCATTTTATTCTTTACCTGGATAAATTTAAATTGAACCATAAAAGTTTCTTGCAATGCGTTTCTTTGGTTTATCAACATACAAAAATGAATAAGGTTCTCGAGTTGCTACTCTATAAATCTCTTTATCAACTCCCAATTCAGATGATATTCTGTTGGCTTCCCTGGATGATGGAGATTCGTATAAACAGTAGTGAGAACAATTCAGTCGAATATCTTTTGGAGTTTTGTAAAATGATTGACTCAGATAAATCACTGAGCAATTCTTATGTCGTCCTTGAATAAAGTAATCTATTATTTGTTTCTGGTTTTTATCACAGACGTAATCATCAAATACCACAATTTTGTTTTCTACATAATCCATTTCTTTTACTGGGGTTATTTCATCATTACTCACATTAAGTATTTCACAACCAATTTGATGAGACATCTCACTCATTTTTTTGATTAGTTTTTCGTACTTATCCTGCTCCAAATTTCGAGCATAAAGATAAATTTTATTAAAATACAGCAATGGTTTCATTAGCATGTAATACAGCAAATTAGTTTTACCACTTCCACTACTTCCACAAATTAACATTCGATTCGTATCCGATGGCATATAAGGATAAAGCTGTTTGAATTTTTTATTTGCGTCTTCGTCGGTGCTATCACAATTAGGTATCTCCATTTATATAATTATTATATAAATGGATATTGAAGAATTAAAAAACTTTGCTAAAAATAAGATTGAAGCCGACGATCTTACTAAACAGGTGAGAAAACAAATAAAAGAAACTATTTGGGAAAAACAAAATCAAAGAGAAGGATTTACTGAAACATTTAAACCTCTGATTTCTCAGTTTGAAAAACCCGAGGATCCCAAAAAAAAATATTTTCACTCAAAACCAGGAAATGCTACGAAATCAGTTAGCACTTACAGAAGGTTTGAGAGATAATCAATTAGCTCTTACAGAAGGTCTAAAAGACAATCAAAAAGCTATTACTCAAGGTTTTAGTCAGTTTGAACGTTTGGCTGATATGCGAGAGTTGCCAGGAGTAGAAGCTATTAAAGATGAAGAAAATGAAGAAAATGAAGAAAATGAAGAAGATGAAGAAGATGAAGAAGATGAAGCTCAAGTTCCAATAGCAAAATTTAATGTCGAATATTTCAATAGGGAACTAAATAATAAAGAAGCACAAGATGTACTAAAAAAAAAAGGTTACGATAATCTTCCTTCTTATTATTTTGATAAGGATGTTTCTGAAATTACTGAATTAATCAATAATGTTAATTCAGATTTAAAAGATGTTGGTGAAGATATTAAAAATACCGCAAAATTTGTAAATGAAGGCGGCTATAATTTAGCTAAAGCAAGAAGTAAAAAACCTCATCCAAAAACAAAAAATAATATAAAAAATTTCAACATATTAAGCAGATATACAACAAATTTAAACTATATTTTGTTGTATAAAGAACAAACTGGCTCTGGAATGTTTTACAACAACCCACAAGAACTATTAAAGAGATTTGAATTACTCAATGGATCACTTGCCGCAGGAAACAATGGTGTATTACCTGAATACATTCAAATAGCTCATCGACTTAGGGATCTAGGAGTTGTTACTAATAACCAACTTAATTCACTTTTAAGAAAAGTTATCTAGATATATTATAAATGAATGAAAGCGCCATCCATATTTCATCTATTAAACGAGAAAAAATAGGAACAAACAAACCCCATGATTTTCTGGTTAAATTTAATCCTCCTTTGAAACTTGACCCAGAATTACAGCATTTTCTTGCCTTGGATAGATTATCGATGACTTACTCTTGGTACAACATCAGAAGTAGTTATAGCAACAATACAATAAAATACACCCATGATGGGTCAACATGGAATACTATAACCTTTTCAGATGGAATGTATTCATACTCAGACATTAATGATTACATTCATCAATACATGGATCAAAAGTCTCATCACACAACAGACTCTAAAGGAGTAAAGAATTACTTAGTAAATCTGTCTTTTATTCTCTCTACCTATCGAGTACTGGTATCACTTGAGGGTGATTATCAACTTGATTTAAGAGGAACAGATTTTGGAGACCTCATCGGATTTGAAAAAAAACTGGTGACTAAAACACATTACGGAACACGCCTTCCAAATATTACAAAATGGATTGATTCATTAAATATAAACACAAGTGCTATAAAAGACTCCGTTGTTAATGGGGAGAATACAAACACAATTGCTGTTATTCCAACAGATAATCTTACAAGGAGTTATCCTTTTACTTTTGAACCAAGGAGAACATTGTACTGTCCTGTAAGTTCTAATACTATTTCTGAAATGAGAATAACAGTAAATTATTCACTCGGCCATCCTATTGACCTCAACGGTATTGATTGGTTTATGACACTGCTACTTCATCACACTAATGATAATGTAAATATATAGATAAAAATGATGCGACAATCAGAGTTTAAAAAAAGATATAATCCTGATACAGGGAAGTTTTCAAGAAAACATATTTTTGGAGAAGGAAACGCCTCGCGCACCGGAGGTGGGGTAATGGATACAGTAAAATCTTTTTTTGGTAAAAAGGCAAGTTTTGCAGTAACACCTCCGGTGCGCGAGGCGTTTCCTCCCAAACCAACTCCTTCCAATACAAATAAAAATGCTGGTGATAAAATAGTAAAAATACTTTCTGGTGAAAATCCATCACGCAAAACAAATAAGCGGCAATCTCCAATATCACAGCAAAAAATCAATAATAGAGTGCTACAAATTATGTCTGGTGGATCCGCTTTGCGCACTGGAGGTAAAATTATCTAATTAAAATAATAAAATGAACTCTTTTAGAAACCCAAGATATCTTGAGAGATATGAAGATGTTGTTTTTGATCTTGAACAAGCGCTAGTGGGACCAACAAATGGTGCTCACCAAAACAAAACAGGTCTTAGATTTATAGCTGATAACACAGGAGAGGCTACTCCATTTGATTGGTATAATGCAAGACTTTCAGTAGATTTCAAAGTTAATCAACTGGCACTTGGAGCTGATATTGATGCAGATGGAGATAATATAGGAATTGTAAATAGTTCTAGTTCTCTCATTGAAAAGTTAACTATCCTGGCAAATGGACGAGATGTTTATAGTTGTAATTACGCAAATCATGTGGTAAATATTAAAAATTTACTTGAGTATAATTCCTCCTATGTTGATAGTGTTGCAACAAATGAATTTTATTATCTTGACAAAACACGAAATGCTGAAAGATCAGAATTTACTATCAATAACACAAATGTAACTGGAGGAGCAAATGTTGTAAAAGGAAGAAACGAAAACTACAACAAAGGTTTTGCCCTGAGAAAAGCTTTGTTGGGTAACTCAGCAACAGTGCGATGTGAAATTCCTCTGAACAGATACTCGTTTTTTGAGGCACTTGAAGATAAGCTTCTTCCAAACACAAAAATTGAGTTAAATATTGAAATAGAATCGGATAACAATCTCATCTGGAGAAGCGGAGGAAATGATTGCAGAGTTATTTTAACAAGACTGCAACTATTTGTTCCAAAGTTAACATTCAACTCAGAAGGACAAAAAATATACATAGAAAAGTACCTTAAACCTTACAAATGGACTTATCTTAATGAAGTAGTTGAAAGATCAAATAACAGACAGCAACAAACAGCTCAATTCAGGATTACAAATGGTATCTCAAAACCACGACATGTATTTGTTTGGGGAATTAACACAGCCAATGTTGATGTACAAACAGCAAATCCATTTTTATACAACACTTTCAGCTTACCAAACAATGCTAATATTTCACGTTGCTATCTCGAGGTTGGAAATGGAAATGAATACCCCTTTATTCACTTTAAACCAGCTACAGAACCAGCAAGAGTTTTCAGAGAAGTATTGGGTTATATTTATGCAAATAATGACTTTCAAGGAGGCACTCTTCTCAATAGATCAAATTTTGAAAATCTTTTCTCATTTGTTTACTTTGACTTAACAAAACAAAAAATTGACTTGAAAGATGGGGTTACAAAATTATCTTTTCATTACGAACTAAGTGCTAATCCAGACAATAATTATAATATTTATGCTCTTGTACTTCATGAGAGAACGGCAGAAATAGAACAGCAAAGTGGAAAACTACTTCTTAGAGCATAAAAATAATATAAATATTATATTAAAATGACAAATTACATTGAATATGGAGTAAAACTTTCAGATGGTCAAAAGTCAAAACTGTTAAGCTCAATCCAAAATAAATCACCTTTGACACTTCGATTAAAACATTCACATCTTCAAGGATCAGATGAATTAATGCTGACTCAAAGACAGATTGCAAAGATACAAAAATCATTGGCAAATGGAACAGGATCAGATATAAAAATAAGTAAAAAACAGATTAGTAGTTCAGTAAAACATGGTGGAAACTTATTCTCTAGTTTATTGAGACTCGGTTCAAAAGCTCTTCCTTATGCAATAAAGGGAGTTTCAAAAGTTGCTCCCGCACTTGCTACTGGAGCCGCATCTGCATTGGGGGATTTGGGAATAAAAAAATTGTTTGGAAAGGGGATTCCAATTCCAAAAAAGTGTTTTCCAATGTTAGCTCATTTTGCTGATGAGTTCACCAAAGCACAGATAGACCAGATTAATAAAATTTTTAAAACAGGAGGAAAACTAGTTATTAAACCAACTCGTCAACAAATAGAAGGTGGTTTTTTGAGTACACTTGCATCTATTGGAATTCCAATGGCTGTTAGTCTTCTTCCAAAGTTGTTTGGCTCTGGTTTACAGGTTGATAGGGGAACAGGTTTACAGGTTGATAGGGGAACATCAAGAAATACAAGAAATGTTTATGTTCCCAGACATGGAGAAGGGTATTACCCCCCTCCCTTTTATGGTAAATGGGGAGCTGAACCCCCCACATGGGGAGCCCCAATAGGAATGGGAGTTAAAAAAAAAAAAGCCCAAAGGCAAGGGTTTGATACTGGGAAAAAACAGCCCATTCAACTCAATTCCCATAATAGGAGACATTTTGTGATTAAACCGTTATCGAATTTTGACTTGATGGAATGGATAAAGAAACTTGGTATAAGAAATCTCAGAGGGATTTACAGTCGAGATGGCCTACCACAAAAGATTAAAAAGGAATGTGGAATAATCAATCTTGATGATATAAAAGGCCCTGGAACACACTGGGTTTGTTATAGAAACTTGGATATGGTAGTTGAGTACTTTGATCCATTTGGTTTAATAATGCCAAGTGAGGCTTTAAAGTATTTTAATACGAGTGGAAAACAAGTGGTTTATTCGATGGATGAAATACAAAATCGCAAAACTGTTCTCTGTGGTTATTGGTGTTTATACTATTTGCTAGAAAGACAAAATGGAAAAAGTATTTTAGATGTAATACATAATCATCGTTTTGATAATGACAACAGCGATTTTATAAAAGCATACTTTGGTGGTTAAACCGTTTAAGAATAAATATAAATTTTATATTTATTCTGAATCAATTGGGGTATTATTTAGCTCTTTAATCCGTTCAACTTTTTTATTTAACTCTTTAACAGTATCAATAATGTTATCAAATTTCGAGTAAATATCAATAACTTTAAAAAGTTTCTTCTTTTTATCACTCTTTATTTTCAACCAAGAATAATCTCCATTTCTTATTTTTTCCCACATCTCACATTCACCACTCATCAAAACTCTAGAAAGATTATCATTTTTACTTCGGAGAATCTCTAGCTCATCAATTATTTTTGTCCTTACTTCTTTCTCAAAATCTTTGAGTGTTTTAATATCCATATTTTTCTGTATTTCAGAAAAGAATTTAGCTTCCATTTTATATAAACATTATACTAAAATGAAAGAATCATATTGCATTAAAGATAAAAGAGTAACTCCTTGCACTGAGCCAAGTGGTTACCAGACAGATAAAAGAGGAAGAACTCAATTCTTTTGTAAATGTGCAGTTTGTGGAATTAAAAAAGTCAGATATGTAAAGTCAAAAAACTGGTAAGCCCGTCTGAGAAGGCGGGCGGAGATTTGTTTGACACTGTTGTAGGCACAGCTGCAGAAGTATTCACTGAACATGCTTTACCTTGGATGGGGCGCAAAACAGTTGAAATGGGGCGGTATGGAGCAAGTGAATTAATGAGAAATAAAAAACTACAGAAAAAAGCTGTAAATTATGGGATCAATAAAATGACTCCTTTTATTCAGGAGAGTGTTGGATCAGCAATGGACCAGCTTTCAACCAAAGTTAGACCAAAGAAAAGATACAAAACTAATAGAAAGGATTTGGATGGAAGTGGGTTGCAGGATAAAATCACCAACTTCATGAAGTCAGGTGTCTTTGGTTCACCCTTTCAAGTTGATATAAAAAAAGGAATTAAATTATTAACCGACCCTGAACTGTTTGCTCCAGTATACAAAATACCAAAAGAAGAAGCTTTGGCAAAGGTTAAGTATTACAAAGATGAATATAAAAAAGCAAAAGCAAATGGTTACAGTAAGTCCTACAACTCTTTTGTTAAGGAAATGGGATGGGGGGCTGGAACCGCTTCGCGCACCGGAGGTGCTATTGATATTCACAAATGGATTGGAAAACTCCCAAAACCAAAAGCAGGATGGACTCCAGGTAAATATAAATATATGGGGCCTTATAATCCTTTGGAAAAACAATTAAGTTATGATCCAGAAACTGGAGAAGTAACAGATTGGAAAGTTAAACCTTATAACAAAGTTGATGAGATTGCTGCTTATCATGATATCTGTTATGACATGGGAAGAAACAAAGGTGATTGTGACAGAGAGATGGTGCAATCATTGGATCAGATTCCATATGGTGAAATGCCAAAATGGGGATCAACAGCACGATTCTTGATTAATACAAAGAAAAAACTTGGACTTGGCCTTCAAAAAAACGCTCGTCGGCGTTGAGTAGTGATTGGACTCAACAATTAGCCGATGAACTTCACAAACCAATCACAAGAAACTTTCAAAAGAGATCAGTAATATCAAACGGTATTGATGAAATCTGGGCTGATGATTTAGTTGAAATGCAAAAGTTTAGTTAGTGGAACAAAGGGATTAAGTATCTTTTGATGGTTATTGATATATTTAGCAAGTATGGATGGATTAGGGGATTAAAAGACAAAAAAACTGAAACTGTCAGTAAAGCATTTGATGATATATTTGAAAATGGTCGTAAACCAAAGATGTTGTGGACAGATAAAGGTTCTGAGTTTATCAGCAGACATTTCAAAGATTTTCTGAAAAGCAAAGGAATTAAACTGTATCACACTGAAAATGAAGAAAAATCTAGTGTTGTTGAGAGATGGAATAAAACAATGAAAAACAAAATGTGGAAGATGTTTACTGTAAATAACAACACTGTTTACTTTGATAAGATAGATAAACTAGTTGATGATTACAATAATTCGAGGCATTCTAGTGTTAAAATGACACCTGTTGAAGCTAGTAAAAAGAAAAATGAGAAAAAAGTTTGGTCTAATTTGTACGGTGATTCGATTTACTTGAAACCGGGTAAACCAAAGTTTTATGTTGGAGATAAAGTTAGAATTTCAAAGTATAAGAGAAAAGTATTTGATAAGGGTTACACACCAAACTGGACAGAGGAGATATTTGTTATTGATAAAATTATTCCAACAAAACCTGTTACATATTCTATTGTTGATCTGATGGGGGAACCAATTAAGGGCTCTTTTTACGAGCAAGAATTACAGAAAGCAAAACAGCAGACATTTAGAACAGAAAAAGTTATAAAACGAGATAAAAAGAAAAAAATGGCATTAGTAAAATGGAATGGATACCCCGACAAATTTAATTCATGGTTGAGTTTTAAGGATCTGGTTGATTTTTAATACAAATATTGTATTAAAAATATAATTCCTATATTACTCAGTCTATTTCATCTTCGCTTGCTTCGCTTTCTTCATCAATTGTCAGTAAAGATTCTCGAGGTTTTAATTGTTTAACACAGCACTCATGCACTTTTATCTGTAGAGATACAACAGTCTTACTAATGTATATTCCTTCGATTATCAATGCCATTTTCACATTACAATACTGATCAATATAATTAAAAGGATTTAGATCTTTTTTCGCCTTGTTCTTAAATAAGGAAAGTATTTTCTTTGATTTCTCAGAGTAAATAAGTTTTGCATATAAAACTGGAGCAGATGAGGAATCTATTTTTGTTTTCTTTTTTCCTTTCTTATCAGTATAATCAATCTGTTTATAATAGAATGGCAAAGACAGAGATGATGCAACATCAGCGCCGTATTCACTCTCTAAATGAAAATTACATAATTTCACAACATTAATTATAACATCAAAAAATGCTTTTTCTTCTGAGTTTGGAGATGCATCTTTACTCCAGAGACAAACCGGAATACTATAACCAACTAACTTTCCTGTTTCTTGGTTTTTCTTTTCACTTACTCCAAAAGAAAAAAGAATCGGAGTTTCGATTACCAAAGGTCCTTTCTTTCCATTTGGATATTTGATTTCAATTGGGATACGTTTGTATTTGATATTACTATCCTTTACTTTGAATTCTTTTGCTTCATTAAAAATAATATTTTCTTGAGTAATCTGATCGTAACTTGACAGCTGCATTTTTATAATATTTTTTTATTTTTTTTAATAATTTTATATCAATAATAGATGATATAAAACAAAAATAAAAATCTATTGTTCTCTAAATTCTAATTTAGAATAAAACATACACGCAAAATCATATTCAAACTGAAGATGATCAGTATCTTCGAAACATAGCAAATTTGTTATATTTGAAAACAAACCATATGCCTCATCCATTGCATCGGGATATGTTTCAATAACTTCAATAGGTTCAATTTTATCAAAAAATGCTTTTAATTCTTCTCTGTTATCGAGATTTGAAAGAATATTATCAACATTATCATCAATATCTTTTAATTCTCGATAACTTTTTTCATTTGGAAATATAAGTCCACTAACTTTATATTGATTGTTATTTCTTTTCGATGATGATTTGAACCCCATTTCTAATTTATTAATTTCTATTCTTTAAATCATTTTTCTAACTCAAAACTATTTATTTTCATGACCAAAGTAAGTTAACACTCCAATAATTAGCCGATTTAGGATCTTCATAAGTTAACTGCCTCAGTTTGTTTTCAATTTTCTTCGCTCGAGCTAGATATTTATTTTTTCGCTTTTCGTCTTTATGTATCAAAAAGTCTGAGTATTTAGGCGAACCAAAATGCACGTTCTTTCCATCTGGAAGTGTGACTACGTATTTGTTATTCTTTCGCTTTGAATAATCAAGAGATTTTGCGCCGAGTTTCTTAGCCTTTTTCTTGAGTTTATCAAAATCTTTACCTCTGACAACATATTTACCTTCAAAAGATTTCTCCTCACCATGCACATATGTTGGATCTTCATCGTAATTATCTCCATCATCAACTATAAAATCTCTATCTTCTTCAGTACAATCATCGCTGTTATGTTCCATTTTAGTATTTGATTAGATTATTTGCAGGTGGCTCATTCTTTTGCATCTCATTAAAAATTATGTTAATAAACAACCACACTGAGACCGCGTGTTACCAGAGGACACAAATTACTAACTACACGTTTAATTACTTCACATGGGAACTAATTATCATACAATCACTGTTCACGTGGAGAACAATAGATTTCATACCAGAGTTCCCTAACAACTGGCAAACCTGAAAATAGATTTTGTGTTTACCTCTAGCGCTTGAAATTGTTAGGGAAGTTAGGAATGCATTGACGTCATAGTATAAATTTGACGTGACTAATGTTTTGTGTTACATTTTTACAGTAGCCTCTTTTACGACAGTAGTTATAATAGGTTGATTTGGATCTCGACTAAATTACTGTCATTTTCTATGTTTAAATAAGTTTGTTATGTTTACTAGTTTTTGGAATTTAGCTAATTTGTTGGGTTTGTTGGGTTTGTTGAGTTTAGCAAAGTATTTAATTTGGTGATTGCAGCCCGGCCCCGGAAAGCTGCGCCGCTTCTCGGCTCCGCAATCCGGGGGCCTGGTTACTATGCGCTTACCAATATAAATAAGTGGCTAATAGAGATGTTGGGGGGTTGGGGGGGATGGGGGAGATGGGGGAGATGGGGGAGATGGGGGAGATGGGGAGATAGGGGAGTTGGTAAATTTAACACAGAAATTAATCAGAGAAAATGAGAGTAGCTGGGCGGGTGAGTTAGTATATTTAACACAGAGATTAATCAGAGAAAATGACAGTAGTTTAGTCGAGATCCAAAGCATCCTATTATAACTACTAGTCAGTGAATTGAAAAGTCTTTTATCGTCTGGGAGACTGTCTGTTACAAAGTTCCGGGGTGGTCCAAGAAAACGCCCTTTACCCTTATGATTTAAAGGTTATATCGGTTGGTGTTACAAGAAGATATTTTCTCGAGGAGCGCAACGTTCTTTCAGGGTTGTAAACGGATTCTAGTTGACAAAGACATTCAGATGCCATTCGTCACTTTAGGAAATACCCCCCTTTTAAAATTCAGTAAAGCACAGGGATTTCGCCCTTAAGGCGAGGAGGCACTCTGCTAGCTCGCGCGTTTTTTAAGCCAGGAAAAAGTCTCGATTTGCTTAGGCAGGGGCCACGAGTTGGTTAACGTTTTCTATTGTTCACGCCCGTAATTAAGAGATGGTTAGGATGATGTAAAACAGAAAATTCCGAAGGGAACGCTAATCGGTAGAATTTGTTACACTTATTGTACGATCATACTTCGGTTACCTTTTGTGTTACGTGTTATCAGTGACATTTTGTGGAGCAGCTGTCTTGAAAGTTAAGCGCAGTTGAAGTTATAAGGTGCGTATAATTGTGTTTAGTATATACACTCTCAGTGATCTTGGTAATTCAAGCAATCTGATTGGTTAGCTATCTCGGACTATGACGTTATATTCACCTCTCTAGGCGGGGAATATAAGGCAGAAAAAAATCGCTGTCGTGAACTGTTTTGCCAAGGTTTCATAGTAAAGTCTTTTTGAAAATACACGAATATCCAAATGTTGATGACTTTGAAGGCAAGAAAATAATTCATCGTGTTTAAACAGCGTGATCTATTGTGAAGTGGTTTACTGTAAACACTACAGAGGAAAACGTGGTCGCTTTGTCACTGTTTTGTGATTTCGGAATTTTCTCGCAACACCAATTTTGCCTATAAATAGAAGTCAATTTATGGAGAAAAGAGGAAGACAAATATTTTCGAAAATCGTACGTGCCAGCAAGTTCACAAGGCAAGGAACACTGGAGATAAACAACGCTCACCTTGATCGTAGCCACTGTTGACAGCATTTGCAAGAAGCGACAAAGAAAACTTTCTCATTCACGGTGAGTTGACAGAAACAAATAAAGCTCTACTTCTCTTCTCAGAATTGGGTAGTAATTTAAATTTTCGGCGTTTTCTTTTAGACCCTTGATGCTAAAGCTTACAAAACTCGATACAAAAAAATTATTTGCCATGTTTGAAAATACTGTAATGATCTAACTTTTGCGTATCCACTGTTTGCTTCGTGTTCACGCATGAATTCATCGGTCAATCAAACTAATCGTTTTTTAATGGTTCCCTTTCTGATTCTGTTGAGATCACTTCGTGTGAATATACTACAACAATTATTCACCTCAGGCTCACTTTAATATTGTTGAATAATCCCATTCAACTTCGTCTCGGGGATTATTCAACAATATTAACTTCGCCTTCGGCGAATAATTGTTAAATATATAAACTTTTGAAGAGTTTGCCAGACACGAGTTCACAAATCTTTGATTGGAAACAATTTGCCAGAAACTCTTTCTCTCTCGTTGAATAAGACTTTGAATAAGTCCTTCATAAACGAGACAAATAAATAAACTGCTAGCTTATTACTAGCAGAACAATGGGTGATTACAGAAATCGCTGACAATTAAATTCTATGCTGACTTATTATTGGGGAGCTTTCATCCAAACATTGAGATAAGAGGGGGGGGACGGTCTCCAAAAAACATTTTTTCGGTCCCTCGGGCCTCAGTTTGGTCTAAAAAGTAAGGGGGTCCCGAGCCACTTTCCTGGATTCGCCATTGAAATTTAATAAACAGTAAATGCCATATTGGAAAAAAATAGTACTAGTGCATCATGAAACATAGAGGGAGTTAAATTAGATAAAATACAACCCGCAGTAGTCAATAAATAAAAATCGGTATCGATTTATCAATCGATAAATCTCATTTGATTGATATCGATTGTGTCGATCAATCGGTAGAAATCGATGACACACTCGTTTCGTTCATCGGTTTATCTTGATTTTTACCGATTTCATCGATTTATATTGGAATATAAATATGGAATATAATTTCACAGTCGAACGATCCAGCAAAAATTACTTTAAACAAAATATTTTCTTTAAAACCTTCTGATGGCTGATAATAATTGGCCAGGGCTGAGTTGCTCGAAGCATGGTTAGCGTTAACCATTGGTTAAGCAGTATCAAAACCAATACGTTGTCATGGTATTAAACGCTGGTTAACGCTAACCATGCTTCGAGCAACTGGGCACAGGTTTGTAGGCGCCCAGCTCCTCACGAGCCAGATCTGCCACCCTTTCAAAATAACGTACGTCGGTGTACTTTCGGGTGTAGCCGAGTTACATCCAGGAGTAGTCAATATAGATAATATAGGTATCGATAAAAATCGTTAGCAATCAAGTGAATTTTATCGATTGATAACGGAAAACGGTATTTCCCGTGATATTTACCTGCGAGAACGTTAAAATCATGAAAAATCGTTAATATCGATTTGACACAGCAATTTTTTTTATCGATTCTTACCGATTTCTGTTATCAATCGATAAAAATCACTTGTGACCGCTACCGATTTGTAGTGATTGACTGGCTCTTGAATACAAGCAAGAAAAAAAGAAATAAGAGATATTTGAAGAATAGCAAAACGTATATTAAAATTTTATTAAAAGGTACAAACTTGCTTTAACCTATTCTACCAAATAGGAGAAAAATATACAAGAAGAATTTCGGTTAAAATAAGATATTTAATGGGTATCTCGCATGCATAATTTATAATTTGAAAAGAATAAATCCCGTTTTAGACTTTCATCAAAAATGAATCTTCAGAATCTGGCCCATGTAACCCTATACTTGCTTGAGAGGAAATGAAATTAAAGGCATTGAAACAGAAAGTCTCCTCTTAAATATTGAATTTTAATTCAATATTAAAACTCAAAACTTATGTCATAAATTAAATGTAAGTGAGCAAAAATTGAAAGACTAGTGAAATGTTTAGCTATGATATATATTATTTAATTAAGCGAAAAGAAATCTGGTTTTGTTTACTTAAGACTCCATTCTCCCTGACTTTTAAAGTATTTTATTATTACATCTTAGTGTCATTCATACTGGTCCATTCCCTAAAGTAATTCGGGCCAGTCCATTCCTATTCTTTTAACTACTGTTCGGGTGGATCAAAGAAAAAAATCGAAAATGGATTCAGACTTTAAAACCCTGGTTATGCGCTCCCCTAATTTTCCATCCATACATTTCCAAATAAGAAGAGTTATTGTATTCCAGTTCTAAGCAACCTGGCTAATAAGGCCCTCTAGTGATAGGCCCACTTGTATGTTACAACCACCCAACAGTAAACAACAGTATCCCTTTCCCAGCTTAGTCTGCTGCACGAGTCTAAAGTAATCAGCAAAAAATGTAAATAATCTGCAAGCTGACACTGGGAGTGAGAAGCATGCCACACCAACTTCATTTCACAATGTAGAGCACTAGTTAGAAGTAGGTGCATTATATAGTGTATGTACAATGAAGTGGATACTATCATAGCTAAAGCTAGATATACAACATCACTGCCCACGTTGATTTATGATTTCTACTACTGGTCTGTCCTTACAGGTTGGGTGTTTGGGGAGGGTATATCCTTTTCTTCATCTTGAGTAAAATATCAGAATCTTGTATCAAAACAGATCGTGCCATAATCATAACCATAAACTTTCAGCCATATAGTGTTTACAATATTTGTAGAGACATGCATAGTGTAATGTACCAGTAATTTGTAGTTTGTAATGTACCAGAAAATTGTATAACGAACGTAGAGAACTCAACAATATTTTACTTCAAGTCTGTAAGCACATGGCAAGAAGACCTACTGCGCATGCACGAAGCGCATAAGGATTCATGGGATATGACACATAGGAAATACACTTTTTTGTACAAGACTCTAACAAAGAGCAGAGACTCTTGTCATCAAGGTCTCTTCAGCAAAAAATGCATGATGTTCAGCTGCTTATTTGCCACATGTCCTTTTAGATAATGTGACAAAGCAAAATAATTCATACTATGCAAAAATTTTACAGACTGTAATTCACAAATTGTCTTTTTATACAAACTAAAACTTTGGGTCTGGTAAACATCTGATAAAAAATAGGAAGAACAGAATGTTTATACAGCTGTTGCATCTCATTAGAATACTGTACCTACAATGTAACCATTCATAAAAAAATCATAATTTATAGTCATTCTAAGTCTCCATTATAAGTTTTTTCTTTATCATTACCTGATTTACCAGTCTTAAAAACCCACTACCCTGAGCAATGTAGACCTTCATATTACTAAATCTGTATCAAGTACTAAAAGTTATTAAACAGGTATATCATGATAACTGGTGCGCATAAATATTGTTAAAAGGGAAGGTAAAATGAAATAATAATATGGGACTCTGCGACATGTATAACGTATTCTACAGACTACTATCAACGTCTTACTTTAGAAAGCTGGTTTACTAACTTAGAACAAACGCCACTGAATCGTAGCCAACAGTTACCAGCGCCGTACAAGTTCGTACAAACGACTTATTGACGAGATCAAGCAAAACTAACTACGAGAGAACGACTGGAGAACTGACAATTTGACTAACAATACACGACTGTTTAACTGTGACAATATACGGATCGAAACACACCAATTACTGATTACGAGTCTTCATAGCCAATAACATCACGGCTTAACTGACAGACGTCCAATAACATCGTGACGTAATTGACCAATCAGATCAAAAACTAGAGTATAATACCATCAACTGACGTGATACAACTCACTTTGACTCTGAAGATGACTACCGCACAGGTTGTCGAAACGTCAGTCACTGTCAACAACAACAGTCCTATTCAGGACTACGTTCACCCGGACGATCAAACTCAACCTACTTTTGAAATAATATTATTAATGTAAATAGATAGACGGTAGAACTCTGAAGGGAAAACACTATGATTATATTGCTGAAAGAATGACATCCAGACTGACTTACAGTATGAACATTCAAGACCAATAGGCTAGTTTACAGTTGTGGACTTGGTGTCAATATTGTTTGCCCATTGTTGTTGTTTAATTTGTTTAATAGTTGTTTTTTCTTTTGCTTTTGGTTTTACTTTTATCTAATGTTGGTTGCTTCCTTGCAACAATTTACCTTTTTGCTTGTTCTTTTTCATCTCTTAAGGTGCACGGTGAGCCTAAAGAAACCGGGGAACGCGCCATAGGCCTCATTGCATTGATAACTAACTCTTATCTTAAGGGAGGAGGTGGAGCCGACTGGAGGTTTTGCTTACTGTTATCGTCAATCCTCGTTGATATTACGAACAAGAGTGTTTATAAAGGTATTACCGTTTCCTTTGTAAAAGCGAGGGCAAAAATGAACAGGCGACATAGAGTCTTCGACAGGCTATCTAATTTTATTTAAATGATCTATACAACATAGGCTACATTTTGGGCACTGAAGCCGAAAAGGGAAAATCCAAAAATATTTTGCAAATCCAATTCGCAATGTTTTTTTTTTCTTCTCAAATAACTGTCGAAGAGTTTGTCAAATCAAAATTTGTATTTCCGAAGTTCATGATCATCTTCAATTAATTCTATGTTTCATTCCATTCACGGGTTAAGATGAACTCAACAAATCGGCCTGCTCCCAATGCATGGTCTTCATAGCTCAGTTGGTAGAGAGTCTCAATAAGGCTAACCGTCAGCCCTCAAACGGCCTATACTTTAACCGTCAACGTCAAAAGGGCTCTTTTTTACCGGCAACAGTGAAAACGTTTGAGGGTATTTCAAATTTCACTATTTCAGCTGATATTCCTGGACTTTGGACTACTGGGGTAACGGGAAAAACCACGGGCCATGTTCTCAAAAACAAACATTACAAGACCTTACAACTTTCTTATAGTATGCGTGTATCTTAAAATATTACGAAATTTTATATGTGAAAGGGTCACGTCAACGTCAAAGCTATCACCCCGTTGATACCCTGGCCTCTTGGTAGAGCACTGCAACGCTCACAGCGATCATAACACAGAGGTCATGCCGGTTCAATCCAATTGAAGTCCCGAAACAAGGGGGGGGGGGGGGAAGAGACGAGGTCTGGGACCGAGAAACGATGTTCTCACAACTTGCAAAGCGGTCACCCTGCGTGGTGGTCAGCGGATAACTTCAGTATTTTTCTCACAGTGAATTTTCAGACTTTTTAGAAGCAAGAAGCGAACCGGTAGAGGAAATCAGAAATGCTTAAAAAATTGAAAAAAAATAATATCATGCATCTTTGTTTTTCTTGCATATCGTATTTGTCTTTCGGTACTGAAATTACGGGGGAAACTAAAACGCAACCGTGTTAGCTCTTAACCAACAACAACGCGCTCGATCGATTAACAGGTTACATCGTTTTTGCCGGGCAAGGATAACTTGATGCTGATAAAAGTTACTGGAGAAAGTGTCAAATTTATCGGAAGCAAGTATATTCAGAGAGCTTCATAAATATTAGCTTACAGCTCTACATATCATAATTGAATAAACATTCACACTTTATAACATTTCACTTCGTTTATTACGATCAGTCAGCACCTTCAATCCAAAGTTAAAATTCAAAACGATCCTAATAAACAAACACAACTACTACTGAAAGCTCTGTACCTTGAAGCGACTTTAACTTTCCTAAGGTTTGCTGCAAAACACTGCTCGATAGCTCAACTCTTCGGCGGTTCTTAACAGCTGTACGGAGCTATATGTTGCATATTTCAAACTCTGCAGAGGGAAATTGTTTAACAGAAAAAGAAAACCACACACTATGTCTGAAAAGCGACATAAAATCAACAAATTCCCGAATTACCAAAATATAAAAGTGAGAAACAGTCCCGCCTTCGACCGCCATTTTTTTGTTTCTTCTCAAGACCGTTGATCTATGGATTTGACGTAATGCGCATGATCAGTACACAAATCCGCTGGCAAGACCCTTGCTGATCGCTTTGCAAGTTGTGAGAACATCGTTTGGATTTCATTTAAGGGAATATATATATGAGAAGTAGCTCCCCCCCCCCCACCCCCCGCGCCCCCTGTCCCGAAATTATTTTGGGTTAATTCGCAATTGCTTGAATGGCAATTACCACAGTGACGAGCAAAAAAAAAATTTTGTCTCGTGCTACTTGCGCCAGAAGTTAGCTAGCGTTAGTCTAAGTTTTGATTTTAGCGCTTTTCTGAATATCTCTAAAACGGCTCGACAGAATTCTTTTAATCCTCGTCACATAATCTTCATGATGTATATAGCAATGGCTGAAACTTTCATTAAGATTGATTCACTGCAACGCCTTGAAATTTGAAGATGAACCTAGCCTACGAACCGGCCAAAAATCTAAGTTAAACGTTCGCTGGTTTGACGTTATGCTATTTTGTCCAAATTGATACTAATTATACATACCTCCTTGGATAGTACATTTTAATAGCATATTTTGAATGTAAAACATTGACAAAATCCACATTGAAATGTACTAGCTTGGAGGTATGTATGGTGGGCAATAATTTGGAAAATTGCTGCAAAACCAGTTGAATAGTGATGTTGAGGGTTTTACTATCCTTCTTTAAACCAGCCTTGCAACGAAAACAGTTTGTAAAGTGTGTTCAGACAGGTAATTGGCCTGTAGTGAGAAGCTGAAGGAGCGTCTTTCTTCGGAATCATAACACTTCTCCCCAGCGTAAGTCAAGATGGAATGTCGAGTCTTTTCTTAATGATAATATTCAGTGCTGTTGCGATGTCTTGGAGGAAAATATTCATTCTATTTATCCAGTAATTTGTAATCTTATCGTCACCTGGAGAAGACCAATTTCTCTTCTTTTTCACGCTTTAATTTCAAATATCATCTCCTTTGTGATCTTCATGTCATATTCTCTGGGCTTCTCTATACATATATGTTGCTTCAAAGCTGTCTCGACGCTTCGTATCCAGTCCTCCCGGTGAGTTTTGTCGCTCGCGTTCTCCCATATTGGCCTCCAAATTCTTCAAGCTCTCCTTCATTGTTGTTGCTGTATTTTGTCGTCCAAGCACTTAGTCTTTGTTGTAAAACGAGCCTTCATTTAAATCAAACCACTGGTTAGTCTTGAATCGTTCACAGACGGCTTTTTTCTTTGATAACCATTATTATTATTGTCATTATTATTATTATCATGCATCATATAACGAGAGAATTTTGATAAAGAAAATTTTGTTTATAAAACATCAGAATCTGTAAAAAGAGGGGCAGCATGTTGATATTTTTCAACATAAAGTATAAATCTAATTCTTCGCTCAGCAAAGTTAAGCCCCGTTTTTTCGTTCAGTTTCCGGTCCATTCGCGTTCGCTTAATTCTTCGCGAAGTGACAGCCGTTAGGCCGTCGAGTAGCGAATTTATAATTTTTGTCGGAATTCGCATCGCGCTTGACTCCCACTGATATCACTAGGCGAAGCGTGATTTTGCTTTGGTCATATATCAATTAGACTATCGGTTTGGTATTCGCAGCTGTCTAGCAAGAAAGTAGCGAGTACCAAAACTGGCACAAACCTGGCAGGGTTGTTCGAGGGCAAGAAATACTTTTAGCGATGAATTTTGCAGGTAGAAAATGGAAGCGATTTAAGCCATTAGCTTTGAAATCGAGGTAAAGAAGCATACGTTCTGCTTACCACTGCGGGGACGAGTTACGTATCGGCTTAACAGGCCGGGAAGGCTATAAATAGAGTATTATTGACGCATTAGATGTAAATCCTCACTTAGCGAAGTTAGTAATAAAGAATCATGACGAGGATTAAGATAAAATTTTAAAAATCAATGTTTTCATTGAACTACTTGAATGACAATGACAATGATAATACTTTTAGAGAAGTACGCCCAATTATAAGAATTAGTGAATTCTCGACCAGGTGATCACAGAAGAGGAGAGATTGATACCAGAACTAAAGAAAAGTCCTTAGGGACTGATCTTGAAAACATTACCAAAACCGTGGCTCAATAAATGAACCAAAACTCTATCTCCAGTTGAAAACGCTTTCGGATATTCATGGGCCGCAAATTTGAAAAAAAAACAAAAAAAGAAAAGTAAAGATAAAGAAGTTACACGCAAGTTGTTTGTTTTGATATTTACGAACTTTTATTTTTTGAAACAGAAGCAAGAGTGGAAGCTGCTGGATGTTTAGCAAATTGTCTCAAAGATGAAAAAATTCAAAAAACACCAGAGTGTAGAGTGCTTCTAGAGCGGGCAGGTTATGATGTTTTCTTTTGCCCGGACAAGGAAAACAGGATCAGTCTTCTTCGCCTTCTTTCATGCGATCCAAATTTAGAGGAAGTCCTTTCACTTGACCAGCATTCCGAACGCTTGGCCTTAGAATACAAAGCACAGGCACTGGAAATCAGTAACAAAACAATTCATCAAAGCACGAGCTCTTTCGTTAGAACCGGGATGTTCCAAGGAGGAAAGGTAAGAGCGCGAGAGCGCTTCCAATCACATAGCCTGCGCCAGTGACGTAGCTAAACGTCTTGTACAGTCCGACTGCAAAACAGCTCCGAAATCTTTGTTCTGGGTCTCCACCAGTGTACCAGGAGTGGAGGATGCATCATGATTGGCTTGTTAAAAGAGCTTTTGCCAATTTGTCAATCAGGTTGGTGGGAAATTCGAAACCCTTTTCCATTAATGTGTTTCTAATTGAGTCTGTTGGAGGCTCAGAACAAGGATATCGGCGCTTCTTCGCAGCATGTGACGCAAGCTTAACCAGTCACATTGCAGCCGACCTTTTTAAAGTTAGAAGCCTATTGCACTGGAAACCACTCTCCACGCGTGGCTACCCTGTACGATCCTGGACACAGTGTTTTTTTTCTGAGACTGATCGACTTGATAGCCAACAATTTTCTCTGTGAAGTCTTTTGGTCAATTAACGATACCTCGATACCATATTGAGGTTTCGTTTGCAGTATCAGTTTTAGCTGTCTGGTTAATTATTGTTTTTTTCATTCATACATTTTAATATTCATACAAAGGTCGCCGTCAAGGTTTTGATAGCAAAAAAGAAACATTTGCTGGAAGACAATCCAGAATTCCAGGCCAGAGGCAAACTTTATCGTGAAGCCTACAGTATGAGCCGATTAAATCGCATTCAGCACCCAAACTTTCCCGTCCTCCTTTGCCACGACACTAAAAGCTTGCCGTACCATCTCATCACCCAGCTGGAAAGATGGGGTGATCTTCTGCAGCTTTTAAAGATGTCCAGAGAAAAAAATCCCAATCTCTCGCCCACACAGCTTCTTAATATGCTCGTCGACATCACCGAGGCCCTTCTTCACTTGGAAAATTTGGGTTTAGTTCACTGCGCAATCATGGCAGAAAATGTTCTTGTTGGAGAAAAATTCACCTGCAAATTAAGTGGTTTGCACTCTCTGCAGCAATTGCCAGTAAATGATTCATCTTCTCAAGGTAATAGCAATATGCACTATATTTCGTTATGTTGTGAGGAATCTTATACTGCTGTGGTTAAAAGAAATAATAAATTGGTGTTTGTGACAATAGTATAATCATTGTCACCTCCTTCGTCCTGGGCTTCCAGTTTTACTCCCAACCATCCTGAAGAGTGGACTAATTATCCTTTTTCCGTTTTCCTTTTTTACAATTATTATTATTATTTCGTTTGTTCCAAAATGCGACAATTACAATACAATTATCACAAAGCATACATACACACCTAAATTCACATACAATTATACAAGCAATGCCGATATAATTTTTACAATTGCTGGAGTGCTTTTCAAAAAAAAAAAAGAAAAAAAAGAGGAAGCGAAATTAATTGCTTGCAAAGTCCAATTGCACAATATATATTTTTTTAAAGAAATGAAGAAATAAATAAATAAGACTATGAAGTCCACTTGTCCATTAGTTTTTGTTAACTATTATTCTTAGTACAAATATATTTTTCTATTTCGTACTTACTATTTACTCTAACTATAAAATTATCTATATTCGGAAGGACTTCATTCCTTCTGCAATTCCATAAATATATTTTACCATCTTGTCTAGATTAAGCCCCTTATCTTTAAGAAATGAAAGCAACTGGGTCACACATGATCGATTTTTCAAAAACCCGTGTTGAAGGTCAGTTATCAGTCACTTAAGATGGTTATAAAGGAGAGTTAAAACACAGCGTGGAGAACTTTGCTAACTAAAATGGTGTAAAAGAGAGGGAAAAACCAGGGAAAAACATAATTCCCCTTTTTTTTCCCCGTGTACTAAAGAACTTTTCGGTCAGCATTTTTTAAGTATAAATAATTAAGTAAGGTCGCGGTATTCAGAAGTTAAAATGGCAGTCCCAGTAAAGTTAGGTGAACTGGTTGTTTTCGTAGCACAAAATAATATGATTCAACACATTTCCAGAATTAATTTGAATAAGGACAGTCACAAAAGAAGATGTATAATCGTTTCTGATTTTTTTGGACAACACAATTTATCTATCCTGTTCCAGATGTTGGACAACTGTAAATTGGTAAAAAGTATAGAGTTAAGAACTGTAAATTGAAAGGCTTTGACATAAGGTTTAAAAGCGACAGAATGGTACAAGAGAAATACTTTTTTAAGATCTTCATCCTTTTTACTGATTGGAATTTGGAATGACGCAGGGGTAAGAGCACTCGTCTTTCACCAGAGTGGCCCGAGTTGGAATCCCGAAAATCCAACTGAGTCTGGTGTGCATCATCACTTTCACATCTAGCATCCACTAATGAAGGGCATCAATGATTTCATACACTTGCAGGTTTCTCTAAAAAGATAAATGGGATAAACTCCTCAATCACAAAATATAAAAAAAATTATTTGGCAATAAAACAGTTAAAAAGAATGCTAGAAAAGCCATGAAAGCCATTCTTTTTTTCACCTTTTATGAATCAAAAAAACTTACATCTTATCAAAGAGACTCATGGCAAGATTTCAAGACTTGAAGATCTTTCATAATTAAGGATAGATTTTAATTTTAATCACTTTATTATTTCTTTGGTATTGGCTACCCTGCCTTATGGTAAAGCAAAGGAAATTGAAATGATTGAAGATTTGGCACGGGTAACGCCTGGGAATGTGAGGTGTGAGACTAATAAAGTCTCTGTATAATAATATATTGGGAATGTTTGAAGTATTTAATAGTGTTCAGATTAAGCCATTTTGCTTAAAAATCGGAATCAATAACACAAAAAACTACTTTCATAGTCTCCGCATTTCCTGAGTGATGACAAGTTTCGCAGCATTCTGTAAGGACTTATCACAAAACCGCCAAAGTTGACCGATTTCTCGGCCTTCAAAATGTTCATTTTCCTGGGTCACTCTGGGTCACTTTAGTAAAAATAAAAAGATAAACCTCTGAATTACTTAAATATCGGACTTAATTAAACAATACTCCACTAGAAAAGAAACTACAAGCATGTTTTCGGAACTATTCCTATGCAGTGAACGATGACAGACTAGGACATCACAATTCAAGTACGAAAAAATATACGTTCCAGAAGAAATACTCCCGTAAAGCTTCCTTTTATAAAAAGATAAAAAGACAAAGAATGTATGGGTAGTCTTACTTACCTCTAGTTAGGATTCTAACCCGGTAAAAATGTCACACAAAAACACCGTAAAAACACGACTTGGGAAGGAAAACTCCGCCATCTTGTAAGAAACACAATCGCAATGCAGTGTGGAAGACGTTCACTCCTCCTCTGGATGACTCCAGTTCCTTTAAGCTTCTAGTTATGGCTCCCCTTGGACATTGAGTTTTGATTTCAACTAGGCGATAAGTACTCTTACGACATCTGATTATGACTTTGACTTTGTCACGAGTGGAAGCTAGCCTTTAAAAGTCGGATTGCACTCAGGTGTCTCTATTTCCCAATTACAAATCTTATGAGGCTGGAAGGTTTATGTTACATATGTTGGAATACACATTCAATGCTCATTGTGTGCTCTAAGGGAAATTGAAGGAATCCCATTGCTCTGGAACTGTAAAATCTAGGGTGCCCAGCATATGATTTGTGTGAAAAAGTACTAAGATTTCCTAGTCGAGCAAAAACTTAGGCCACCGGGCACTGCTGAAGCACAGCCCTGCACATTGTTATGATACAAAATGTACATAGTTTACAGATTTGGCTTAAAAAGAGTATCGTAACTTGTTTAGCACTAAATAAATGTTTGAAAGCTAAAAGTGACGTTTGATTTCATTATTTGACTGTAATGATTAAGGGAAGAAAAAACGACCCAACAGCTACTGAAATGGCCCGACGTGGAGCTAAATTAGCTACTTTTTGAGGGGTAGTTTTTATGAGGGCCGAAATTTGAGGGGGCTGTTTTGGCTACTTGAAAATCCAAAAGGAAGTAGTGTTTTTCATATTGACCCTCTACATGGTCTAATCTGGCCCCGATGCAAGGGTCAATTTAGCCCCAGATGTTGGCCCCAAAAAACAGTACCGTTCTGGACGCAATCGATTTGGCCCTTTTCATTTTACAGTGTATCTATTTAGGCGATACCTTACACGGGTGATTATTGTCTAGTTCTTTTACTGCTCTCATTTTTTATTTCTATTGTACAAAAATTACCTAATTATGTATAAAATAATGAAACCCAATAAGCAGCAGTTAAGCCACCTTTTGCACATCGGTAAAGAGCCGACAGTTTAAATAATTACTGAGACAAAGTCTGTAAAGAAATTATGACCATCTTTGGTGAGGACCATTTTTCTGAGCACATGTTCCATCATATTTCATTAATCAATGCATTACAGGTTTTAGAACTGCGGACGATCACAGGTATCTTCCCGTCAGGTGCAAATCACCCGAATGCTTAAAAAGCCATCAATATTCCACCGCCTCTGATGTTTGGGCCTTTGGAGTACTTATGTATGAAGTACTCACCCGTGGATGCGCCCCTTACAGTCATTTGTTGGATGACGAAGCGGTGTCTTTGAAAGTAAGTACTCCTTTCTTAGAATCCTTATGAGCCTAACTGGCAAGAGGAAGTCTCAACGCTGAAACATACCAATACATGTATAATTATGCAAGGTTTGAATCCAGGAGTCATCTTATAAGTAGGTTGAGTATGATCGCCCGAGCGAACGTAGTCCTGAATAGGACTGTTGTTGTTGACAGTGACTGACGTTTCGACAACCTGTGCGGTAGTCATCTACACAGTCAAAGTGAATTGTATCACGTCAGTTGATGGTATTAAACTCTGGTTATTGACCTGATGGTCAATTAAGTCGCGATGTCGTTGGTTGTCTGTCAGTTTAGCCGTGATGTTATTGGCTATGAAGACTCGTAATGTCGTTGGTGCTTTTCGATCCGTTTATTGTCACAGTCGTCTATTGTTAGTCAAATTGTCGTTTGTCCAGTCATTGTCTCGTAGCTAGTTTTGCTTGAGTCCGTCATTAGGTCGTTTCTACGGTGCCGGTAACCGTTGGCTACGATTCAGTGGCGTTTGTTCTAAGTTAAACAAGCTTTCTAAAGTGAGTCGTTGTTGATAGTAGTTTGTAGAATACGTAATACATGTCGCAGAGACGTCGCAGTGGATTTAATGTTTTGCCTGTAAATGGTGCTCAGCAACGTGATTGTTGACGTCACCATTTCTTGTCGCTAATTTGTGTTCGGTCAGTTACTTAGAACAAACGCCACTGAATAACCAATAACATCACGGCTAAACTGAAAGACGACCAATGACATCGCGACTTAATTGACCAATCAGGTCAATAACCAGAGTTTAATACCATCAACTGACATAATACAACTCACTTTGACTCTGTAGATGACTACCGCACAGGTTGTGGAAACGTCAGTCACTGTCAACAACAACAGTCGTATTCAGGACTACATTTACCCCGACGATCATGCTCAACCTAGTTAGGTAAATGTATATCATATATTAAACTTTTGATCTTGGGCCATCTTAGTAAAGAATGAATAGCACTAGCTCGAGGTAAGTGCGCTACATATTTTTGGTGGTAAGCTGGTTCAGAAAATAACAGCTATTAGTAAGTGCAGTCGTTCTGAATAAGTGTTCCAACAGTTGCGTTTAATCGGTTTGGCTAAAACTTGGCACAGAAGTTGGGTATGATGAGATATTTCAAAAGGCACTTTGACTTTCTTCTCTGACTTTATTTTTGGAGTTTCAGTGGGGGAGGGCTCATTTTGTGCTCTTTGAGCACCACAAATACACCTTTCAAGGGGGGTATTTTTAAAGGTGCCATAATTAAGTTGTGAAGTATTTATGAAGTTATTTTAAGACGGATTTATCTCATCTTTTAAGTTTAGTTTTGTTTTTCAGTTTTGCTATTTTTAAGGTGACTCGACCCAGTTATTTTATGAGGGTACCATCCTACTTTGAAGCTCTCTGGTATCCCCACCTTTACTTTGATCGTAAGTCTAACATATAGCAATGGATAACATATAAATCAATCTACAATGGAGCATAAACCTTTTTTACGATCAGAGTAAATGTCACGTGGCTATATTGCCACGTCCTTTTGATATATAGATTTTTAATCAAATTTTAATCAATTCTCGTGCTTCTTGTGCCTTTGCAAAAAAAGCAAGCAATGCTACATACTAAATCTACTTACTATTAAAAAAATATCATTTTTACATAGGTTTAATGCAACAATCAGCTGGCTGCAGACGTTACTTGACGGGAAGCCCTTCTATTTTTTCATACTAAATTATTATATCTCGATGAGCATTCGGAAGTCAGCCAAGCGCGGTCATTGCACGCGTGCTGAACAAGAATGCTGTATTATGACAGATTAGAAACGATAGAAAACTCCCAAAGCACAAACTCAGCCAAAACGCTAAAAATCTTCAGTTTTTACTCTGGGTTGGACTTATAGAACTTAATGTCACAGTTTTTCAACGACCATGAAATTCAGAATCCGGGGAGTTAGTTAATCAATTGTGGCCCTGAAAAAATTTGAAGGAAAAAAAATACGATATAATTTCCATATGTTTGCATTGCTCGAAATCGCGCGCATTTACAAGGCCCTAAAGCTTTGCAAGGACCCATCTGTTATAAAGATCCCCAAAATAAAGGAATAAATCTCATAGTTTATTTTGCACTAATGTGCACTATATGTAGCCGAGAGATTTTCACGAAAAAATGCCGGCAACAGCAGAATTTCGACTCAGACCCCAAAGGGTCGTGGCAATATAACCACGTGACATTTACTTCGATCGCAAAAATTTTATGCTATATTGTAGATTGATCTATATGTTATCCATGCTATATGTTAGACTTATGATCGAAGTAAAGGTGGGGATACCAGAGAGCTTCAAAGTAGGATGGTACCCTCTCAAAATAACTGGTTCGAGTCACCTTAAGAGCAAATGTTACCAAAAATCAAACATTTTCAAAATTTCGTGGCAACAGCTCAAAAATCAATTTGGCTCATAATCTCATGGTAGGTAGACCTTAATGTAAACTGGAAAAACACTGCGTAGTTTGTTTGGCTAAATATCGATTAGTTTTCGAGAAAATCGATAATCACTGAATTTTGTGAAAACGCCGCCTTTTCAATGTGAAATCTAGGGCGATTTACGACCCCTCGCGTTACAAAATAAAACTCTCTAGAGCAAAGAAATCTACCACATATTGTTGACCAATGTCAAAAAATACCGCTGAAGCAATTTTTATCAATTCTCCGCTATTTACTTTTAAAATCTAATTTTATTTGCCCGACCTATTTTTATCGAGAAGAAATCTTATCTAAAATTAGCCTATTATTTGAGCTTGTGGTACTGCATATAATTCGTTGAAAACCTAGTGAGAGTTGTTCTTTTAGAGTTTCAAAGGGTTTTTTGGGGAAATGATTCAGAGCGAAGAAATCGATTTCTAAAGTTGGATAAATTTCCGTGTTTCAACTTGTCCCACGCGTGACATGACACTGCAACGCACATTACACTTGACAGAAGCACCTAAAAAGTTAAGCAGAATACAGTAAGTCGAGGTCTATTTTAACGTATAGAATCTAATCTTTTTGTCTTCAAATCAATGATGAAGAAAACTGTATTTCTGCAGGTCTCGTTTCGTTCGTGAACCAATCGTTCAAAATCATTTCCCACGACATGACAGCGGAACGGTGGCATTGTATGTTTTGCATGCTTTGGAGTTTGGTTTTTGTTGTGCGTATTCACTGCCTCCATTTTCCTCATAATGGTCTTAGATTGCCTTTCGTAAGTCTTCTTTGCCGCAACATTAGTTTTGAACTGAGCAGAAAACCAAAGCGGAACCAAGAGACCTCAAGTCAAAAACATATGTTATCACGTGGGTGCTGTGGAATACCGCTTCATTCAAGTGAAATCTACAACTACAAAAACCAGGATTGGAACATGGAACAAGTGACTAGTGGATCTTAGCGGTTATTTTTATTAACTATCAGAGTAAAAAAAGAAGGAAAGACAAACAGAAACCTGTTAAAAAACGAATAAAGGCAAAAGAGTGACAATTATGATCGCTATACAAAAATCATTACCTGAGGAAACGAAAAAAACAATGCGGTGTTGCCCTTTAAAAACGTCGTCGCTATCACCTTTTTTCAAATAAATTTGATTAAGAATGTCGGGCGTCTCAAAGGCAATGCGAAGAGTAAAGCATAGTGATGGCTCTAATATCTTCGACAAGTGCACTTCACACAACTACAAAAAGCAGGATTTTTTTCTCGCTTGTCAGCAAAGAAATGAAGGTATAGAAAGAAATGAACTGATAACGGAGAAGGCAATCGAAAAAATGTCCAACGAAGTAACGAAAGCATTAGTTCTTCAGCCTCCCATCATGTACAAAACATACAACATCTGTGAGATCGTAGGTCAGTCTAGGCTGGCGAAGTTTTCGATATGAACACTGCAGAACATCTGTTCAGCCTTAGAACTGGATGTAACATCGATGACTGGCAAGCGCAAGCAGCCGTACATGGACATTATTGAAGGCGTTGTGGCCAGGTGTGGCTATAAAACTAGCAAGACTGACCAGAATATGTAGAGATTAACCAACGAAATAGTCAGTGATGACGAGAAGTCTTACTTGAGGTAAACTGAAATTGACGGCTCTGTTTGATGCTTATAACGGTGTGTCGTCTATAGAATTTTTTACAGACACTCTTCTAAGAGTGACGACTGACAGGTTGTAAAGTGTCTCGTCAAAATTATCCTGGTAGCTTTTACGATAGAAGCCAGGGGAAAGCTAACAAAAGGAAAAGTGTTATAGGAAATGTAACAAGTTGTTATAAATTAGTTAAGTCTGGAGAGAAAAGGAATCACAGCTACGCCCACAAACGGAGAATTTGTACATCTTCAAGTAGATTTAAAGATTACTCAGAATTTTAAAAGGGAGATGGTCTAATGTAAAGTTTTTTCAAGCTATCCCGTGACTAACGATTTAAGACCAATCATAAGGAATCTTCCAATTTCATTTTTAAAATTATTTTAACGCATCACGTGATCAACCACGCCCTATTTTATCGAGAAATCCTTCGAGCTGAATCGCCCACTGGACAGAGGCAAACCGTTCTTCCTTTGTAGGTCTACAGTGGCTAATAATACTCTTCTTGTAAAAACAGTTAAAGGAATGGAAAGAAGTCATATGCGTCTCGTCCTGACGAAAACTTTAGTTAGAGGAGGACTGGCATTAGTCAATGAACACCAGTTTCACCTGCAAATTGTAATGATTCGGAAACCATTCCAAGCAGATTTCGCATTTGCTTTGATACAGAAAAACTGGAGCTACGCGTTAAGAAAGTGGTGGGAATCGTTAGTTACAATTCTCGAACACTGGAGGCTGGAGGGCGTAGTCGATCACGTGGCCAACTAATTTGGATTTCTTTTTTCAATTTTTTTTAAACTTTACTTTACTTTACCATCTGTTAAAACAATAGTTTTTGGAAAATGAGCATAAAAACCATTTAGTCTTTGTCAAAATTAATTTATCGAGGAATTTATTATCCGTGACCGGTCATGTCCGGGTGATCCCGTTTGACCCACTGAGGCAATAATGTTCTTACCCTTTTCATAGCTAGAGACCATTACCGGCTGAATTGTTAAAAAAAAAAAAAAAAAAAAAAACTAGGTGGTGATGGCCAAAGTCAAGTGTTAGCTTTTCCGAACTTGAGATGTGGCAACGTCTTTCTTGTACAAAGCAGAGAATTAGTCGTGGCACCTGCATTTATCACTTACATTTCTAGTTCGATTTGGGGTAAAGCTTTTAGTAGAAGTGTAAAAACTTGTGTTTCATCTTTGACACAGAGGCTAGATTATCTTGAAGATGGTTTATGTGGTTTCTCGCCCTAGAATATAGCTGAGGGTACAAAATGTTAAAATTGATATTGAAACTAAAAAGACTCGTTAATTTGAAATGTTTAGCAGCACCATTATATAAAGGGTTCATGATTTTCCAGTTACAAAAAAGTCCGTGCACAGGAAGTTCCGCTCTCAATTCCGGAAATAGAAATTGGTCACGCAACCATTGAGTTGCTATAAATACGTGTTCTGCGAATCCAACTTGCTGAAAACGCCCAGCTCCGTTTTGGCTACGTTCGCAAGGAAAATGTAAGTTGTTATTATACTATGAAAATGTGAAAGTCTTCATATGCTGGTAAAGAAGGTCAAACGACCCCTTAATTTCATGATCAAAAGATTTGATTCTTGTGCGAAATTGTCACGGATTTCGGACATGTTTTCAATGTGTCAGTTTGAGATGGCTCGTTAAATTGTTTGTCTTTGGTTTGCTTATCAGTTCGAAACTGACTTTGGACGAAAGGCAAACGAAACTAACTTTTTAAATCTGATCTCTGATCTTGAATTCAGAGATAATTGGTCGGGAAAACTTTCCAACAAAACACCTCACGACTCTGGTCTTCACGCCGGCGTGTAAACAAAGATGACAGCTGCGTTATCTTCACAAATTATCTTGCAGTTTGATTAAAATTTGTATCAAACGAAGGGATAACAGAAATACAATCTATGTCTTTGATTTTAAAATATGTTGGTTGAATTTTTACGTCAATCCCGCTTTTGATTGAATGCTCTCTTTGGAAAACGTGTATTTCGGTGTGTTTACTACATAACTTGGAAGGTCGGTTAAAACAGGGCATTGTATCCAACTTTAAAATTGAATTTCTTCGCGCTAAATCACTTCCCCAAAAAATCCTTTGGATATGTAAAAGAACGATTGTTCGGCTTTCGAAATCCATATTTTTCGACGTATTTCATACAAGAGGGCTCGCGAAAAGTAATTATATTTTCAAAGTCAATAGAAAATAATTGCTCAATTTGCTTTTAACACGGCATCATTCGGCATCATTCTACTAGATTTAGTAGATTTTATTGCTCTAGAGTGTGTTATTTTTGTTACGGGAAGCATTCTTTTTCGACCTAAATTGAAAGCTCAAAACGTGGCAGATTCTCAGGATTCGGTTATTATTGATTTTCTGGAAAACTAATCGATATGTAGCCCAACGAACTATGCAGCACTTTGATTTACATTAAGTTCTACCTAACCTGAGAATATGGGCCAAATTGAATTTTGAGCTGTTGCCACGAAATGTTTGACCGATGGCAACATTTGCTCTTAAGGTTTTGCTAGCTTCGTGATAAACAGTTTATAGTACTAGTAATAGGAGATTCAATGTATTTCCCCACTTGGTTAGTTCCTGAGTTTTTGTGTGGTATTGTCTATTTGAAGTGTTTGTTAAGCTTAGTTTTGGTTATTTGAATTAGGCTCGTTCGGGGAGTACAGCTGACCTTGAGTTTTTCAACCTATACTATTATTAACTTTAGCGACCCAATTATCAAAATAAGTTAAGAAAACATTAGTTTGTTAAGGTTTTGTTATTTTTTTTTGAAAAAAAAAAAAAACGCTTCATGCCCCTCTAAGGTCAGGCGAATGGAATTTTGAGCATTAAAATTTGGTAAATGAAAATGAATTGTGAAAGCCAAATAAGTTTAATTTGCAATTTAGAAATACCCCGACTCTTACCTTACAGTTGCTCTAAAACGGCCTCTGATTATCACAACAAATGCCCTGACTTTTTGTGGGAATTATCTGTTCGGAGAAGCAAATATTGCCTAGAACTTTATTTTGCTTGAGGACGAATAGAAATTTCTATGACTTTTTTCCGAGTACAATTTTCGAAGCCTTATCTGTAAGCTAACCTAATCTCACATTTTACTCTCCATGTTAGGCCAATTTTCGTAGAATGAAAAGGAAACCTAAAATGTTCGGATTCAAAAATGTAATGGAGATAGGAAAATTCTCACTTTCGTTAAACATTAAATTGCGTCTCACTTTTTCGGGAAAATAATTCTGAAGCTTTTGTAATTTGGAAAAGACTCGAGTTCCCCGAACAGATACAAATTTTATAACGCCGCTTAGAATGCATTTCTAGAGATCTAAAAGTACTTAGAAAAGTATTTAGGACGAAACTGTGGTAGGATGCCCTTCCTTTCAATAACCTGAATAGCTGTTGTAAGTTCCCATCAAGGCACAGGACCATGCATACATAGATACAAACATATACCAGCTGCAGTGAGCATTTTGGAGGTGACCTGTGATTTTCCGAGTTCTTTAGAGCTGAACAAATTAAACCATCCAGTCAAGAAGGAATTCACAGTTAGGAAAGCTGAATAACAATAAGCTTTTGTTGGTGTTTAAATAAAATAACCCAAACAAAAACTTGTATTGAGACGATGCAATTGTTACTATATTAACTGGCCCGCTATTACACAGGAGAGAGTGGAGAGTGGACCGAGTTCCCATTATTCGCGGGAATGTTTGTGTTTTCATCAGGGGTTCGAAATTTCTGAAGGATTTGTTTCAGGGTAATTTTATAATGGCACTTTGTTCCTTTGGAGGACTAAATGATCAGTGTGGTGCCACGTCATGGGCTGCGCACGAAATAGGAATGTTTCCTTTGTTGACTTGCGATAAAGACATAACGGCATGGTTGAAATGTGCGTCAGGTGCGTCCAGGGTGAGAGGAAGACCTGGTGATGCCAAAGCTACAGGTGATTCAAAAGATCAGTCAGGGATTATAAATGTACTCCCACAAATGGCTTTTATCGCGATCCAGGAGACTCTTCCGACTGAAGAGAGACGACGATATAAAGTTCCCGATATTGCCGTCTCAAAAGGAATTGTTTGTTTTTGATTGAATGAACATTTCTCATGTTAATTTACTGTGTTCTGTTAAGAGAACCAAACATTCAACAACTTGTTCACAGGAAGGATAAAAGAGTTGATTAAAATGCTAACTTTTATACGGTAAGAGTCGGGGTACTTCTAAACTACGAAACTGACTTGGCTTTACCTATCCATTTTCAAATACAGAAAAGGGTTCTTGTGAACAATTTTGTTTGTTTAGGCATAAATTATGCTCAAAATTCCATTTTGCAATGCCTTATTATGTATGGAGTGTTAACCTTAACAGCCAAGTTTTTCTCTACTGATTTTGATAATTGGGTCACTGAATAAATAATTGCATAGGCATGAAAATTAGGCAAGAAGGCTGGTAAAAATGCATGATTTTTTGAAAAATGGCAGTTTGGGGTAGTAATTTGGCAGCACAATTTACCAATAGGGTTTTATGGCTCTTTCGACATGCTCCTTGAAAGGCGGGAGGTTTGGTGCTCAAAGGGGAAAAAAAATGACACCCCCTGAAACTCCAAAACTAAAAGTCACAGAAGTGAGCCAAAGTGGCTTTTGAAATATCGCATCATACCCAATTTCTTTGCCAAATTTGAGCCGAATCGGTTGACCCCTGGAACACCTACTCAGACAGTGACACTTAAGTCTGCGTCTCAATGTCGCGGCTTTGCTGCTTTAGTTGCAAGCCCTTTTTGGTAACGTCCATCGAAGGCTCAAACCTTCATCTTAGGGATGTTTAGTTCTGCATGTTAAGCAGTGTGAAATATTTGCCTTTTTCTCTTCCAAAGCATTGTAAGGAGCTCGACGCCGACCACGTTCTCCCTGTCTTTCGATCTATTATTCGCTGCTACATACATTATGTGAAGAAGTGTGAACTCAATTGTGGCTGTGACTGGCGGCACATGATAGCCGTGGCGATGAACATAACAAAACGTTTAATCATACACGAGGCGAAATCAACTCACACATATCATCACAAACATCCATCAAAAATACGTAGCACGAGAAAGAAAAACTGAAACAAACGACTTACAAAACACTTGGGAAACTTGAAGAAAACCTTAGTGAAACTTAAGTGTGGTAATTTCACGGTGGCCTCGTGCCCGCCAATGCCGAGGCCCCGTGCGCATGCTCTTAATAAACGAGGGGGTAAGCCCGCTGGTCAGGATACCAGCAGTTACATGGCTCCCCAAAATGTAAGCCTTGCCTTGCATTTTAACAACAACTATAACTATCTCGATAACAGTCCTAAAACTTATTTCCTAGAAAAAGCGTTCATAAAGCTCGGGCTCCTCGTCGGGGAATCCCGGTCTCTGAACATTGCGCCTCCAAAAGTAAGACGAGCTTGTTAACAGGCCTTTCCAACTTGGAACCATTGCCTGTCAGTACTGTCACCGATCGGACTCGATCTTGATCATCAGGATGCGTGGCTACGACCTTACCCAAAGGCCATCTGTTTCTCGGAGACTGGTTTTCCTTCAGTAATACCACATCTCCAACCTTGAAATTTCTTTTTGGCCGAGTCCACTTGATTCTTGCTTGTAACTGTTGCAAGTACTCTTTGCTCCACCTTGACCAAAACTCTTGTGCTAGATGCTGCGTGCGTCTCCATTTCCTTCGACAGTATAAGTCTTCTCTCTTAAATTGTCCTGGTGGAGGTAGCACGAGCCTTGTCTTTCCTGTCAGCAGCATACTTGGCGACAATGGTGGCTCTGAAAGAGGATCGCTGAGTGTCTCTACCGTCAGAGGCCTGTTATTGATTGTAGATTCTGCTTCGCAAAGGAATGTTCTCAGCGATTCTTCGTCGAGACGATTACCATGCTCTCTAATAAGACCACTCATGACATTCCTGATTGACCTGATTTGCCTTTCCCACACGCCTCCAAAGTTACTCGCGGATGCAGGATTCTTAATCCAATCGATCTTGGCTTTAAGGAGTTCTGCTTTAACCTTTTGGTCGTCTATCTCATCAATAGCTTTCTTGAGTTCGGCTTCCGCACCAACAAAATTCGTTCCTCTGTCACAACGAATTTCTCTGACTGGTCCTCTTCTACAGATGAACCGTCTCAATGCTTGAATAAAGGAATCAGTTTCTAAGGAGTCTGCAACTTCTATGTGTACAGCCCTACTTGCAAAACAAGTAAACAATGCTCCGTATCTCTTGACGACAGACCTTCCTCGTTGTACGTGCCAAGGGCCAAAGAAATCGACTCCGCAGTAGGTGAAAGGCGGTGCTGGCTCCACGCGCGACTTCGGCAAATCAGCCATCTTCTGTTCTCCCACGATACCTCGAAGGTAACGACATGTTACGCATTTGGAAATAAACTGCCTGACCATCGAATTTCCACCGACGATCCAATAGCCGCTAGCACGAAGTTCATTCAACGTAATTCCTCTTCCGCTATGATGTGTTCTTTCGTGCGCGTAGCTGATAACCAGTGCAGTAATGTGGCTTGACTTTGGTAAGATGACAGGGTTTTTGAGTGACTCCGATAGTGTCGCCTTCCGTATTCGCCCGCCAACTCTCATGACGCCGTCACTGTCTAGGAAGGGGTCTAACGTACGAAGCGTACTGGTTTTCTTCAGCACAGCCTTCTTCTCCTTTGCCACTTCCCGGCTACCGTACTTAGCGTTCGCTTGAACGATTTGGAGACTTCTTATTTCCGATGGAAATGCTTGTCTTTGTACTTGTTTTATGATCTCCACTTCTGCTTCCTGTAAGTTGGCAACGTTAAGTTCTCCACTTGCAGGGGTGTCACTGAAACACCTTTGTTCTGGTGATCCAGCACTGAACTCCTTCCCTTTAGATTTGACCTTTTCTCTGAGTTTCCTCTTGTACTTTAGGCATAGTGCGACAGCTACCTTCGCTTTGTGCCAGCTTGAGAACCTGAAAAGTCTCTCAACTATGACGTCACTCTCTTTCACTACACATGTGTTAACCTTAGTGCTCTTCACTTCGGGGGAATCTGGGTCCACGGTGTCTTTGTATGACTTTTCTTTCAGCCAACTGCTTGTAGGTTTTCTAAGGAAGTTAGGTCCTTGAATCCATTGTGATTTCTCAACAAAGTCTTTAGGTGACATACCCCTTGAACCTTCGTCTGCAGTATTTGAAGTGGTTTCGACGTAATGCCACTGTGAGGGGGTGGTGTGATCATGAATGAGTTGGACCCGGTTGGCAACATAGACATGAAAGCGACTGGATTCGTTACTTATAAAGCCTAGGACGACTTTACTGTCCGTCCAATAGTGATCCTCAATGTTCTCATACTCTAGTTCATCCTTTAGAACATCACCAATCTTAACAGAGACTGAAGCTGCAGCTAACTCTAACCTTGGAATGCTGACAGTCTTTTTTGGCGTCACTCGCGCCTTTCCCATAACAAAAGAGACATGTACTTTGCCGTGTTCGTCTTCGAGCCTTAAATACGAGCATTGACCATAACCACACGTTGAAGCGTCAGACATACAGTGGAGTTGCGTGGACACAATCTTTCCAAACTCCGAGGGCTTAAAGCTTCTTGGTATTTTCAGACTTTCAAGTAGGTACAGCTCATTTCGCCATCTTTCCCATCTGCTGCGGGTGGCATCGTCGACTGGCTCATCCCAACTATTAGTGTGACAGATGTCCTGCAAAATTTTCTTTCCGACCAGTACTACAGGAGCGATGAAACCCAAGGGATCATAAATCGAGCTGATGGTCGATAGGATGCCTCTGCGCGTGCAAGGTTTATCCTTAAGTTCAATCCTGAAGTTGAACGTGTCTGACTGAATACACCAAATAACTCCTAACGCTCTTTCTATGGGTAACTTGTCCTGGCCAAGTGTTAGGTTCTTCACCTGTTCTGCTCTGTGTTCTTGAGGGATTGAGCTGATGATACGCTCTGTGTTTCCTACAAACTTGGTTAAGTTAAAACCACCATTTTGGCAAACTGCTTTGGTATCCTTTGCTAGCTTAATAGTCTCATCTTCGGTGCTTGCCGATTTGAGAACGTCGTCCACATAAAAGTTCCTTCTAAGGGTGTTGGCTGCTTCTGACCCATATTCATCTTCGTTGTCGTCAGCAGTGCGCTTAAGTGCATAATTAGCGCATGCAGGGGATGATACTGCACCGAACAAATGCACTGTCATGCAATACTCTTCGGCCTCCTTCTGTAAATCGCCGTCTGGCCACCATAGGAACTTGAGAAAACTTTGATCTTCCTTCCTTACTCTTACTTGAAAGAACATCTTTTCAATGTCTGCCATAAAAGCATACTTTTCTTGCCGGAACCTGGTAAGAACACCGACTAAGTTACTGCTGAGATCTGGTCCCTGGAGCAATTTGTCATTCAAGGAGTGTCCTTCGAATGAGGCCGAGCAATCAAACACCACACGTATTTTCGTTGGCTTTTGCGGGTGATAAATTCCGTGATGCGGCAGGTACCAGATTCTGCCCAACTGATCTTTAAGATCGTCATCCACCTTCCGAGCGTACCCTTTCGAAATGATATCAGACATAAAGCTGCAGTAATCCGTGTAATACTTGTCATCAGACATTAGACGTTTCTTGAGGCTGTTCAGGCGCTTCTCAGCTTGAGCGTAGTTGTTTGGGAGCTGAGTGTCCTTATATTTGAAAGGGAGCGGCATTTCATAGTGCAAGTCCTCGAGATGAACGATACCAGTTTCCACAGTCTCGTAGAACTTGATGTCCTCGCGCGACATTGATATTCCCTTTTCCTTTTCGGAGAAGTCAAGTTCAAACATTCGTTCAACTGCCTGCGGTGTTATCTGTTCCTTAACCGTCCTTTGAGAGACTACATATCCTCGCGGGGATGAGGTGTCTTGCTGATTAAGATGAATTCTGTTGCACGTTAAGATGCTACTCTGACAGGGAGTATAGAGAGGACCGTTTATGTACCATCCGAGCAGAGACCGTACAGCATATGGATCTGATTCTCCACCGTAAACAATTTCTCTTGGTCGTAGGGCACTTGGACAGTTCAATCCGATAAGAAGACCCACTTCAACATCTTCCATGTAGGGGGAAAGTTCGACACTAACGTCCTTCAAATGAGACATCTTACTAATTACATCAGGTCGTGGTATTTCACTGCGGTCCGCTGGAATGATGTTTCGCGTGAAAGTTCTGGGCAACTCTAATTTTGCACCCTCGTCCTTGGCATTAGCTACGACTAATCCTTCAATGGCCTTCGACGTTACGCTATGCGTTCCATGGATTGTAGTAAGGGTGAGGTCAGTGCTACTTCCTTCGACGCCAAGAGCCTTAGCTGCGCTTTCATTCACAAACGTTCCACCGCTGGCATTGTCCAGTAAAGCATAAACTCGTATTTTCTTCGCTGGATTACTCTTATGAAACAACCAGACTAGTAATATATCCATGTTAATCGGTACATGTCCAGCTTCAGTTATGTTGCAGATGGCAGTGTGATTGCTACTAACTCGAGGTCTACCTTGAGGTTGGTTCTTGTCACCTTTGTCGTTCGATTTATTAATCCCACCAGGGTTGTGTAGTGACGTTGGATGCTGCTTGTTGCACGTCTTGCACGTTTGCCTTTCCTTGCAATGCTTTGCAATGTGCTGGTCGCTAAAGCAGCCGAAGCACAGTTTCTTCTCTACTACATAGTCTCGACGGTCACTCAGGGATTTCTTCAAAAACTGTTCACACTCGTTTAAGTTATGAGGCTTCTTACATAAAGAGCATACAACGGTCTGTTGATTGCTATCTTCCTGATTTACACCAGTAGCAAGGTTTGTCCCTTTTCCCCTTGTTAGCGGCTTTCTTGTAAACTTAAGACGAGTGCCTCTATCCTTTTCATCATGATTTGGCTTGCTAACACATTGCTCTGAAAACACAGGATCTGTGGCAAGATCAGCTTGTTCACGCACGAATTGAGAGAACTCTTCAAAGTCAGCTATTCTTCCCTTTGCACTTTTTGTCCTATTGTTCCTTTCAGTCCATTTGCTTCGCAGGTACTTGGGTAACTTTTCCCACAGTTGACGCAGTACATGAGCAGTGTTTAAATCATCCATATGAGACATGCCTTTCATAGCAGACTTAGCTTGATCGAGGGCAATAGAGAAATCTTGGAGGGCTAAACCATCGTTTGGTCTGATTGGTGGCCAAGAAGACAATTTCGTGATATGGGCATTAGCTATCTTGAATGGGTCACCGAAATGTCTCTTTAAAAGTCTCTTAGCTTCTTCATAGGATCCTTCCATTTTCCTTTGCAGACAACCGTTTATAATTTCTTTTGCTTTACCTGACGTGTATTGACCCAGAAAATATAATCTCTCATGGGAATCTTCAACCTTTGATTCGATTAATGACTCAAAGGCAGTCATGAATAATGGATACTCCATAGCATCACCATAAAACGTAGGAGGCTCGTTCGATGGCAAAAGACTCCTTGCTTGCTGGTTAACAATAGTCTGAGACAACTCAGTTTGTTTTCGTTGAATTTCCACAATGTCTTGGAAAGTATTGTCTTTGACTGACAAACTCGTTGAACAACCTTGTGGTGGTGATGGTGGCAGACACCATACCTGACCAGGAGCAGTATACGTAACAGCAGGAGTCGTTGCTAAAGATGGGTATGATGAAGAATGTACAATCGAGGGGTGTTCATGGGGTTTTGCTGCATAGGCCGTAGTCTCTTCCTTACTCCGTGATGCACCAGTATTTATCGGTGTTGTGTAAATGGGTCCTTTCTGAGGTACCGTAAATGCACTGAGAGGACTAGCTTGTAAAGGCTGTTGACAATCTGTAACGCCTAAAGAACTTACAAGTTGTTGCTGCGAAGCTGGTTCCAAAGCAGCAGAGTTACCTGATTGTATTTGTACAAATCGGAGGACTTTGTGTATGAACAGGTGCAAAGGTTGACTCTTCATTCTTCATTTCTTCGTAAATCCTTTCTTCTTCCCTTGCTTGAGCTAAACTCTGTTTTAGCTCTAAATGTTCAGCTGCCATTTTAAGCGCTTGCTTTTCCTTCAGAAATGATGCTTCAATTTCCAATGCTGCAACCTTAGTTTTTGCTTCTATCAACTTAGCTTTAGATGAAATTGAAGATGAGGTGGACCGTTTAGAGTGATTTGACTTTCTTGTGCGATGAGACCCACTAGAGATAACAGAGTTTACTTCATTTGACTGATGCCTTTTCGCCTTGGACAAATATTCAATGACAGACTGTTTAAATTTAAAGACATCTTCATCGTGAGCATCGTACCATGAATTGGCATCAACAATAACAGTTTCATCTTCTAACGCGTCAACATAATTATCCTGAGCATCTTGCAATTTAAGAAGCAAATTGTTAAGACCTTCCGTTTCAACTGACACAAATTCATAATTGTTAAGATCTGCAAGTAGCGGTTTCATTTTGTTTATCTGTCTAGTTACGTGACGTAACGCCACAGTTCTATGATCCTTTAACCTTTGTAACTCGTGTTGTTTACCTTTATCCGTTGGAATTTTTCTCCTTTCGCCTACTCCTAGAGCTTCAGCATCACTGACCGTCGATTTTACTCCCATATTCAGTGAACCTTGAACCTTTACTGAATTAGGAAGTTCCGTTTCTGATGCTGCATCCGTTGGCTGAGTGTGAAGCGGCGATATAACACGAAACAGTTCTGTATCCATTGTTGAGGAGGTCGAACACGAAACTTGCAATCTCAGCAAATTGTCATCCTCAAAATAAGCCGCAAATTCCTTGCCTTCACCTTCCATGACCGTAAATATCGAAAACCGTAAAACCAGATCAAAACTATAGATACATAGAAGCAACACCGTAACTATCCTTGTAAATCCATAAGATCCATGAGGTCGTGAAATTACTGTGGCTGTGACTGGCGGCACATGATAGCCGTGGCGATGAACATAACAAAACGTTTAATCATACACGAGGCGAAATCAACTCACACATATCATCACAAACATCCATCAAAAATACGTAGCACGAGAAAGAAAAACTGAAACAAACGACTTACAAAACACTTGGGAAACTTGAAGAAAACCTTAGTGAAACTTAAGTGTGGTAATTTCACGGTGGCCTCGTGCCCGCCAATGCCGAGGCCCCGTGCGCATGCTCTTAATAAACGAGGGGGTAAGCCCGCTGGTCAGGATACCAGCAGTTACATCAATAATACTAACAATAATGACACTCGACCTTGGTTATTTTAAAGGTTTTGGAGAGCAAGCAATTCATTCCTCTTGAGTCCTGCTTTAAAGAGAAAGAATATGAGCTAATGGATTGGTGTTGTTCAAAAGAGGTATCTGGTCGACCCAAAGTGAGTGAAGTCAAACAAGGGTTACACGAATTGCTGAAGCACACTGAAGGTACTTAAATAATAGTTATTATTATTATCTCTATTATTGTTATCTTTTCTTTCCTTCGCAGTTCTTTCTGTCCAGGGTTCCGAGAAGCGACCAGTTTTCCTGGGAGCGAATGGGGGAGTCATTATTTAAGTAGTAGACAATTTTCGTAAAATATGGGCTGTGCCCCGAAGGCTGATCTTTCGGAGTTCCTGGATGTTGATATTTCCAGGGATTCTTTCCACGTATTTTCCCAGGCCCTTTTTAATTGGGCCAAATTGTCTAATAACTACAGGCCCAGTTTGTGTGAAGGCGCCACATCCTTGAGATTTCAATCTCTAACTCCTTATACTTTGATATCGATTCAATCATTTTGACAGATGTATTTCGTTCAACTGGTAAAGCCATATCAATCAGCAGGCATTTATTCAGCTCTTGGTCTTCAATAATGATGTCAGACCTATTGGATTTGATTTCTTTATCAGTATGATCCGACATGTCCTAGAAGATGGTACATGTTTCATTTTCGTTTTCTGTTACTGTCTCTGGTGTATGCTCAGACCACTTGTCCGCTACATTGATGTTATACTCTGTAGAGACATTGCAGTGGATGTAAGAGGCAGTTTTATTGTGCCTGTTTAAGCATGTACTCGAACGTTGCTAGTTCAGGACTAGTTCACTTACTATTATCATTATGGCAGAACAAACGTCTGGATGCCCAGAGTAAAAATAAAAAAAACTTTGGCTGGGCGGCAAACCGTAACCAGCCGCAGCATCGACTAAAATTTGTGATAAAAAATATGTATATAAATAAATAAATAAAATCTTAAAAGCTATGGATGTCTCAATTACAAAATAAAAATGTTCGTAAATTGAAAAACATCGTTCATATAGCTGTTATTGTTATTATTATTGTTATTATTATTATTATTATTATTATTATTATTATTATTATTATTAGAAGTGATACCGGTAAAAGTAAATTATAATAATTTTACACTATATAAGGCTTCGTGTTTAAACCTTAAACTAATTTGATCAAAAAGGGTTAGCCTTTTCGTCAGCCTAGTCCCTAGGCGTTCTCTCTTTACAAAGAGATAGGAATTGCTCTTACTAAAAAGAAAAAAAACAACAACTAGCTTATTAATAACGAACAGCCTGCAAACCATTAAGCTGAAACTTATGTCATGTTAGGTCCCTTTTAAACGTGGAATGTCTTATGAGTGCCGAACACAGTAGTCTACTATGTTGTTTTTACGCCTCTTTCAATGGGTAGGTAAGGATAATGTAGGGATAGGCAAGGATAGTTTAGGGATAGTCTATGACGTCACCAATTGTTATAACCTAAGGAAAAAATGCGTTCCTCCATACTAATTAAGTGCCTTCCTCCATATATAATTAAGTGGATAGGTTTACTAATGAGCGTCTCTCCACAACAATAGGCTCAATAGGCTTGCTTAGACTTGCCCGGTAAGTAACGTGAGCCCGGTTTACCGGAACGTCCTTTGAAAGGAAAATAGGAGCGATCACCTGGCAACGTGAGAAACGGCTTACTATATCTTATTTAGCGCAAAAAAACTCGGATATGTAAAAAAAAAAAAAATACACAAAGTAGAACTAAAAACTCTCTATTTCAATTTTGTCTGACGTTTCTCCTATCTATCTCGAGGAAATGAAGAACTATTACAGTGTCAGCGTTTCACGCACCGTTAGTCAGTTAATTATGCGAGTTCGCAAGCCCAAAGTTGAATACAAATTAGCTCTGCAGCAAAAACCCCAAGGGAACACAATTAATAACTTAACAAGGATCAATTGAAACACGTCACTAATAATTATTAGCAATAGCACCAGACAAGAGGTACCGTTTTAAAAACTGTATTAAAAAACAATGACAGAAAGGGGAATAGAAATTGGTTTCCAACGTCTTCACGTTTTTGTGTGTAACTGCTCAGCAATCGTGACACCGAAGAAAGCACTCTTTGATGTAATTTCTCTCCTCGGGAATCAGGTGATCTCATATAGGACAAATCTTGTAGTAATCGTGCTAAAAGCATTTAGGACATTTCATGATCAATGTCCAGTACACATTAGAGTTCTCCCAATGTTCACAGGGACGTTTATAGTAAAAGGTGGTGGACGTTTTAGGGCTATTACTTTCTGTTTCCTGACTGTCGTTTTCAGTGTCGTTGTCCCTCTCTTGGGTGCCTTAAGCTTCAACGCCATTCTCAGAAGCCACTTCCTCCTCCTCATCCTTCTGATTTTCAATATCCGATGAACTCTCTTCATTATTACTCTCGTTATCGGAAGTATTTTCTACATTTTGGTAGCCTTTTTCCCTTTCTGTTAAATCACTTAACAACTTTTTGTGCTTGATTAAACCTTTATCTATCCCTAACTCCGCAAGTCCATCTAGAAACGTATTCAGCGCACGAGGCTTGGTAACTTAATTGTTATGAGGGAGTAACACATACTCAACTAGCTCGGCGATGTTTTTGACGAGAATAGTGCGCTTATTTCGAAGTAACTGTCCGCTGGGAGTCCAGAAAAGATTTTTGAACGCGGCCATACTATGCAGCAAATCAGAAGTACGCTTTTCCGGCACTGCTCGGGAAAGATGACTCAAAACATCTTTTATTCTTGGTTCTTCACCCTCGCTTTCATCACCAGAACTTTCGCTTTCTTCATGTTCACTCTGGTGTTCTTCTTCAATCAAATCTATCTTTCTCTTCATTTTGATGAGTGCCCGTGACAGACTTAGCTTCGAACTTAGCGATGTGTCACCTCTTTTATAGCATTAGAAGTCCCATGCTTGAAACAACAGGGGCTAATACATCTTCAATAAAACCACTACCCTCTTGTACAAGGACTCGCTTCTTTGCTTTGTAAGGGACATTTGGACTGGCCAGGTCAAGCAAATGCATGTAGTTGTTGTGGAGTAGCTGTCTTTAAAAGATACTGGCGCTGATAAGCAGGGTAATCAGCTAACAGCTGAAGAAAACCACTATTGTTGTTCCCTACACGAGACATTGCTTCAAAATAAACTAAAGAAGGCAGTTGGCAGTCTTTTAATAGGATCTCGTGGAGAAAAAAAAAAGAAACGAGTGGGCGAAGGATAGAAAACAATATAATGAGGAAGAGGTGAAAGAGGAGGAGGGAAAAACAATAGAAATGGGGAGGAGGACTTGTCAGAGTTTTTACCGTCCGTGGGTAAAACGGTGAAAGATAGGATTTGAGGCGGTGGTACATTAATTTTTCAAATATCCGATTGAAAATAGACAGTAATGATATCGGACGATAATTACCAGGCTCAGTCTCATCGTAATTTTTGTGCACAGGAACAACTTTCGCTTTTTTCAGTTTGGATGGAAAGATGCCCTTTTGCACAGATATGTTTATGATGATGGAGAGAGGGCCCGAGATGACGCATCTTGCGTCAGTTAAAATACGAATCGGACAAGAGTAGAGACCGTAAGTTTTATTTTTAGGGATCAAAAGTATCTCACGCTCAATTTCCTCTGGCGTAACTGGGTCAAAGAAGAACGAGCTTGGATTATAATTAGGAGACAAGTATTCGGCAAAATAGCGAGATGAACGAGGTACGCGTGAAGCTAGGTTTTTACCGACCGAAGAAAAGTAGTTATTGAAGATGTCAGAAATCTCAAGAGGATCATTAGTTAAGCTGTTATCATCAGGACGTTTAAGGGAAGAAATGACTTGTTTTCTATTCTTTTTGTCATTAATTAGCCTATTTATTCCATTCCAGGTGTTTTTCATATTGTTTAAATTTTCGGCAAAGAATGCATGATAATAATTCTTTTTACTCAGCCGAGTAAGACTAGAAATTTTATTTCTGTATATTTTATAATTTACATGATCACCCGATTGGAGGAGAGAATTTTTTATTTTGATGGATTTTCTAAGGCCACTAGTTATCCATGGTTTAGAGAACTGCTTAAATTTGCGATTCGAAACCGTCCTTAAAGGAGCATGTTTGTCAACGAGTGCCAATAGTGTATTGTAAAAGTAAGAAAAAGCAGTATCGACATCAAGCTGATCGCTAAAGTTAGTTTGGCTTACCAAAGCATCAGAGAGTTCAGAGTTGAGCTTGCTCCTGGAATAACCAGAAAAGTCTCTGCGTTTTTTATTTCCGCCTTTTGGCCTCTGGATAAAATTGTGAGAAATACAGAATTGTGAATAGTGATCGGTTATGTCAGAGATAATATTCCCACTTGTAATTTCAACATCAACTTTGTTTGTTAGAATATTATCAATTAGGGTGGCTGAGTTATTGTAAACACGTATTGGTTTGTCAATAGTTGGGATAAATGAAAAACTTTGAAGAGAAAGTAAGAATTTCTGAGCATAACAGGAAGTTTCGGCATGAAGGAGGTTTATGTTGAAGTCGCCCATAATATATATTGATTTGTTTGAGGTAATTAGTCTTTCAAGTTTATCATCAAAATATTCTTGGAAACGTTTGGGAGAGTTATGTTGTCTATATATGATACCACAAATGATGTTACTTTTCTGTGGAAGTTGAATTTCGATCCAAAGTGATTGGAAGGCTTCATCAGATACCTTTTCAACGACAGTATATTTCAGGGAATCATTAATATACAAGCCAACACCTCCAGGAGCTAGAGGTGTCGGCACATATTAGAAAACATATCCAGGTATGCTTGGATTAAAAGCTATTTCTTTACCACTGACTATTTTAGTTTCTGAGACTCCTATAACGCTAAATTCGAAATTTAACTCGTCCAATAGATGAACTTGAAAGTTTTCAAGATTTCGCTTAAGACTCCTGATATTATTATGTAAAAGAGAGAAACTCGAATCACTGACCCGACTGGGAAGTTCACTTTTAAATTTGTAGAAACTATATGGTGAATAGTATCGACTATGGATACGATGATTATAGAGTCTATCACCCGGATTGGTGTCTTCAAGTGCGTTTAGCTTGAAAAGATTAAGGTCGTAAATGCTAGAGAGTTTTTCTAGGTATTTTTTGGCCGGCAAATGGGAAGGTAAACAGTTATTGAATTGACCATGAGCTAAGTTTACATTTAATCCAAAATATGGGAGCTCACGGAGTAAAGATAGAGTATCGCGAGAGTTTTGATCGTTAGCACTCATGAATAAAACTAACTAAAGTAGATCATAATAAATACTTATCGAACTGATAATGTCAGGTGTCCGAGACAAGTCGCTGTAGACTACCAATATCCGTTATCTGTATTGGTCGGGAACCCTCACTCTTGCGTAAATAAATCGTGGAATTCTTGGCCCAGCAGAAGCGGTATTGATTCTGTTCTTTAAATTTCTTCGCTTCAAACAACAGGCGTTGTTTTTTGGGGGTGAGGTGATCGAAGATTCTGACTCTGTCAAGAACACTATCAGCAGACAGACCAATATTTGATGGGTTGACTTGAGAGGCACGTTGTCGAGTTTCCATAACACTTGCTTTTGCAAGGCGCCTTACAAATTTACAGATGACCGGTTTCGGAGAGCCATTTTGCTGCCTCGAGGGGACGCGATGAGCAATGTCAATGTCCGACAGAAACACTTCAGCCCCCATCTCCTGGAATAATTTTACGCACAGGGCGCTTGTTTCAGCTGCGGTTTCACTACTTTCCTCTGGCAGGCCAATTATTTTTACATTAAATTGGTAGCTATATTCCTCAACCTCGTCAATGGCGTTGCCAACACGTGTGACTTCAGCGCTAAGCTTATTAAGACGACGGCTTAATGCCTTGAGTTGATCAATGACACCAGAGTTAGACGCTGTTAGGTCGTCGTATCCGTCGCTCAGGATTATAATTAATGCATTATATTCGGCACATGTGAAATGCGACTTCTTAATCAAATGTTGAACCTAAGTCGAATTTTCGACTGTAATTCAGTCACAGATTCGGCAAAATCGTATTTAATTGAAAACTGTTAATTCAGACGTCGCATCTCAAAGCAGTTACCTCTCGAATTAAATTAGGCACATGTGGAATTCGGCGTTTGAACTTGGTAATGGTAAAAGTGTCTAGTATTACTATGAATACCGGTAGATACGCTATGATACATATGGCATTTTTTTGTATTCCTGTAAATTTTGCTTTCAATGTACCACATTATGTTCCTAGCTATATGCACCACACAGGTAAAAAAGAGAGTAAAAAAGTAAAAGAAAAAAATAAGGTCAGAAAAATTTGCTTCAAGGGGACTCGAACCCGGGCCCTCCGGATACGTCAGAACTAAAAACGGACGCCTCTGGGTAACAGCTAGTAACCTAGGGTCACAAGGGTCTGGCCATCTCTCAAATCTCAAGAACTCTTCGTAGTATTCTTGCAGTTCCTAGCAATGCGGTCTTCTGCACTTGCCCTGGTCTTACCCTTATACCAATATTCTGAAGCGACTTATTCAGACCTTTTGAGACTACTCCCAAAGGTCCGACAACAACCGGTATCACCTCCACTTTTCGCATATATAGCCCACGTCGTTGATATCTCACGCTTGAGATCTTGATATTTGTCAATTTTTTTACTTTTCTTTGAGTTAACTCTGCTTTCAGCTCGCCTTATTCGGGAATACGAATATATTTCTAAGGCCCTGGTTACCAGGATAGATGGTAAACCTGGTGCTAGGTTACGCTAGCAGTCACACATTTCTTCTTTTTTTTTTGCAGGACGTGTTTATAAGGCAGGTAGCGTTACCCTAGGTGCTTGGGATACCCTAGCAAGAGGGTGTCCCTACCTGCCTTGTAAACGCTCTGCTAGGGATACCTCGCCTACCCGGGAAAACTTTCGTCCGTCTTGCGTGACCAGTAATCTTGACAATTTGAACGGAGTTATCCAACTTCTGGGCTAAATTATAAAGATCTCAACAATATAAGGTATTTTCTGTATACGACGATAATATTTTCCCGTTTATTGGTGGATTTAACGCGTTTTCCATTGAGAACTTCAAGTTTTGATTCAAATCTTGGACGTTTCAAAGAATGCCACGCAAGACGAAACACGTCATTAAAGCTGGTAAAGTTGACCCGGGTGAGAGGCCAACCCTACCTGTGAAATGTGCTTGTAAACCAAGGCCCAGTTGTTCGAACGCCGGTTAATGCTAACCTGGGGTTAAGACGATGGTGTTTTTTTGTTTTGTTCTGTTTTGTTTTTTTTGTACAAATACCGTGATTACCAGCAATACTGTGTAAGAGGTTAGTTAACCTTTATTTAATGAGGCAGCTGCCTAATTGTAAATCCCAAGCAGACGGGTCGTTCACACTAATAAATTTAACAAATAGATTCCATGTTGCCGTGCGTCTGTCCAGCAATAGACCAAAATGTGGTAAAAACAAAGAAGTGGCACACGAGCCACGGGCGAGTGTGTCACTTATGAGATCACTTGTGAGATGCAAAAATTATATATGTTAAGAAGTTAAATATTTTTTTTCTGAGGACTTAAAAAAATTATTAAAATGACTTCTTTTAAACCGGCAGTAGCTATCTAAAATTCTCAGCGATCTTGGTATAGAAGCCAGTTAAGTCCCCAAAATTAAAGGCTGTTCTAAAATCCCACATGAAAACCTCCCGTATTACGTTGTGCATGTGATTAATTATATGAAAAAATTGGCTTCAAGATAATTCACTTAAGTTGAAAATTATTGATCTTTTACAGATTATGATGATAATCCAAGGACTGCCCCTCCTCCCTTGGAAAGACAACACAGTAGACCGGTAAGATGCTGTAGGGCTTTTTGAAACAGTTGCTTAATTTAGATACTGGAATAATCTTCAGACATTGAAAGAGCTCTTGTCAATTAGAGTTAACTTTGATTCCAAGACTCGAAAGTTTTCAGTGTGGGGCTCTCCAGCCCTTTCCACCCTGTTTAGTTTTCTACCGTCTGTCACAATAACACTTCCATTCACTGATACTACTTTCGACCGGGAATGGGTCTGGAAAATCAGTCATGTCATCGTTTGTTTACCACATGACTACCCCGCACTTCCTGGGATTGTTGAAAAAAAAGTGTAACCTCCATCGTTTTTTTTTTCTTCAACAGGATGCTTATAATATAGAGGAGGAGCTTTACGACGTACCTGCAGGTTTGAACGTTCTTTAAATATTTTCTTGTCTTTCCAGTTCCTCGACTTTTCTACTCTTTTCTGCTTATCGATTTTTATCAGTTACTCACGTTACTGTATTAGTTTACTTAGCATTGCATATTTAGCAATTATTGAATGAGGCAGTGAAGAATTGTGCAGATCGAGGAGGATGTCATCCACCCAAGCTGAAGGTCAAAGAGAAAAACATCCTCCGAGATCTGCACAATTCTTCACATTATACGAAAGCTTATCCGGCAGTAATTGTTCTTAACAAGTTTACTTCCTCTTCTACTTTCTTCTAATCTTTTGCGTATTTTTCGGCAGTTTCAGAGTATAAGCACAGGTTCTTTCGTGCGGATACTCCTCAAAAAGTAAATAAAATCAATCGAGCAATATATTTTGCGTATTCTTGCTTTCCTTTCGTTCAGTTTTAGTCAAAACGTCCTCTTCCTCGTCCTGTCAAATTCCTCTTCGGACATTCACGTGAACGTTATATTTTTCAGTTAACTCGTGAATACACAGCTGGGCCGTCATGCCCGGGAACGAGGTTGCTCAATGGACTGTTGCCCATGCAACATCGTTTCATTTTACCATCGATCAACCACGTTACCAAGTCAGTATATCATGGAATCGATGGTATATTGCTCGCATCTTCCAAATTTGGTCAACGCCCGTTGTTATGAAGTATTGATAGAACGGTAATTCAAAATGATACTTAATATTCTATTGCATGTAGCTTATTGATCGACGATGGATAGAAACGTGCCAAGGCGTTTATAAACAATGGGCTATGGTTAGTCATTAAGCTATAACGTATCGTGTTCTTTTATTGTCTTTTCACGCAGAGTTTTACGAAGATATCTGTAATCATATCACTGTCGGTGTCCGGGATAAGCCACTCCATGAAACAATAGAGGTTGGTGTTTTGTCATTTAAAGTTGTATAGAAGTTAAAAAAAGGAGAAAAATAGGAAAAGCAGTCACTTTGCTACAATACGGTGATTCAGGAAAAGACCGGAAGTTGCATGGAAGAGAGGCCTAAGGGCGCTTCGGCATTCGCGACGCCTGGCGGTAAAAGCAAATGGGTGGTCAAGATGGAGCAAGTAAATATTGAAGTTGTCAAATTGACACCCAACGAAAGAACGGGAGCTTAAAAATTTGCAGATTTATAGTAAACCCTGCAGGTAAAATACTGGTAAAAATGTAGAAGATTAAACCTAGGCGGTAACAAGAAAGTTCTTTACGAAAGTTAAGTTAAGGCGAAATGATTTTATAACTTTATAAGCCAACCGAAAGAAACGATAAATTCATTTGTTTCCTGGCCCACAGAGTCACGAACCTTAATGTTATGCCTGAAAATAGAGATAACGTTTATGATCCTGACCCAGGCAAAGGCTTCACCAGGGCGAAATTAGCCCAACTCTGGGAAACTGAAAAAAGCCAGCTGGATACCGCGCACAAGATAAGCTTCATACCGATACCTTAGATCACCTTAAGGAATGGGGCAAAATAACTAAAAAAGTCTCTCTCTACGTATGCCATTGCATAAATGTTGTACATGATCTTGATCATGAAGTATCTAGACCTGTTGATAACTACAGTGATTTTGGGCCTCCTACAAAAAAAATATATTGTGTAAAATATAAAGCACGTATGATTGTTAACCCATTTGGAAATCCAAGACTTGCACCAGCCGCCAGTGATTTATTATGTCCTGCTGGTAGGAGCGGCTGCAGTTGCCATGTCATGGCAGTTATATGGAAATTGGAGGACATGTCACGGAACAATGAAATGAAAAATCAATTCGAGAATGACGTTCCTTGCACTTCTTAGCCAAGAAGATGGGGAATTCCAGGTAGACGAACAGTGGAACATGAGCCAATCATGGTCTTAAAGCTTATCAAGCCAAGGCATTATGCAGACACACCAGGTCATAAGAGGGGGGACTTGTTGTCTACTTTTTATTATCTCCGTCCTTTGAAATTGAGAAAGTTAGACCCCTAGGTTGTTGAAAAACTCGAAATGAACATTGTCAGAATTAACAAAGGTGTTCTCTTTCAAAAGATGAACCCCAATGCTTCCAATATAGTACCATCCTCGGAGACCCAGGGGCAGATAGTGGGGACGAGGAAAAGTCTAAACGGGCGGAAAAATATATGGCACGAAGAAAAGTAAAGAACGGCGAGAAGAGCCCCTGGGGACAATGTCTTACCAGACTAGAAGCCAGAACGGCGGCGACCGTTCGGAACTGGTCTGGTAAGACATTGTCCCCAGGGGCTCTTCTCGCCGTTCTTTACTTTTCTTCGTGCCATATATTTTTCCGCCCGTTTAGACTTTTCCTCGTCCCCACTATCTGCCTCTGGGTCTCCGAGGATGATATAGTACATGTGAATTCCCTAGTTGAAATTGCTGCTAAAGGATCTGCTCTACAAATGTACAATGTAAATGAAACGTTCCCATGCAATAGTACATATGCTTCTGTTCTCCAACCAAATCCATGTTTAACAAATAAAACAGTGTCTCAAGCCAATTCAACAAGCACAACCGACAATACAGACAATGGTTGATGCGACTACATATCAGTTTCAAGATCTCATGTGACTAAAACGATACAATCTTGTCTCACTGAGCCAATTGAACACAGTCAACAATACAGATACTGTAATTGACCTGAACTTGAACATAAATCATTTGATTAGATCAGCCCTTCAGCGTGGATTTATTTATTTTTTTATTTAGTCACTCACAAAACTTACACAACAAGAACAAAAGGTGTTAATTGAATTATAAAATTAATGTGACAAGGAACCCTAACGAAGCTTGAAGCTTATATTAATAGGCTTCCTTCAACTACTAGTGAACTAAATTCATGGCTGAGTGCAGAGTGAGCAAGATCAGAAAATTAAACGACAGATCGGCTATCAGAGAGATAATACTTTAATTAAAAAAAAAAAGAAAACAGATATAGAAGAAGAGTTAATTAGTGAAACAGGCAACGAATTCCAGATTTTAGGTCCTCGGTAAAGAATACTGAATTGCTTTATATTTGTTCTACAAAAATGAGGTCTATACTGAGAGGCTAGTCGAGTTTCGTATTGATGGACTTGATTACTACTTAAGAACAAGTCACGAAAGCTATTAGGTGAAAGATTATGGTGATAAGAATACATAAAGGTAGCGACAGAAAATGAATTAATACTAAATATGTCAAGGACTTTAAGCTGGCTAAATAAAGGGGCGGTATTTGCTAGATAGTGAGCTTTTGTTATGAGTCGCACTAGACGCTTTTGCAAAAGTTAAATACAGTTTAGGTTGGAACAGTAGGTGGAGGACCAGACGACATTACAGTATGTTAAGAAAGGATATACAAGGGAGTAATACAATGTCATCAAAGTTTGGGATGATAGGTAAAAGCGGGCTTTCGCAATAATTCCCATACTTTCGAATATGTGACAGTTATTCAGCAATATGCCAGTTATTCAACAATCAAGAAAGAACTATTCAATGAAGGAAAAGAAAATTTAAAAAATGAATCTGATACCAGATGTCAGTCTAACAACAAAAAGTGGTTTGATCATAGATTTAATAACAGCATCCAAATGTCACAGTGGCCTGTGCACATAAAGCTAATACCTCTTCTTACAAAAATTATTAAAGATGTTTTAAGTTACGGTAAGGGTGTGCAAAAAAAATCCGTAAAAGATAGAATTGAAAATGAGGAACTTACCATTTTCTCAGTATGAAGAAAAAAAATGAAAAAAAGGAGGCCATAAAGGGCTGAAAGTCCAGTCTTGTATGTTTTTGGTTTCTAAAAGCCGTGGGTTTTTAGGGGTGTCAGCTGATGGACTTGTAACTGATTAAAGCTGTGAGAACCCCCCAAGGGCTGCTTGAAGTGAAGAACATAAAATGTAAAGGAAATGAAAATCTATAGATGGCAGGAAAAGGGATTGGTAACAAAGATGTCATCATTAACAAGAGCCATCTTTATTACTACCAAATTCAACAACAAGTGAGAAATTGGTGTGATTTTTAGAACTCTTTTGACCAATACATTTTACCAGAAAAAACATAACTCAGGCTTAAGTTTGGCCTTCGGTATGACTTCAAGTTAAGTTAGTTTTTGCAAATCAACTAAGTCGATTTGGGTTATTGTTTCACTCTGACCCTACATGTGAAGAATCCCTTAATATATATACTCTATCATGTCACAACCTGTAACAAATTTAATGCTTGAACACTAAGTATTAATTGTGTGTGATATTATACCTGATATCCATTATCTTCCCCCCAAAAGTAAGAATTTTGAAAAATATTTTTTCCAGGTGTATTTATGAATGGAAAACATCGTCAGTATTCACTTGAGTGGCATCTCTCACACTGCCATGATAAGTTAGAAGGGAAATGCTTGGTTCTGTAATACTTCTAAAATGCTATAAGTAAAGTAAACTTTCACAATCTGAAAACCCAGTGTAGACTAAGTGAACATCATCTAGTAGGTTTTACGAGAAGCGTTCCAGACCAAACGTGAAAACTTACTCCTTCTTTCTTGCTTTAGAAAGATATTTTTTAAGGAGTTCCACTTCTAAACGTTAATTCGCTTCGGCAAGTTGTTCGATCGCTGGAAGACCTATAAATTAACAGCTTGTACTTTATCGTTCAGTGACGATTCTTCTGACCTTTTTATTTCCTCATGCGATACTTTTCCTTGTGTCCCCGTTCTTCTTTAACATTTGATTAGGCTGAATACCAAACAGATACAGTAAGAGACTGCCTCCTTTTTTTTAAGTCGACCTTTCTATTAAAATGTCCGGTGAGACTAATTCTTTAATCGTTTTGTCCTAAATACTCTGAAGAACAATGGTCCTCTTTCCCATCTTCCACTTGATTCAGGATCTGATGAAACAGTTTTTGGTATATAGGTGAGAACATTCCGATTTTCACTTCGATTATGTTACATGGTTGCAGCACTTGTCTTATTTTGCTTACAAGACTCTTGTTGTTACGTCGCCATTTTGAGTATGAGGGCCCTTGGGCCTCGATTCCATGCAACTTCCGTTTTTTTTTTTTTTTTAATGAATTGGCGTATTTAGCAATGTGTGTAAATGAATGGGGTGTCAGAAAAATAAACTTTGATCCGAGAAGCAGTAATCTGTCAACACCAAGTTAGTGACGTTAAGTCTCGGGGGAGATTATGGAGATGGTGCTGACCAGAATTAACGGAAGCATCATTCTCTGCTCCCCAGCGACTGACTTGCTTTGTGTTGGTTGCAAAGATATTTAATAACATCTCTGCAACCAATAAAAGTTTCATAAATGCCTTTTGTAGCACACACTAAAAATGTTAATTTCAATATAACTTCATTTCTTGCTTCTTTCCAAACAAATTTCTACCTGCACGAAAAATCTTTAAGTCATGTTCTTTCGTGCTGGTAGAAATTTGTTTCTTTCCGTCCTTGCCGGCTCAGCTTGCAAAGGAGGCAAGAAATGAGGTCTCTTACACTGAATGGAACCTGAGCACCATGTTCATTTTAGTGCATCAGTTTTCAGGCAAGTCACTGCGTCAGTTCTTATTTCATGCGATCTTGCCACACACTGCAATGCCGCCTACACTGAGAGCTACACAAGACAACACTTGTCTACTCAGGGAGTCACGGAAGCGTTCGCGAAACGAGCGTGAAAGGGCCGTGGACCGGTGAGAGTCATAATTCCCCACGGGAGGGAAGAGCGGTGTTCAAAATCCTCTATAGCAGTTCGAACTCGCCGGACAACACACCAGCACGGGCAAAAGGGCTCCTTGAGGCCCACGAGAAGAGTGCCGAAAGAGTGAAAAACGTTTACAACTCCTTAAAAGAGAACTGAAATTACGACTCGCGATAGAGCAATCTCAGGAAAAATTCACATAGTCCGAGGTCAAGTACAAAAGGATCACAATCCAGTACGGGGTTAACGGGAAAGTACTTGATAAATTAGAGGTGATCGTTTCTACTAGCAATAAAGCAGCTTGTAACGAAGCCATGGAGGATGATAATATTTCCGCAAAGAAAGAAATGAACATATAATATTAACAGAGAAATATGGGTGAGAGACGGTCGATTGTTCTGTTCAGGAGCCGCTGACTTGCGACTTTGACTACGAGAAACGTATAAGGCGGACAGTCAGGGCGAGAAAATTGCTAAAGGCGGACTCCAAAACTAAGGGCACAATTGACTGGTCGTTTTCAACAGTCGTTTACCTTGAAGTCGAATTCCTCCCAAGCAGAAATTGGGCTCCATCCGAATCGAAAGATGTTTTCGTTTCGCTTTTGGTCATTTTGCCAAAAATTACAGTGCTCCTATGCCATCGACCAGAACGACTTATATTACAACGTCATTATATTTTGTCCATGTTAATTGAAAAGGGTTTTATATGGGGGATGACATTTGTTTAACATTTGTTAAACAAAGAAAGACAATCTGCTCCTTTCAAAGCAGTAGGTTTGTTAGGATTAGGTTTAGGTTTAGGTTTGCCATCTGTTACAATAAAAGTTTTATTCACTGATACTTCCGACCGGTTACGAGTCACCAAACTGCTTTCATGTCACCGTTTACCAGATGATTACCCCACAATTGCTAGACTTGGTGACGAAAAAGCGTAACCTGTTTTTTTTTTTATTATTATAATTATCATTTTATTTTTATGAACAGGGTGCTCAAAAGATACAGACGAAGACCTACACTTCAGTTTTAGGTTTGGACGTTCTTTAAATACTGTCTCGTCTTTCCAGTTCCTCGACTTTTCCACTCTTTTTTGCTTTTCTAATTTTTATCAGTAATTCCTGTTATTGTATTAATTTACTTAGTATCGCATATGTAGCTGAGTAGGATGTGAGGAATTATGCCGATTGAGCGAGAAGGATGTTATCCACCGAAACTGAAGGCCAAAGTGGATAATTCGTCACATCATGGGAAAGCCAAATTCAATAATCGTTTATTATTCATTCAAAATATTTTAAAGTTCTCAACAAGGTTACGTCCTTGTTGACTTTCTGGTAAACTTTGGCCTATTTTTCGGCACAGTTTCGGGACATAAAACACAGGCTTCTTCTTTGGCAGATACTCTTCAAAAAATATGATAAAATCCATCGAGCAATATGTTTTGCACAGTGTTCCTTTCCTTCCGTTCATTTTTAGTTAGAAAATCATCTATTTCGTTTTCAGATAGCGGCCTTTCCCATGTTTGCATTGCCTGATATAAACAGGAGAGAAATATATAAAACTGTTCTATTGAGGCCTTGAACTGCTGTTTAAAAAGAAAAAAACTAAAATCCACGCTTTCGCCGATCAACGGCATCATCAGGGATGAGAAAATATTCCGCGCGCGTTATATATACGCAAATAAAGTGTAGGGTGAAATGTGTAAAAGATGTGACGTATGTATGAAGGGTATAGAAATAAACTGTGAGTAGAATACAAAACTCTAACGATGGAGTGTCTCTAGACAAAGGACCTCTAAAAGCGCTTAAGAATGGAGAGTGTTCATATCAGGCTACGCAAACACAGGGAAAAGTTTTCTATTTCTTTTATGAAATAACTTCCCCGAGAGGAAAGGAAAACTCCTTGTTTAGGGAGAAGAAATTCCTACTAGTTGGGAAGTCTTGTACACAAAGCGTATCCGTGTGATCAGCTCTTGTTATGCAAAAAAAGGTGCTATTCAAAATAAGGGTTTGTCTCGCTTAAGAACAAATGTCGCTCAGGATCGAGCAAAAGTGGTAATGGTCAAACAAAACCTTCCCTCATTCCTACTACTCATTGTGGCATTTTTTGACTTCTAGCAAAAACTGCATTTGGCATCAAGGGGGAGGGGGTTTGGGCCAAAAACTGCCTTTTTAGGGAGTTAAGTAAATATTTCAGAAAGCATATAAACAGTTAAGAGTCTGGCTAAAACCGGTCCACTGAGTTTCGGGTCGGAAAATCAATTTCCTTTAAACTTTGCCTATCAATATATCTTAGTCCAAAAGTAATTGAAACCGCATTGGTTTTTGAAAATATTTCAAAATAACATTTTTCGGGAGGAAAATCACTTCAGCACGGGGCGGCCAAATTTTTGCAGTGACAAAGAGTAAAAATAGCGCATATATACCGAGTTCACTACTTCAAAGTTTTGCACTTTCAACGATATTTTTCACTTCCTAGGATTAAACTGGTCCTTAAATGATGTAAAGCACACAATTTTGGTCCTTCAAAAACAACTCGTGTCTACTAAATAGTTTTTGATTTACACCCACTTTGCCGTACGCGGGAAAGGGCTCAAAAATGCATATTTTCATCCTAGCACTGTGCAAAATCCCAACATCTTCTAAACAAAATGTCTTTTCAAGCCAACAAAGGGAATGTCCAAATACATAGAAACATAAAAATATGTTGTGATTTTAACGATTTATCAGCACAGCCGATCTTCGAAATACGCCTGTTTTCTGTTATGACTGTTTACAATACACGATGTAAGGTCTTAATCGAAAGCCGCAGTAACACAATAATTCATTAAATGTATCAAGTATTTTAAACTTTTTATGAGTTTTTGACACAAAAGAACATCATTTAGGAAAGGAAACCCTTAAAGCCGATTGCATTAATACTACAAGTGTTCCTGTTTACTGCGCTTGACCCGATCGAGTCGTCTTCGCTGTGTACACAAAACTGATATCACATGATGGCGCTTGTCATCCATTCCTATATCTGGAATCGTTACACCGCGAAAACATTTTTCAGGCGAGTCTTACTAAAATTGAGAGGCAGGAAATTTTCTTATCAATAGGGTTTCTATTATATTTATTGCTATTTTTGTTGACAAGCTACAAAAGCAAGAATCATGCAAGCATAAGTACCTAGTGCATTAACAAAAGTAACTTTTTCCAGGAACAGGCTCCTGTCCATTCAGGTTAGCATTCATAAAAGAATTGGTTGTCGCTATGAGCTTTCACTTTGTTTGGTTTTATGTTTGTCGTTTATGTTTGTATTTATCATTTTTTAAAATATTTTTCACATTTCTGGTAGCCGTGGTATTAAACCGACGAATACCTGTTTTCAGGTCTTATCAAGCTACCCACTCGGGGTGGGGCTGGGGATAGGGGTGGAGTGTGCTTGCTGGCAGGAGGCCTGCTAGACTGTTCACAGTCCTCTATTTTTTCTGTAAAATCGGATCAAGCCTATCTGGTTTCAAATGTACCGGGTGTAGCCTGAGGATGACTATGGAATCTACTTTTGGGGCAGCGGACCCATGAAGGCCGCACATCTGGACGAGTTTTCGGAAAGATAAGGGACAGTGAACAGTCTAGTAGCCCGCAAGCATCCCCCTTGCTATTATTCTAGAACAAATACTGTATCTTTGAAATTAGGTTACCCTGCATTTAGAACTGGCATGGTGCATTGTGGTTTACCTCCAGTTAGCGCTTTCGATTTTGACTGTATTCCTTCCGTTTCTGGTTTGACTAATATTTTGTACACTAGCTAATAATCACTAGTAGTTTTAGCCAGGACTGGAAGCGCAGCTCTCGTTAATATACGCAAACCCAGAAAAAAAAAATACCGGTGTAATGCTAACAGATGACGGCAACGAGAAATGCAAAAAAAATCAAGAAAACTTTGCACGTGCAGCACATTTTTTTGTACATGGCTTTGCCATTGTTTTGCACGACTTCAGCGTACGAGAAACTTCCTAGTTGCATGTTTTATGGTGGAAAAATCGTATATGTTCCTACATTCCACTTATTTTTTTTTTTTATTTCACTACTGCTCATTTTAACCTCGCTGGGCGTTAGCATTTCTCATTTCTCATCGCAGCATTGAATTTTTCATGTTTTTTTCTTCCGCAATGAACTTCGTCTCCTTTGTTTTTTTTTTTTTTTGTTTTGTTTTGTTTTTTTGTCTTTCGCTCTAGCTCTTTCTCTGTTATCGGCGTCAGTGTAGTAGTAGTAGTACCAAATTTTCTACAGGTTACCATTTTTTCTTTCGCACGCGCGAGAGCTTCCCTAATACTCATTCTCTATTACGAAGAGAGGTTAATGATTAAAAGTGCCTTTTTTTTTTCAAATTCTTGTTCCGTTATTGTCGAAACGCACATATTAAGCTAGCGATTTTCCTGAAGGGCAGTGAATTCACAGTGAGCCCGCGGGAAGAAAAATTAGTAATAATAGGCAGGGTACAAACTCACCGAGGTAGAGTCGTTTTCCTTCCTCTCGCCTCTTTTCAAGCAATACAAAAAAGCGTGATGGACGTGCGGACTTGTTGTTTTGCTCATTAAAACTATCGTTTTTTGACGTTCTCGTTGCCGTCGTCGTCGTGGTTTTGTAAGGTCCCTAATGTCAGCTGTTTAAAGCGACCGCGTATTGTTTTTTTCACGGCAACTATTGTTTCGACAAAGACAATGACTTCACTCCGACTGCGCGCTAACTTTAAACTTTGTATTTTCAAACTTAAAAGTCTGCAACTTAATGAAGCCAAATTTTCGCGAAAAAGCTATCCACGTGTAGGTAAGGCCTTTGTCGTAAATAATCCGCTCTGTAATCTGAAGATTTGTGATTATTTTTGAAGAAATTCAATGTTTAACTTGGACAAGGGTCGTTTTCCACACTGAAAATACTGTAAAAAGCCTGATTTTCAATGTTAAAAGTATGCACCCAATTCTCATTTATTTTACTTAAAATTTTATCTTGAGTGATAGATTAATCCTTTAACTTAAAGAATCCGCTCAATAATGTTAAAGAATTGATCTTTTTAACAACCGAACTGACCATTTCAGTCACTCTGCTGCGCTAAAATTGCCCGTTTTCTATAAAATGATAATACATGCAGCGGATGCACCGCGTTCAAAATATCAATTTCAATCCTCCTCATCGCTTTCGACGATATGAAATCTCCGCCTTTTGAGGACGAAATTCACTGGGCCCTTGAATATTTGAAATTGGCAACCAAAAATGCCACTGATGTTTGCGCTGGCAAAAACCGCTCGGCTGTTTACATCTGATGTTCCTTTAGGCCCTCGAAGCTTATTTAGACATGCCTGTGCTACAGAGAGGTAAGTCCAAAATCTCTACGTTTCCCTTGTTTATTGAAGATAAATAACGCTGAAATGTTTCCATATCACTGAAAGTTTTCCTGGTCGTGTTTTCACTTTTTTGCTCTTTTACGAAATTCTCAATTTCTTCCTTGTTGTTTTCGTAAACTTGACCGTAACCAGATAACGCTGTGGCTTTACTGTTTTCCTCATGAGATTCAAGGTCGCCAGGGTAATAGAACTCGCTAACCGACTGTTCATCCTCACTCATTGTATTTTGTCGCAGAACTAACTTAAGAAATAAAACAAATTAAGCATTTGGATAAAATTTGGTTTGTTTTGATAATTTGCATAATCCGTAATGGCCCGTAGGCATTACGGGAGAATAATGCCCTAGCAGCTAGCCAATCAGAGCGTGCGTACTAATTTAGCCGTATAATAAGAAGGAATAATAAAACAATCATTGAACTCGGCTTTCGTAGGATATGAAGAATTCTACAGATCTCGGAGGGTGTTATCCACGAGGCCAAAATAACACCCTCCTCGATCTGCAGAATTCTTCATATCCTACTCAGCCTCATTTAATAATTGCTAAACCATCATTTAATAATTGCTAAATATTAAATTATCTTTTACTTAATTATAATTAAACAGAATTGAAATAAGCTCAACTGAACAAATCGTCAACATTTCAGAATTATTTTGTGCTCCCTAAATTGCCTTTAAGAATAAATCTTGTCGGCTTTTCTAAGGAACGAATTTGGTGCAGTGGTCATGAAAGATATTTGCTCTGCAAGAAAATATTTTAACACTGCCTAGTCTCGTTATGTACAATCTGTTTATGTGTCGCTGTTACAGTTATAAGGGCATCCCCGCGTTTTGGGCATCTCCATTCCCAAAACCCTAATGATATGGTCATGATATGGGCATCCCCTTCTCATTCTACCTTAACGATTTGGGTGAGGTTTAGGGTTACCGGGGACGTACCTATCAAAAGGGTTTTAGAAATGGGGATGCCTATATCACTGTGACACAGCAATCTCTTGTGTCGGGGATTTGGCAAAACCCGCTTCCCCTAGCAGGACCGGTCTTACAGTAATGTTGATGCCAATCGTAAGATCGCGTCACGCGGTCCGAGCGAAGAATTGAGGCCTAGACAAAAATCCTCAAATAAAAGTGAGACATCCCATGCGGCTGTTTACAAGACCAAAGTTTCGCGATTAAAGGTAAAAACTACATCGCCAAAAATCACAGATGGGAAGGGAAGTTTCAAAAGAATCCTTAGTTTTCGTTTACTGGACGAAGGAAGGCTTTTCTGTACAAAATTGTGATTCAAGGAATTCGAAATTTTCTTCACGGCAACCGTATCGGAGCACATAAGGGGCACCCAACGAACGGATCTTGCCAAAAAAGTCAGAAATGTCCAAAATGGATCTGTTCCATTAATTTGGAGATGCACTGGTTACCATGTATCTGTTCTGATGATCTGGGAGAACTTTGACCGTCTAGACAGTTCTAGCTCTCCTGACGGGTCTTCATAAAACATAAAACTGCAAGGACAAGGAGTAACCATACTTTCATTAGAACAAATTAGATGATTTTTCGTCATTGTGAAAAATCCACTTCCGGAAATCATAGGGAAGTTTATCAAAAAAAACCTCCGAATAGCTTAGATGATTGTAACGGTTATCCAGAAATTTTAAGTCTTCCTTATGCTATTGAAATTTCTAGGTAATATTTGCGCCTTCGGAGAGATATTTTACGGAAAACAATCGTTGGGTGCCCCCTGATTGGCTCATGTAGGTTTTATTAAGTGTTCCAAATAAAAGCGGGTAGTTTTCGAAAGCGCTATCGTTCTTGCAATCGCTTTGCTAAGGAAAAAAGCCTTACTATCACCAATATTATTTTAAACATCGCTCACTGCAAGTCGAATAGAGCGCTCCGCCTCTGTTGACAGAAGGTAAAGCGAGCTCCTTACCCGCTCAGTTCTGCCCGTTTCATCCCCACTCAACGTTGGAATTGGTAGAACAAGCTGCAGGATTTTGCTATGCGTACTGCTCTGAGAAAATGTGCTTTATGTTTGCCGCCGCTTCAGAATAGAAAGAGGACGTAGAGTCGATCGTGCACCATGCACACTCTAATGTGAAACAATATGCAGCTCAGTTGGTCTGTGATTGTTCTAACAAGCCTGCACTGAGAAAAAGTAAACAGCCTTGGAGTCAGGATTCCATGTTTCTGACTTGTTACAAAAAAGAGTGTTACTTTTTCATGTTGATAGACCAGCCAATATCGCACGGTATCAAGGAGTGGCTCTCGTATTCAACTCAGACACAGATCACAAGACTCCATCCTTACTGAGAGATAAAGAAGATTGAAAAACGACGCCAAGAGGCTAAACAGAAAGCATTTATCCAACATTAGCGCTATACACGCAAATATGACAAAGGCTTTGAAATGTATGACAACGGGTTTAACAGTCTAGGAAGTCCTAACGTCTTTCATGGGCTTCTATAGATAGAATGGACGCACGAAATAGGGGAATCGTACAAGTTTTATGTCAGACTCTCGAGACGACCCAGATGCTACACTTTGTCTAGAGAAAGACGATGTGCTGCGTCAGGCGTATTACAAGTACGCAAGAGAGGACGGCCGGCATCACCCCGAAAGTTACCAAGTCTTGAAGGCTTTGTATGAAAGACACATTGAAGGCAAACACGTACCTTTTCAACGTTATATCGTCACCCCCGAAGAACGTGGAGAGATTGAAAACGATAAAAAGTTACCTTCTTATTCAAGAGCTTTTGCACAGGAAGCACGCATATCAAAATGTATTGCTATGCTTAACAATATAAGGAACCCTGGGTCTTCCTGTTTGTTCTAAGTCAATGAAACAAGTTTGGTTTGGATAATAAATTTTTATGTAACATCCTAAATGGATAAAAGGTTGTAAGGATTGTGAAGTCATCAATAAAACACAAAGTCTGGTTGTTTACAGCTTTTATTGGAACGCAACAATACAAAGGTCCAGGGAAAAAATTATATTACATTCATAGTAGTTCTAGTCTTGATCTTGTTGAATGGGCTGCTTTTCATAAATTCGATTGGGTAAGAATTTTCGCTTATCGATCCCTAGTTCTGCTGATTCCAGCCAATCAAATCCTTTTGTATCTTTAAGCTCTCTCGCCACGTTTTCTGAATCTCTGTTCCCTTCATACTCACTGATCAAAGCTTTGAGCTGGGTCTCATGGCGTTTCTCGGCTTCATCAAAATGCGCGACCACGGCTCTAAGTTTTCTGTTTCGTCTTGGGAAGACTCCGTTTCTTGGCTAGAGACTTCGCTTTCTTCGCTGTCTTCATAATTTCCAGCACTTTGTTGAAGAAGGTTGTTGAAATGATGGTTATTGTTCCACATTTCTTTGGTTTGAACCGCAAGTGTTCTGATAGCAAACTAAACTTCACAAAGGAAAGCGCCTCTTTTATAGAAAATTAGTGAAGGCGGGGTTACTAAGCGTTCTCCTTCGTAAATAATAATCGATCTTACATCGACGGTACTTTGACCTCACATCGACCCCTCACCTCACCATTGTATAGTCAAGAGGCCCAAATTAACTAACCATGTTTCCCTGGAAACCAACCTCGTTCCCAGGGTTCTCTCCTACCCGTCCCTACGGAGCGTGAGAGAGAGAGACCCTGGTTGGGTCTGGTCACGTGGTCGCAGGACAAAATTAGTTCCGAGGGAGGAGTCCTTTGTCTCTCAATTTTTTGTCTGGTTCGTTTTCACCGTTCACGCAATAACCGAAAGGGCAAGACAGATTTGCTAAGCCTCCAACTATGACTGAAATTCGGGAAATTTCTGCCTAAACAGAGCTATCACCAGATAAACAACCGAATTACCAGCGGAGAAATAAAAAACTCGTGTTATCGCAGTTAAACTGATGACAACAATTAGATACTAAAATATAGGTAAGACAAGCGCGTGTTTATCCGCATTGAAGGGAAAATCCCTGTTCGTTGAACTTGCATTGAAAGAATCAATGTTTGTCGGTGACAGCTGCTGGTAATCGGCCCGAATCAGTACATGCAAAACCTAAACCATTAGCGGTGACAAAACAAAGCAATTACGTTGAGAGCAGAGGATTCATTTTACATTCACGGTCAAAATAATATTTTAGCTCCAATGACTTAACGGAAAGCCGTAGTCTGAAATTTTAGCTTTCTCCTACCCCTAAGCTTTTGTATTATGCGGCAACAGAAAAAACGTATCGCTTTTAGTGGTAAATAGAGGTGAAAAAAATATAATATAGTACGTGCATAAGCAAAGGATGACCAAAACGCGACACTGAATTCGAAGACAAATAATATAAACAGAGACAAAAGAGACAACATAACCCAGTGATAACCTTCCAAAGCGAAAGGATTTCTTGTATATGGTCCAACGCTTGATACATTTTTTCGGCCCCCCTTCGAACTGCATAATCATAGTTTTGAAAATACGTACGTTTGCTTTCTAAAGGTGGCCCCCATAACATAGAAATGGCAATTTAAGCCTACTGCGTTTCGGTATGAATACAACCGCCTAAAATATTTTGACAGCACAAGTGGTGAATCCGTGATTTCCTTTGCAACATCCGATAAACATCCAGATATTCTGCAGGAAGTTACGCTTTCGCTGTCAAAGGATTCGGCGTTCGAGGTTTTGTCTTGACTAGTCCGGGAACTATAAAAAACAGGACCCTTTAGACAAGGTCGGATACGCAGTTTCCACTGATCTCGACGTCTTCGCTTTGTAGAGACAAACCTCGCACTTATCCGCGCCTCCCCCAGGTCGTTTGTTTGTAATCTCCCAGATTCTGGGAGACACGTGACCAGACCCAACCAGGGTCTCTCGACGGGTAGGAGAGAGAACCTGGGAACGAGGTTGCCTGGAAACTAAAGCATATCCAAAATTTATGTTTCGACATAAATTTACACTTCTCGTGGTGGGCCCCACTCAGTGTGGTAAAACATTTTTCGTTGAAAAAATTCTCACAACGGATCGTATTCTTTACGAAAGCAAGAAACCGAGGCGAATATGGTGGTACTACAGTCAGAGGCAGGATACGTACAAAGTGATGCAATCATCTATCGGAAAGGAAACTCAGTTGTTTTGTGGCCTTCCAGAGTTTGAAGAAGATCTTCGGGAAATTGACCCAAAGTGTAACAATGTGCTCGTGTTTGGTGATCTTATGGCCCGAGAAACAGATAGTCCTATCGTTTCCCTTCTGTTTACCCAAGGCTGGTATAGAAATGCTAGTGTGATTCTGTTGCTACAAAATATGTTTCCAAAGGGAGAATTTAACACGGACATCAGCCGGAATGCACAGTACATGGCTCTTTTCCGAAGTCCTAGTGATCGAAAAGAAATCGATATCATTGCGGAACGAATGTTTGACAAAAATCGCCCGCGATTCATGTCCGCTTATTTTCAAGAAACGGAAAGAGCGTTTGGTTATATTTTCGTTGACAATCTCCCAGACACGCCAAGTGATAAGCAAATATTGAGTGACATTTTCGGCTCTTGTCTTCGATATCTGACAGTTAACAGCTCCGCGAAATCGGACGAAACAGTCAAAACGACCAGTTGCAAGGAAAACATTCCCTGGAAGCTAGATAAGCAGTAAAATCGCCTCCTGTAGTCAAATCTTCCCCGGAAATTGCAAAAAGTCACGTCCATTCCCTTTTGGTCCACGGTTTGGTCTGAAATAGCCTGTCCTGCTGTACAAAATTATATGCAAGGAGCGCCCCGATGCCAAACCCTACCAAAAGACTTTGGGATCACGGAAATGTACCGTACTCGTATGGAAATTATTGGCCTGTGAAAATAAGACACTATTGCAATGGAAAATTGAAATGGATTTATTTGTACAAACTCAATCTCAATTGTTTGTAACCGAATTTTTAGTTAGGCAAGCGAACTCGAACAAATTGTTTCCTTAGCAAAGCGATTGCAAGAACCATAGCGCTTTCGAAAACTGCCCGATTTTATTTGGAACACATAATAGATTCTACATGAGCTAATCAGGTTTAAAAGAGCCCGGGCAAGTCTAGGCAAGCCTATTGTGCCTATTGAATAAGAGAGACGTTCATTAGTAAACCTTTCCACTTCATTATATATGAAGGAGGGCACTTAATTAGTATGTATGAACACCCTCATTAGTATGGAGGAAGACAGTTATGCATATTAATCAAAGGGAAGACCGGGGAAGACACCAAAGAGGCCCAAAATGCTGAAGCATGACTACTAAGAAAGCAGATGGCGTTTCATGACTATACTGGATGACTTGCATTTTATAAGTGTGTGCAGCTCGTGCTTGTGATTATGTTAATTTCTATGACCATCACGCCTGTTGTTAATTCTGATAAAACAACTCCAACTCATATGTCTTTTTGTTTCTTTGGCATTTCAAAATTGGTTCCCCCGGGTCCGTTTTTTGTTATATACTTTGTTGTGTTTCAGTCAACGTTCAATAAATTTTGTTTACGTGCGGTTGCGAATTGCGACGCGTTAAGCGAATCACCATGGTGTGTTGCACGTGAGGTACACTGTACTACAACGCCACTATATCCAAGTATATCCAGCTACTTTTTTGCTATGTTATGTAAAATTTCTTTAACATATGTAAAAGTTATGGTTGAGTAGTGTTAAGCTTTTGCAAAGGAAGCGGCGAAAAGTCAATTGTCCCCAAAAAATCCAATATTTGGCCTTACCTCCACCCCCCCCCCCCCCCCCCCTGCCCCCATGCCCAGTGCAGGTTTTTTTTTTAGAAGTCAAACAAATGCTACAGTGAATAGTTTCCTCTGAAGTACTAACTACGCAAGAATTATGGCGGAAGGTCTTGTATGAGTATTTCCAGTTTTGCTCAGTCCTTACCGACATTCGTTCTTAAAATGTCAGCTAAGGCGAAAAAATTGACACAGCATGGAAACGAGACTGACTGCTCGATGGCTTATTGTCCATGTAACATCGTTTCGTTTTACCATCGATATCAACCTCGTTTCCAAGCCAATATACCATCGAATCGACGTTATATTGCTCGCATCTTCCAAAACTGGTTAACGCCCATTGGTTGGGCGGGGGCTTTAAGCCAATCAGAATGGGTAAAATATTTTGAAAGAATAATAGAAAAGTACCAAGCCGCTTCAAAGCAATGGGCAATGGTTAGGTATTAAGTTAAAACGTAGAGTGTTGTTTTATTGTTCCATTTACTCAGATTTTTACGAGGATTGTGAACAAAGTTCTCCGGTTATTGTCGATCTCCGGGATAAGCCACTCCATAAAACAATAGAGGTTGGTGTTTTTTCATATAGAGTTCTATGTAACTGAAACAAAAAGTCAGTAACTTGCAGTACCAATGCGTGTAATTGGGGTGTCAGCTTCTCGATCCGAGTAGCAGTAATCTAGACCACGGTGCTTATTAGTGCGTTTACAACCAATAGGTAAACTGGAATTAATATTCAACAACCATATTATTGTCGAATTGAATGAAGATATTTGATCAGATGCAGCGGCTTTTAACTCTGATGAAAGTTAAGCCTGGTTTCCATTCAATCCTCCTTAAGAGAGAACTGAAGTCACGAACCGCGATAGAGCAATCTCAGGAAAAAAATTGACATGGTCCGAGTTCAAGTACAGAAGGAGCACAATCCAGTACGAAGTTATCGTGAAAGTACTTGATAAATTAGAAGTGATCGTTTCTACTAGCAATAAAGCAGCTCGTGGAGGATGGCAAGAAATCCACAAGGAAATGAATGAACATATAATGCTGGCAGAGAAATATGGCTGGGAGTCGGGATTTGCATAAATTTGCTCCCGACAAATATGTCGCAGAATTGTGAAATCTGAGGAGTAAACCTGGACAAGGACAGTGAAAGCCACATTTGCCAAGTTATTAACAGCCCCTGTTTTTAGGTATGCAAATGTGGCCTTTAACATCTTTGCCGCATATTTGCTTCTCAGTTTTTACATTTCTGCGTCTTATTCGCAAGGAGCAAATTTTTGCAAATCCATTTTTTTCGTCCAGTGTTTGCCGTCCCAGTGGGAAGATCATACTAAAAGAACCTCTCAACCACGCTTAACTCGTGATTTTGGTCTTGATGAAAACTTTGTTTGGAACTTTGATTTGGACGCACAGGAGCAGGGTATAAATGATAAGTATAACGAGCTAGGAATTTCAGAACACGATATGATGGTTGATGTTACAATGGCATTGAACATTAAACACTGGAGAGAACAGGGTATCCGTATTTTCACCTACTTGGACGATGAGGCAGGATATGAAAAGACCTCAGTACAATCAATTAGAGCAGCATCAAAGAGAGCAACATAGGACATTGCAACCAGTGGTTTTGTCCCTCATCCTGAAAAATGCTGTTAGAAACCTTCTCAAGTAGGTCAATTGCTTCGGTTTATCTTATATTCGAATGACAGCATCATTTTGTGCTCCACATCGACGCACAGAAGGGATTGTGTCAATGGGTGGTCAGCTAGCTGTAGGCAGTAGGTGACGACAGGTAGGTTTTGGCTGTGGACTTAAACACGGGCAAAGACGGATCCGTAACAGCCGTAGGTGGAAGTCTTTTCCACACAGGAATGCATCGCCCAAAAAAGAGTTCTTGTAGGCATCAACAAAAGCGGGTAAAAGGTTGAATGTCATACTATGGGACACTGCTTGTTCCAGTTCAGATAACACGATGTTGTGGTTTAATTTTATCCTTGTTTTTAATCTTATTTGTCTTTGTCTTGGGGGTATGGTAATTTATGGTAACAACTTTGAAACAAAAGAAAAAATTTAAACAAGGGATAAAATTGAACCCCAACACGTACTCCAAAGTCCTTATGAAACCTGACACTTTCGATAGAGGTGTTACATAAATTTTACATGATGTCTGATTGATTCCTTTTTAACGTTATACGTAATATATGGCACTTTGTTGGAGCGAATCTTATCTGCCGACGAAAGGCCCAGTTCTCGAGGAGTTTGAGATCATTCTGAAGGGTATGGTGGTCGACAGATGTTTCGATTTTTATATAGATGACAGCGTCGTAGGTAAACATTTTCATGGATGGTGATATTGCATCATCAGGGAAGTAGTATGGCGAGATGCCAGGGCCCCCAGTTTTTTGCCCCAAGAAGTCAAAACATGACGCATAAAAGTTGAAAATAAAATTTCATCTCCCTGAGCATTGAGCCAAAATGTTTATATCATTCCGAAATAAGTCATTCCTGATAAACTACAATTTATATTCATTTGTCAAACCATGTTACTATTTTTACTGCCTAAGGTGATGGACAAAAGTACGACGAAACGTGTCTAGTTTAGGGCCGAAACACGAAAAAAAATCGAGATGAATCCATGATTTCTGCCCATCAAGGTGGACTGTACGCGGAGAGTCGTTAGCAGCGAATTTGAGTAACCACACGGAGCTCATGGAGCTATGGAAATGGTCTCTCGAGATCTGCAGACACCGAGATATATTCATGTCTCCATCACTTCAAAGCATGATTTTTAGCCTCAGCCGCTTGTTTAGTGCACTTGTTTTTCTCCCTCAAAGGAGTGGGCATTTTGCCCCCACACCAAAATGTTTGGTGTTAAAACTTGTTCCTCTCCCCCATTGCTGTAAAAGTAGGATAAGGGCCGGTTGTTCAAATTCTTCTCGACGTCGATAAGCACAGCCTCGAGTTGCTCAAAAGTAAGGTGCGTCCGGCCCAGTGTCTTGTGAAGGGTTTTCTTCACGTCCTTGATCAAACGTTCATACATGCCTCCTCACCAAGGGGATCTGGATAAGTTGAATCGCCAGTTTGTCCTGTCTGGTCAGGTAGTCCTGTAACCTTTCGCTCTTCCTGCTGTTTTATCATCCAAGTTGCAGTAGACTTGAATACTGAGACGTTATCTGATACCATGACCTTGGAACTTGTTCTCCTGGCTAACCTTAACTTTCTCCGAAATTCTTCTGCCGTCTGGGTCTTGGTCAATTCTAGTTGTACCGCCCTCGACATGGCGCACGTAAACAGTAAAATGTATCATTTTCCCTGCTCCTTCTTTGTAAGCTTGAATGCGATAGGTACGGCAAAATCAACACCTGTAGTATCAAAAGGTCTGCTGGCTTCCACGCAGAACTGTGGCATGTCTGCTCTTGCTGTAGCTCCATAAGGTTTCGTGTTGAAAACCTTGCAAACGTTGCACGTGTTGACCATTTTCTTCACTTTCGATCTTAGTTTTTGAATCCACCATTCTTTTCTTATTTCTGCCATAGTGTTGGCCACTCCCAAATGTTTGATCTGTGAGTGAACATGTTGGAGTAACTTCTGTGTCAGTAGACAATCTTCGAGATAAGTTGGTCTGTAACCACAAATCCTTCCAACAAACTTCCTCCTTTATTCCGATTTGTAGAAATGCTTTCTTGATATCTCCAAGCAGTAGGTTCTCAGACATTCTTGATCTAATCATTATATCCCACAGAAGGGGTTGGAGGGATGGGCCAGTGTACATGCTTTCGTTTATGCTTGCAGTTAGATGATGAGGCTTGGCACAGGCATCAATCACCAATCTCGCTTTCGTTGTGACAGCTTCTGTTGGAATGACAGGTTTATGTGGTAAATAGAATGCTCGTTTCCCGCTTGGTTTCCATGGGATTCTTTCGGCTATCCCTTCTTCTAGCTGTTCTTCAACTATGTGTGTGTACTCAGCCTTTATCTGATCCTTGAGTCTTAGGCGACTTTGTTCTTCATTGGTTCCATCTAGTTTTCTACCGGTATCCAAGGAATGTTTACCTCGAAACCTCCGTCGCGCTTCCTTACTATGTTCTCTTTGAACTCAGTGTAGACACCAAGCTCGTCATCCTCACCTCTGTCCCTGACCCCCAAAACGTCCAGGTTGTAAAGCCGCTCATAGTCGCTTGACTCTCTACTGAAGAAGCTCTGGCTATCTGAGTCGTTTCCACCATAGAATACCCAGCCAAAGGTCGTTCCTTCCACAGTTGGTTCTCCCGGCTGTCCCTTGTATACTTCTTCGGTTCTTATTCGACAATAGCTACTGTCTCCTAAAATCACGTGTATAGGATACTCATTTCCAATCTCTTTGTAGAACCTCTTGTCTTTGATATGTTCGTGCTGCTTCTTTAACTTGTTTTTTGTCCGGTCTTCGTACGGTTCTGAAGTCTCGCAACTTCGTTCCGGTTACCTGAATCACTTTTCCATCCAGTGACACAATTGAGAGGTTAAAGATAGGCATAGACTCTTTTACGGTGAGAATCTCTCGTACTTCGTGATGTTCAGATTTGAGGTTTAACCTTTCGGCCGCTTCGCTTCTAATGAAATTCCTCCCAGCTCTAGTGTCTAGGTATGCCCAAAACAGTTTCTCCTTTTATCTTTACAGGTATTATGTCTAGCAGTGACCATTCATCGGCTGAAGGAGAATAGCTTGTTAAGGCAGTTCCGTTGTCAACGGTTGGTCTATTCTTATTCTTGTCACAAAGACTTGTATGATGCCTTGACTTGCACTTGAAACGTCCTCGGCGGCGAAGTTGTTGCCCCCAGTGTCCTGCGCGGCCACAGTTGAAACACAATTTCTTTTCTTGGAAGAACTTTCTTCTTGCCTCTATTGTGTTAATGACCGCGTGTGTCTCGCCCATGCTTTTCCTCACAAAAGATACAGAATGGATCTCCCTTTTCTTCATTGTACCAATTCTTCTCTCTTTTCGGTCGCACATCTCCACTGTCTCAGGATGCATCATCTACTTTCTGACTTTTCAACCACTGCCGAAGCTGTTTATCAAGGTCTCCATATCCCAGTTCTTCCAATTTTTGTCGGTTCGCACAATATCGGACGTCACTTTCGGTATTTTATTGAGAATAGACAGCACAAACCCCCGAAGCATGTCCAGGGTCATTCCACGGTAATCTGTCGTTGCGGAGAAGGCGCTTTGGAAAAAAAACATCGATCGTCTGTAAACTACTAAAAGAAGAAGTACACCTTTTATATTTTTTTTAGGTACATGTGAGCTAAGTGTATCTATAACACAAGATAAATCTACTCCTGCTCTTTACGGAGAGATACAATCAACGAATGATTTCCCGTTGCGGAGAAGACTCGCAAGAAGCGCGAATTATTATTCTTTCACTTCAAGGTTAGATTCTTTCGAATTCGGGCATCTTTTAAAATGACTCTTTCCTTGCAAAGGAAGAGTTCTTTATAATTAATTGTCAAACAAAAAAACTATTTCCTTTTTCCCTTTTTTAATTTACTCGAAATTTTGCAATGATTTGATGCGGTCCCGTTGCGGAGAAGAAGTTGCGGAGAAGACAAAAGGGCTCGCTGTAAAAAAACTGTCTTGTTAAGGGTAAAATTTGGATCAGATAGTACTAAATGACAGTAGAGGACTGGACGCAGTGTGCAAGGTGGCGGAATGGATATATTGCACCCACAGTGCAAAGGTTTACTGCTCATGCTCAATGTTTTCTGCTTGTCCCTGAGGGCAAGATCCATAAATCTGACCAATTAAAACAAGCCTGCTTTCGTAGCTGTCTTCTCTGCAACGGAATTGTCTTCTCCGCAACAAAAATAAAACACTAAATTTCCGTTGAAGTTTTATGTATTTCGATGAATGTTCAATATAGAAAGGTTACACTGACTATGAATCAGAACATTTAAAAAATTTAAACATTTTGGCCCGTTTTCCTTATTGCAATCAAAACTCTTAGGAGTGAAATCGTTGCGGAGAAGACATTTTGACTTTGGAAAGTCTTATTCTTTGCACTCGTTTTTAATTACTCAAGCTAGGTACGTATATCGTATAGACCATGTTTAAAACATTGAAGACCCAGAGCGGATTTTTAAAAAAAGTTTTAGCTTTTCATATAAGTCAAAAATAAATTTGTCTTCTCCGCAACGGCTTTTGGCAACACATGCAGAATAAATTATAATTTTTGCAAAAATATGACCCGGGAATTGTATGACATTTCGCTTTTAGTTTTTAGGTAATAGTAGACAAGTTTGGTACTTTTTAAAAACCAATGTCTAGTTTCACATTACCGTTGAATGACCCTCCACTTCGCCCATTGCCAGCAATGCACCGTAATTTCTGCTCACGCTCTCGTAAAATTCCTGGTTGAGCGGACTTCTTTCTCCAGTTCCAGCCGTTTATGCGTCGCCTGTAATTCTGCATCGATTTTCTCCTGCCACATACGTCGCTCGTGCTCTTCTTGTCGCAATCGTCACTCAGTTAAACTGCGCTCCTCTTCTCGCTCTTGTTCTTGTTTGGCTTCAAATCATTTTCTTTCGATTTCCTCGTCTATTTCCTCTTGTCTGTAATTTAAAAACTTCGCAAGCTTTTCTTTGTTCGCAAGAAATGTGAAATACCTGGCCTGGACGTCCTTCTTCCATTGTCTCACCGATCGAGGAGATACACCGTGATCTATTTTTAATTCCTCTGCTTGCGAAATAAGATCCGATAACTTGCCCACGATTTTCCCCGCTCGTCTGTTGGCGATATCCATTTCTGTGTAATCCCTTAGCTTAATTAGCTCTTCCGTTTCGTCCAGAAAGTACTTGAGTTTGTGTATTTCCTTGTCTATTTCTTTGTCTAGTTGTTGTTCGTCCTCACAACTGTGCCGCGTGTCTGCGTTTTCCTCGCCGTCACTCAATTTTCCAATTACTTCAGTCGTTGTCCGCAGTATCCTGGTCTCGACACTACTTTTTGCACCGAACTCGAACTTGTGAGGCTCAAAATAACTCAAATAATCATAAATCCTTCTTTCATTAAAAATCACCATCCGCACGTACATTTTCCTCTCCGACCGATCTCAACAAAAGGTAATTTTGCACTACTCTCTTTGTCGGCTACTCCGATTTCAAATATTAATTTTAAAAAAAGATAACACTAATGCGATACTAAAAGAGTCACATCCGGTTTAAATGAGTGTCACGACATTTCCGGTCACGTTCCGGTCACCGCCAGAAACAGGTTTTGTCTGGCCGTTGAGAAACTGGATTAATCCGAGTTAATAATTTCTAAAGGAAATTATCGATCTGTTAACTCGAAACAAATTTTCTGTAACAGCCTGTCAGCTGACCGACCTGGTGGAAAGAGTTTTCTCTAAAGGATTAACACTTCACCTAATCATCAGGTTGTGGACTAGGGATTTGTAGCGAGATATTCTGTCTGGCGAATTTTAGTCACAGCCTTTACACATCCCTTAACTCGCAGGCAATGAGGGAGGTTCGGATCTGGAAAGCTAGTTTCGAAATTTTTCAAATTGAGCAGCCTATCGGTAAGGTCAGCCCCTGGGTAAACGTCCTCATCTATTCGGAGACTTGTGCTTCTGTCGGTTGGAAAGAAGTTGATTGGATAAACCGTACGCCATGGAACTGGCAATATGAACGTGCAACAAATTTTCAAGGTGGTTAGTCCAAAGCGTCAACGTCATTCAGAAGTCGTTACTATTTAGACGCTCTATAGATAGTATCAGATTCATCTTAAGCCTGAACGGAGAAAGACAAAGAATTCATGTAGTAGGATGGTGAGCTCTCCAGGCAGACTTGTCGGGACGATTGCATGCTTCACCTGCATATTTCTGCGGTCTTGGATTTCTAGTGGGAACCACATGCAGTTGACCTTTATTCAACCTTTCGGGCACGCCTGGTCCGGAGAACAACTGCATTTCTCTCCCCTTACCTACTAAAACACATGAAGCTCGGTATGAAGAAGAGAACTGTGGTCATCTCGTTGTAGACTTCAGCTCCTTGATGACCCCTTTAGCTTGCAAGGATACGTATGTTCCTTCCGGCCTTAAAAAGCTCTTCTCCAGGTTTCTAGAGCTCTCCATATGTGAGCAGGGACAGCTACGTTATTAGATTCCCAGCAATTAGTTTCTTTTTCCATCGGGACATCGATGAGATTCTTCTTTAGTTGGACTTATTTCAGTCTTTCCTGTGGTTTCATATTCAACGTTTACGAACTGATCCCTGTATTTGTGTGGATATTCTCTATCCTCAGGAAAAATTATTTCGCTCCAGTTTTTTCGGGTTGTTGCGTTGGCGAGCGACAGACAAACGCCATTTAGTATGTTTGAAGTGTTTTTCCTGCCGTCTAAGCTTGCAAAAGAAGAAGAAATAAAGTTCTCTTACACTGAATAGACCTTGAGCACGAGGTACATTCTAGGGAATCAGTTTTCACACTTGTCAAGTGATTCAGATCTTTTTTCCTACAGTGCAACATCTTTCCCCACCCTCCCGCCCTTTGCCCTTTTCCTCTTTTCCTCTTTCTCCCTTTGTTTTTTGAAGGTTGCGAAGAAAGTGCTGTTACGTTGTCGTATGGCAGACATATGACATTCATTTTATGACAACTGACAAAGCTCCTTTTTCGGAGCGATAGTTGTATCATATCCGACTTGCCTTTAGCGCTTCAAAATCATCTATTTAATTCAAATTCATCATTTAAAAAGTAGTTTATGTAACACTTACAACATGAGGATTATAAGTTATTGGAGCAAATGATTTCTGAGCTGATCTTGCTTTTTCACCTGGTCTATTTTGCTTTATTTATGCCCTGTTTGTGGTTTTCAATTAATCTATTTTAACCATTTGATCTGTGCACAGGGTTCTCCAGTGGTGTGCGAGAACATCTTACGAGGAGATGTCCAGCATCTTAAAAGACTTCTTCGTCTCAACCATTTAAATCTTGTGCGAATTAAAGAGTTGGAATTTTTTGATGCACATTTCATCGAGTGCGAAATGGTAAGCAAACTCACAACCGGCTTTGTATCCACGAGTACGTAGTGAGCATTACAAGTATTTAATAATGCATGACTGAATGGGGCTAATGTGTAATATGAAGGTGTCTTTTGGAGCTCGACCTGCGGCCTCGGTGAATCACACCCTCTGAGAAAAGCGAAATTCAATCATCACTTTAATTCACGCAGAATTTCATGAAACATTTTCCTGTTCCTTTGAAGAATATGAACAGATGTTTTTTTTTTTTTTTGTAGATATATTCCTTAAAAAGCATCTTCTTGTTCATTTTAGTTCATTTTTATTGCTTGTTTGTTTGTTTGTTTTTCAGTCAGTACTAGCTCGTCCACATTCCTGTTACCTTGGCAACCGAGTTTTGACAGCCATGTTTTTCAAAATTGGCTTTTTCTATAGAAAACTTTCAATGAAATCCAGTCTTTTTAGTGAGTAGTTTGAGAAAAAAAAAACTATAGTTTAAAATGACCAAATGGCAGATGTTGAGTTAAATTTTCAACAGTGTTCATTTTTCTCAGAATTTCATATTTTGCTGCTTGTTTTTTTTTTTCCTGTGGATTCCTTTTATACTCAGGTTAATTTTTCTGTTAAAAATACCTCGATTTATACGAGTCTTAAAGTGAAATGGAATACATATAAATAATTCGAATTGGCAGATCCAAAATGGCGGATGCTTCCAGTTTCTTTTTATTAACTAATAGGGAACTTAAGAACCACGACGACGGCTTTGTCGACGACGACCGGAAGTGAGTTACAGTGTACTGCGCAAGCGCGATTAGTAAATTTCGTCGTCGTGGTGTCGTCGAGGACGCCAAACATAGTAGAATCACGTCGTCCTGCAATCCACAAGCTTGGGCAGGTATAAATCCACTGTTTTAAGCCATTTTTGAAGTCATTTGTATTTCTTTATTCTCGTAAATCCAGGTATCGTTCTATTTTTCTCCTAACAAGCGATGTTGATTGAAAATTCGACTAATGAATTGCTTTTACTTCGAAGAATGACAACAGCTATAGAGGCCGAGCGAGCGAACTCGTAAGTGATAAATTTATTTGTACGTTTAGGTAAGGCAAATCAAATGTGTTTAATATAGAGGAAATGAACTTTGCATGGAAAACAGCTATCACATCAGCATGTCTCTTTTTCCAAATCTAAACTCTGACAGATATTCGAACTCGGTCAACTCATTCAGTTGAAAGCTGAATAATCTTCGTGCGGAAAGCAGGTTTTTCCACTCGAAAAGGTCAGACAACACAAAAATTCTTCATCGTCAATGAAATTAGACGTACGGCTTAAAAAATAAGATCTTGCGTTGTTTTAAAGGACGCCAATGCGGAAAAGTTTGTTGCGAACGGACATTACGGTTTTACATTTGTGTTTACATTCAGTGTAGTCGTCGTCGACCTACCGACCGCCTGCATCTTAAGTTTCCTTTTTCCCGCCGAAACTGACGTTCTCGTTCCAGTCTTTTCCCAGTCAACAGACGTCGTCGTCGTGAACTTCGTCGTGGTTCTTAAGTTCCCTAACAACGGCATCATGACGTCAACGCTGTTCTTAAAGATCATTTTTGTGTTAGCCAACTTCCTTGATTTTATCAGAGACCTTACTATTAATTTTAAGCATTCTTCGCTTTTTGTCTACTTTGAGGAAAATGTGGATTCTATCATTAAATTCAACAAAATGCCGTCATAATGACGTCAGATTACGTCATTATTTCAATCAAGCTATGCCCAGTAGTTGGAAATAATGAGTACATTATTGTGTGTGATTTTGTTGGCCGTAGGATGAGCGGTTTTGAAGTTGTAGAGGGGGTTCTAGAACCCCCCCCCCCCCCCACCCACCCACCCACACACACACAGTCGAAGGAAACCAAAAAAGCCTGAATAGGTTCAAGTAATGATTGCTTCCTGATATTTGACGTAAAGTAGAAATGTAAATATGCCCACGACCACCAAAAATACCTTTATTTGTTATACCCATGCTTACTTTTTTTACAGATTTCATCAGGAAGTCCTTGTGGCAACCTTAAGGAGTACGTACTTGATAGAAAATGCAAGGGGGAAGAAATAAACTCATTTCTTTCCCAGGTGGCGTCAGCCCTTCACTACCTTCATATTAACCATATCGTGCACGGTGATCTTCGAGCTGAGTATGTGAACGTAGTAACACCACAAAAGGTACGTGTACCCACCAACAGCCATTTTATTTCCCAACAACTAAAGATTCAATCCTTTTTGTGCGTGTTCTTAATAAGTTGAACAAAAAACCTTCATTTGATACCGGTTCTCTCACCTTTGCCCACCTGGAACTCCTATCGCAGCAAATCAAGTTGTATCAAATTTTCTTTCTCGCTTCACACAAAATAAGAATGATCCCGATCTTGGGAACCGTAATTCCGTTAAAGGCTTTACTCAGGGATTATAGGGAATACTCCTCCCCCGTCCACCAAAAAAAATAATAATAATAATAAAAAATAAAGAAAAAAGAAGGTGTTATTCGTACTCTTTAGACATTAAAATGTGTACATATCGAGCCACGCAGATTGCAAAAGTCGAAATATATGATTACCGTATGAAGAATGGAGTACTGAGCCATAAAAAAACTAAGGGAACTGTTTTTGATCAATTTAACAGTGGTAGGTGCTAGCTATTGCTGGTTTTCAGTGTCACGCCATTCAAAATAGATCAAAATCAAAATCAAAACCGTCCTATAGATAAAGTCCAGAATCTGCGAAATGAAAGGAGGTACATATACAAAGACCCTCGCCAAGATTCAGGTCAGAGGAATATTTCGTATACGAGATATCCGAAGAAATGTTTTACCCGAATTTATAGAGATTTGTATGGAGACGCCATGCTGGTGCTCACCTGGATGAGCTCCAACATGGCGGACGGAAACCAACAAAAACATCTGTTTCCGAGTTTTGCTACAAAAGCGTGAATTTATTCCTCGAGAAACTCATAAACATTATAGTAATACTTTTTCTAATTCATGAACTGTTTAAATAGCAAAATTTCCTGAAATAAGTCATTTTTTTAACCTACATGACAGCTCTCTTGGCCGTCATGTAAATATCGCGTCACGCAAAAACTTAGAAATTCAAGCGTCCTCTATCACAAAACCAAGAACCCTTTTGAAGCGAAAAGTTGTATGAAAATTAGTTTTCAGCTGCTCTAATGCATCGTGAGAGGAAAATCTCGGTAGGATCGATAGTTTTTTAGTTTGAATTTTAGTGACGTCATGTGAAAACCAACAATATAGAAGGCTGTTGGTGCCTAGTTATTTTGTTGTTTTAGAACTGGCACCTCTTAAGGTGAAAATGTATTTAAGACACTCTCACAACACGAGATTCTGGGACTTTTCGACGAGCAATCCCGTCACTTTTTTTAGTGGAGAACCCCGGGTTTTAAATCATAATTACTTTTGACGCGGTTGCTTCTTCAAAATAATCTACTATTTTTACATATTCTAATCAATAGCGCGCAATAAATTTTGTTTCCAGGTGCAAGTTTCTCGCCTGGCTCGCTCTAGGTCCCTTTCGAGGCTTGATTGTGACTTGACCAGTACCTCTTGTGTTGTACAGGCTGACGTGCCTCCTGATTCGATTCGTTGGTGAGTGATATGGGAGCTATATGAAGAAGAGCAATCCAGAACCTTAATAAGGATAACCAAGGTTGTCCTATTTACCCTAAAGCTCAATGAGGCTCAAAGGAGCGTATTTATCATCATGCCTGAAGCGATCTTATCAAAGAAGATTCTTTAAACCTCACTGAGAACCAAAGATGTAGGCCTTATATAGCACCCGTCTGTACGTACTTGCCGAAATATTCTAAGGATCTAAAGAAAATGCTTGGAATGCAGTGCTCGTCCCCTCTTCTTGTGTTATACTTGTGCTCACTTTCATAATATATCGAAAAACTGCGTACGTACTGTACAGGGGTTGCGTACGTCCGTCAAGACTTTTTAAAAATATGGTTGAACACAGTTTAAAGGATTCTGAGTCATTGAGATTTTTTGAAGACTCGTTGCATGTGTAAACTTCCAATTTTGGCAGAGATACTATATTTATACGATACTGCTTTTGTAGGTTAAATGTAAGATTTCCATCGTTTCTATCAAAACATGGATGTTCTAAAACAAACCTTAAATTTTGAATGAGTAGGTTGGCACCAAATCTAGTCATTAGATTTGCATATGAATTTGAGCATAGCTTGCAACTACATGCCTCTTATTAGCCCCGTATTTTTGGTCCGTACTGTAAATTACGGATCCTCGTTTTTTTGGCTTCTTCGTGTTTGGAGGATCGGAAACAAGTGCAGGAAGCGCGATTTGACTGTCATTTGACAGGCGTCAAAAAAGAAAGATTTTATTCGTTCACGAAAACAATAGCGTATAACAAACTACGAGAAAGTGAAAACAAATGCGCCATGTTCAAAAAGTTTACTCGGTCAAAACTAAGAGTACTGCAAGTTTTAGCTCGCTTATGTAACGCTGGGGTGTTTTGGAAACCAGACACTGTGTCTGTCTCGAAGTCGTTTCCATCCTTCCTTCGTTGGTCTTTGTGAAAAAAAAAATGCAAACGGCAAGGAAGCTTTTCAAGGGAAATTTGTTGTCATTGTCGAAGGACTCGCTCGTTAATTTTCTTACGCAAAACGTCACGAGTTTCTTTCAGTTCATTCTCGTCTTTTCAATTGCGATCTGCGTTAAAATTTTCGAACACTAACTAGAATTCTCCTCCTCGGTAAGGTTACGATTCAGTTTTTTCGTAAGCTTCGTTCTCATCAAAACAAAGCTAGGTTAAAATTTGGAAGGGCATCCCAGTTCTCAGGGCTTACAGACATATTTGGTCTAAACTAAGAGCACTGTAAGTATTTACTCGCCAATGTGACGCTGGAGTATTTGGAAAACTGGACATTGTGTCTAGCTCGAAGTCTCTTCTATCTTTCTTTGGTTGATCTTTGAAAAAACACTGCAAATGTCAAAGAAGCTAGTCAAGATGATCTGGTTCAGGTATGTTTGTTATAATATTTGTCAAAGGAATTTTTCATTTTCTCTTAGGCAAAACATGCATCTTGAATCTCTGCTTGTCGATTTTCGTCTTCTCAACTGTGTACCACGATAAAATTTTCAAACACTGACTAGAATCCTCTTCGATAAGTTACGAGTTAGTTTCTTCATCGCCTTTGTTCACAAATAAACACAGTTTAAAATGGTGAAGGAGAAAGTCAATATCCAAGTCCTCAAGGTTGACAGACGTCTTACAACTTTATTTATTTCTTTTTCCGAGGTAAAGAGATTTAGAGCTCCGAAATGAGCATTTGCTTTTGAAATTCTGGTCAGTATAGCAAGTTACGGACCTCAAATTGACCAATCGAATGGCGAAAACAGACTCAGCCATATAATAATAACTCTTATTTCTAAATGCAATTCAACCAAATTGTGACAAACAGTTTTTGAAATTTTAAAGAAAATAACTGTCATGAAAAACTTGATTGTGTCACAAAACTCCTATGTTGGTTTTTTTTTTAACATTATGCTATTTTTTTTTTATTTTTTATTTTTTTTTTTTATCATTATTGACTGAATTGCGATGTAAAATGGAATTCTGCCAAATTGCGACAAGAGTATATCTTATGAAATTGTCGTTTCTTTACATTGGCTATGAAAGTCATCAAAACAAGTGCTCTCACATTGCTCCCTATGTACACATGCTCAACACTTGTGCGCACGCTGAAATCACGCAATATAGCAGAGGCGACGAAAACAGACTATATTTCTACAGAGAACTTCTGGCCCCAGTTATTCAAAACCTGGTTAATGCTATCCACTCGATAAATCTTTTCAACAGTGCAAATGTTTTTTTTTGTTTTTTGTTTTTTTGCGTTCGACAAGTTTACTTGCCAACAAATCTGGGAGTGTGTAAATCAACCTTTTATACTTTTATACATCAAATCTTAGGAGAAACAGTACTATCTATCATACAAACCTTTACAGAATGCAGTATTTTACAATTTTTCAAGACCAATTGCACTCCGCCAATATTCAGGACGATCAATAGTGGGCTTTTAGCAAAACCGTTCAAAAAATCACCTACTATGAGGCCAGCGGGTTCTCCCTTTTCACAATCGCCAAATTTGTAGAGCTACCTGTAGTCATTCATTCAAGAATAGCAATAGAGTTACGCTCCATCATAATAAAGAATTAATTATGTTTATTTTTTTTAGTTAAGTGGTTTTATAACGATGTGTAATCTTAAAAAGCCTTTGATACGCGCGGCATTTTGAGTTCTCCTGCAAGCGATGTTCATGAACGACTGAAAACAAAGTTCTTTTTTTTTTTCACAGTCACTTTTTATTTATTTAATCGGTAACGGATAGGCCACAGTAGATAGACTTTAATGAGTTTCTCACTGGCTATTAACCTATTACCCCCCTCCCCCACCAAAAAAAAAAATGTTCTTCATAACTTTCCATAATTCTCTCTGTATATCAGTTTGAAATCAGTGCGCGTATTAGACTCAACTCGGCTCTCATAGTGGGTTGTCTTAGAGTTTGTTTTGGCTTCCTTGAGCAAAGCTTTCCGGAAGGCATCATAAGCCTTATGAAGGAACAATTCGCACGTCTGGCAAAGTCTGCTGCGTCCAATATCTTCTGGTATTTCGTCTCATTCTGGGCTACACGGGTGAAAGACTGATCCCGAGCTTGAGACGGAAAGATTGGATATTGCGAGCTTTGTTGTTGGCAGTAACAAGTCTTTGGCCTCACAAAGTAGGTTCTAGGGTTGAAATCTATTCGGCAAGATGGAAATTCATGGTGATTTCTGAGCAGGCCAAAGACTTAGTAAAAAATTATGTGGAAGGCGGGGACTGTATGTCTCATTTTCAACCGCTGGTTTACATCTGGGATCTTAAATAAATCGATTGTCTGTGAGTCGAGAAAAGTTCCCTGGGACGATTTATGTGGAGAAAGCGAGAGTTTTACGGAGTAATTTGATGATGTTTCGCCTGTATTAAGTGTGCAAATATTATGAGTGGTTTTGGGAAGTGTTTTAATTGCCGCCAAAGTCATTTGTTGTGTAACTTACGGAAAGTGTTGACAGACAAATCTCAGGTATGTGCAGTTGAGCTCGTGTTACTAGAATACTTTGTGTCAGGCATAAAAACGCTTCGTGAGTCTTTAGTTTAGGTGATTTTGTCTTAGAAAGCCTATTCTGTGCAAGATTGTGGATTCTTAATCTGTTTTCTGCCGACAATTAGCTGTGGCCTCACGGTTTGACTGACTAAAAGATTACAATTTCTGGACGTTTCAAATGTTGTTTATTTCATCGCAAAATCGTGTTACTTCTGCGAGAGAACTTTACCGTCTGTTGCCAGCAATAATGCTGTCATTGTTTAGCTTCAGCTAGTGACTTTGAACTGCTCCCCATTCCACTTAGATGTCAAATAGTTAAAATGCACTTGAAATTTCTTTAGCCACGTTTTAACGAATCCAGACTGATATATACATATATATATAATCTAGTTTGTCTGGTGTCAACTTGAGGTTCGACGTGGCATTTTTTTACCACTTAGTTTCATACCGCACTACATGTACGGCACTCCTCAGATAAATTTGCCAACAAAAATTTCGTTACAACCACAGATGGCCCAAGCGTAATATGAGAGTTTGTATGGGAGAAATAGAGTTTGAAACTTAAATGAAATAAATGAAGTAAAAGCGATAAAAGTTATCAATAAAGTGTAAATATTGTTACCTGGAGTCGTTGTCTTTGTTTTTACGAAGTTTCAGCCCGATTTGAGTACTTTTATATCATCTGACCTGACAGTGCAATAACAAGAGACAAGGTAGGACAGAATCGCTCGATCGACCTTCAGAGCTGCTCAGAATCAGCTCCAAATTTCACGCGAAAAAACAAACATACTTACATTTTACGCCACCGAATCCACAAAGTGGTACCTCAAGATCACCTTCCTACAATCCGTTCCGGTAAACCTTGCGTTTGAATTGCACAACTCGATCGAAAAGATCAAGTACAGTTAAAAAATCGGCGCCATTTATCCGTGACTAGGAAAAGTGTAACATTGCAACCATTTTGTCGTTCGGTGGTGACTGGGCGCTAGCGTCAAATAATAGGGACCTTAAGATACCCTGGACGCGGCCGAGGAGGACGTCATCCGGAAGTGAAATGTTCAATTCTTGGAATAATTAGCATAATGCCACAGCGTTGACCTGAAGTCGCGACGGTGAAAATTAGAAGTTTGGCCGCCTCGTTAAACGGTGAGTTGGTTTTCTTGTTTTCAGTGCAGAAATTGCTTTTCGTACAGGATTTTCGATCCATCTTACTTCAAGAGACACATTGAAGTGTTTTTAGTGTGGTGTTCTCTCAAGATTGACTCTCAGTTTTTTTGCAATCAAGCCTTTTCTGATTTCCGTTCAGTGTTTTGGCAGCAACTGGGAATGAAAGCGCAGAGTCTTTCAACCCAAATGTAACACTATAACTGCTTATTTTTAAGGGGACAAGGTTTTCGCTTTAGGATAGTATTTGAAAAATTTAAGAGACGAGAAGAATAAAAATTGTTGGAAAACAAAAATCTAGGCTTGTAATAAACTTGAATATGTCGGAGAAAATTGAGATCTTGAACAAGACGCCATGGTTCATTTATGGCTTTCATAATTTTCTTTTGTTCACTTTTAGTTCAGCGATGGAGTGGTCTGAAGATCAAAATCTCGCTTTAGTACGGGGAGTTCTCATAACAGAACCATATCGTTTTAAAGCAAGAACAACGGAAAGGGGAAAAGTCTGGCAACAAATAGCTGATAACCTGAACTACGCGCCGATCATACCGTCAAGTTTCCCTCGAAGAAATTCGGGAGTTTTAGAGAAACTGGAGTTATAGCCGGCAGCATAAATTTTTCTTCCAATGAAAGATCGTTAAGGTATCAATCAAGCAAGACTTCACGAGTTCTAAAAGACGTCGTGGAATGAAAACACGAAAGCATTACTTTATCCTCTCTCGTCAGGCGAGCACTGAACGCAACCTGCTCAATCTTAATTTGTTTTTCCCACCAAGTTGGCGGCGTCCTCGCTCCAGGCTTTCTCCGGCAAACCCCCGTTCTCTCTACCGCCGCGTCCAGGGTATCTTAAGGTCCCTAATAGCTCACCGGGAGAGGGTGACATTACTTCGTTACGACAAATCTCTACGCACCCACCTCCCGAAGTGCGCGAAATTTATTTCGCTTTTAAGTGGTTTCCTCCAGCGCTTTGTTCATTGGCCGAGTGAAAACAAAGAAGCCGACCTTGCTGGGAAGCTGGGAAGTGGGTGACTACTGATGGGATGTTTTCGATAATGCGGGGTGGGTGGTTAGACTTCTTGTTGACGTAAAGTGGAATATTTCCTGGTTTGTTGTATGGCAAGTATTTACCGTTAGCCAGCCGCGGACAAGACTTCAAACTTTTACAAAATGAACACACCATCATATAACGATCTACTGCAGAAAAATATTACTAAGACCTACAAGAAAGTAACCCCGGACACAGCGGATTCCATTGAGCTGAAGGCCAAAGATATTGCTAAGAAACTACAGCTAGATAGCAGGATAAACACCACTGCCAAACGTGAAGCCTTCATCACTCTGAAAGACCACAAGCCTAATTTCGCAAACAACCCCACTTGCCGCCTTATCAACCCAGCTAAATCTGAGATTGGAAAGATCAGTAAACAGCTCCTTGACCGCATCAACACTGCACTTGTTAGCAAGCTGAAATTAAACCAATGGAAAAGCACTAAGGCCGTCTTAGCTTGGTTCGCTGGCATACAGCATACAGAGTTGCAGTCATTTATTGCATTCGACGTGGTTGAGTTTTACCCATCGATCTCCGCCGACTTGCTGAGTGCCGCTCTCGAACTCGCATCGAAGCATGTCACCATTTGCGACGACGAACGGCATATTATCCTTCAGGCAAAAAGTTCTCTTCTCTACAACTCGGGTGAGCCATGGAGCAAGAAAACGTCATCAAACCTCTTCGATGTGACTATGGACAGTTACGATGGCGCCGAATCATGCGAACTCGTCGGCACTTACCTTCTCCACAGCATCAAAGAAAGGTTCGGTAACGCGTATAACTTTGGCTTGTACAGAGATGACGGTCTAGGCGTAACCAAGGCATCACCTAGGCAGGCCGAGCTTATCAAGAAGGAATTGTGTGGCATTTTCGCCAAGTATGGTCTGAAGATTACTATCGAGGCCAATAAGAAAGTAGTAAACGTTCTTGACGTCACACTTAACTTGGCTAACGGTAAATACTTGCCATACAACAAACCAGGAAACATTCCACTTTACGTCAACAAGAAGTCTAACCACCCACCCCGCATTATCGAAAACATCCCAAAGCCATTAACAAAAGGCTGTCCGAAATGTCTATTGATGAAGATTCCTTTAGTAAAGCGGCGCCTCTTTATCAGAAAGCTCTCGAAGAAAGCGGGTACAACCACAAACTTGCGTTCTCAGTTCCTACGGCACAGTCTCCAACCTCTGGAAGAAGGAGCCGCCAAAGAGACATCATTTGGTACAACTTTCTTTTCAGCAGGAACGTGACTACCAACGTTGGACGATCCTTTTTAAAGATCCTTGACGAAGAATTCCCGAAGGGCCATGCACTGCATAAAATCTTCAACTGGAACGCAGTTAAGATCAGTTACAGCTGCATGCCGAATCTAAAGCAAAAAATTGATGGCCGTAACAAATCCACCCTACGGAAAACAAACGCCGTACCACCTAAAGCTTGCAACTGCCGTCAAACAGCTCATTGCCCTCTGGACGGTAATTGCTTAAAATCAGCCGTGATCTACCAAGCCACAGTAGCAACGGAGGACAACAGGCCAGCCGAGACCTATGTAGGCCTTACTGAGAACTCTTTTAAGACCAGATACTCGAACCATAAGGCTTCTTTCAGAGACCCAAACAAGAGACTCAGTACAGAACTTAGTAAGCACATCTGGCACTTGAAGGACGCTAAGATTGGATTTAGCTTAACTTGGAAGATCTTAAAGCAATCCGCGCCTTTTAATCCCGCTTCAAATCGCTGCAATTTGTGCCTGTGGGAAAAATATTTCATTATTTGCAGAGCCGACCTGGCGAGCTTGAACAAGCGTAATGAACTTGTAACTTCCTGCAGGCACGCACGTAAATTCCTTCTTAGCAGCTTTACACCTCCCGTCGGCACGCAATAGTTTTTTCATTTAAATTCTGCGCGCGCGTTTGTAGTCGTAACGTATGTTGTAACGAACTTTTTGTTGGCAAATTCATCTGAGGAGTGCCGTACATGTAGTGCGGTATGAAACTAAGTAGTAATAAAATGCCACGTCAGACCTCAAGTTGACACCAGACAAACTAGATTATACTACTCTCTAGTCCTTAAAAAGCTATTGAGCACTCTGCCGATAGGCGTGCGTACGCATCAACTGGTATACATATATATATATATATACACCTATTTCAATTAAGGTGGCTCCCGTGAACCATGTTTCATAGCCTTCAGTGCACTATGGTAACCCTTTTGTAGCGGGAAGTTTAGTCTTGTTCAAGTTCATTGAAATAATGGAGACCCTTTGTAAACAGGCGTTCAAGAAAACTTTCAAGTCAAATAGCTGGTAAAATTCTTAAGCATGAGGGAGCTGAAAAATTTCATTTTTAAAATCTCATAGTAAAAAATTAGAAGCCTCTTCTTTTAACAACATTAAACGAATAGGGCTTTACCGCCTGATTAAGCTGCGTTTCCGCATGGGCCAGAATGCTGGTTATTTCAATAAAGCAAATCAACGCTACTTTTTATTCAGTTTTAAAAAAAAATTGCCTTAAAAATAGATAACCATGTAATGTTAAGTTATTTATTGTTGTTCAACAAACGCCTTGAATTTGATTTTTTTAAACTCCAGGCAAAATTCCCACGTGCACAAGCCAAGCAAACTCATTGAAAATTTGCAGCATTTGCATATTACCACAGAGAAAAACCTAACCTCAAATCACTGTCTTAGGATTCAGTGTTTTGAAATGCATTGTCTTAACGTTCTGCTGGCATAGCATAGAAGCGTTAGTTCATTACTACCCTTCGCACAGCGCGCAAAGCGCGAATGTAAAACACAACGACATATATGGAGTGTGACTCTTGCTGGGTGCCTAATGGACACAATGGACCAGCGTGTGCTTTATTGACAAGATATCTTAGCAATACAGTTCAACAATACTAATGATCCTAAAAGTAGTATAAAAAATTACAGAAATAATATAATTTCTACATAAACGAACATTTAAATAATATGGAACGTGACAGAAAATAGAATCAAAGGAATGATACACTACCCGGTACGAAAACCCGGGATAAAAAACCCACTGGGACAAAAAAAACCGGGAACGTACTCCTCGATCGAATGCAGTGTATCGAGCTCCGAGGATTAGAGCTTTAGACTAACTTAGGAACTCATAATAAGTTTGGTCACCGACAACGGCTGTCCAAAAGGCGAGATAACCAAAAAAAAGCGTCTACGTCGATATTTATACAAATATTCATAGAGTATAATCAAATGTAACCTCTATTGAAAGACTGACAGAAAAAAATTGACACAAAGGTGACAAAAATGCTACGAACCGTAATGAAACAGCTTTTCAACTACACGGTGTTACGTTGAAAAGCATTTATTCATTACTACCCTTCGCACAGCGCGCAAAGCGCGAATGAAAAACACAACGGCATATATGGAGTGTGACTCTTGCTGGGTGCCTAATGGACACAATGGACCAGCGCGAGAGAAAAAACAAAGACGAGAAACGAACGTGCGGTAAAAAAGCAGTCAGCTTCGAGAAAGCAAAAAAGTTACAAATTGATTGCTCTAGATACCATTAACTTATCTTTGATACTAACATTTATATAACTGTCCTTAGATTTGGCTGACTTCCAGCCAGCATGCCTATCCAGAAACTCTCCAGAAATACCAGCAGCATTTGATGCGGTAGCGCCGCCCTTTTTGAGGCTATGAGTGCCGTATCTGTCAACATCTTTGACAAAAATTCTTATAGTCTTGCGGAAAATTTCCCTAACTCTAGAATAAGAGATAGAATGTTGAAGGGCAGTGCCTTTGGATGAAAGTCTGCAAACTAAAGGCTGAACAGGATTATCATGCAATTTAGATAACATTTTTTCAGTGATGGAAACAGGACATGTAATCTTGCCTGACCTTGCAAAATAAAAGAAATGCCCTTGAGAACGTTGATCATTCTTACGCTTAGGACAAAAAATTGACATATGATCAGAAAAAATAGAAATATGACTTCTGTTGATGCGAATAACTTCGTCACAACGCATAAGACCAGCAAAAGCAATAATAAATATTAAACAGGTTCTAAGGTTAGAAATAGAAGCCTGAGGAGTGTTAAATTTTTCCGCCACTTTATTGACTAAGTCAACGTCAACAGACTGTTTCCCTTGAACAGGTTTACCCAATAAACGTTTAGAAGCTTCCAAAACTTGTTTAACAAGACTGCATTCGGTTGGAGAACTAACTCCGGCAATTTCATGAGCCCACCTAACTGCGTAAAAAACAACTTCAATAGGTGCAGGAGAATTACATGATTCAACTTTCTCTCTGAGATATAAACAAAACAAAAAAGGAGAAACAGGGAACTGATTATAGCCTACATTATCCTTTTCCCATTTTTTTTCCAATTAAGCCATGCATTTTTATACTTAACATTGGAAGATGTGGCTTTTGAGCAAAGTACAAAAGCAGGAAGAGAGTCGGCTAGGCCTTTCAACTTGTTAGACAAAGGCTGAAGCCTCTGAGACCACAATCCAGCTTGAAAAACGTCTATATGAAAAAACAAATAAGAAAGAACAAACGTGTAATCGAGAAATCAAGACTAAGTCGCTTAGCAGGAGAAATCCAAACGAAGAGCGAAAACATTAAACCTGGGCATGCACGAGAAAACGGACTTTTTGTTAGAATAAACAAAAGATGAACCCCTACCAGGAATAAACATATCACGTGATTTAGGTAAACAACAAAAATCCTTAACAAAGTCTTGAAATAAAAGCGAGCGATCAAAAGAACATAGCAATGGCCAAAAAGGCGCAGATTTTCACTCTGGCACAACAAGAGTGCCTTTAGCCTTACAAGATTCCATGTGATATAATACTGAGCTAATTAGATGAGGAGGTGGACAAACAAAATTGTTACATTCTTTCCCCCAATCCTGCGTAAAACAATCCACTGCTTCAGTACCAGGACACCAAAGCTTAGAATTAAAACGAGGCAAATGAGTATTGTAACTGCACGCCATCCTGTCAACATCAAAAGGACCCAACTTTGACAGCGTTTGCTTTCTAGGTTTCTAGGCTCGTTGCGGGCACATAATTTACTAGAGTTGCTGCAATAATGCACCGCGGGCTATGAAACATGGACCATGCATCATTCTTCTCAGAAGCAACCTTAATTCAAATAGGTGTATATTTAAGCAATAGACCACACTTTCTATGGGTTTACCGGCGTGATAACCCACTTGGGATGTTGGGAGAACACGAGGAAAGCTTGTAAATCACGAGCCGAAGGCGAGTGATTTACAAGCTTTTCGAGTGTTCTCCCAACATCCCAAGTGGGTTATCACGCCGGTAAACCCATAGAAAGTGTGGTCTATTGCTTTTATAAAAAACTTTTAGTAGAATGGAGTCTTTTAGGTAAAAAATATGGTTTTAGTACCGTGATCAAGTCATGTCTTCTCTCTAAAGTCATCATAAGCCAATCATGACTCACGATTTAATAGCGCTGAACTTTCTCAAAACTCAGTTCAGTCAAATAACAAACAGCAGCACTTCAAAACACGAGTTTTTGCACTCATTATATGATAACTTATGAAAGCTGTTTTACAGGAAAAGTCGACATTCATTCATGCGAACGTACAATGAAAGAGTAAGTTCATGGTTTGTTTACTACAGAAGTAGAAATTAATTGAACATCAGACTGTACGCAGCTGTATTTTGTTGAGTCGATCCGTAAGAATTTCCTGCTTACATACGGAACTGACAGCTATGAAAACCAAGAAAACATTGGGAGACAGAGACTTCCAGGTAGCGGCTCCTTTTCTGTGGAATAAGCTGCCAAGGTCCGCGCGTGAAGCAACGAGCTTAGAATCTTTTAAGATTTTAATTAAGACATTTTTATTTAAGGAATCATTTCAGTTATCTTAGTATATCTAAATCTTATTTGTACTTGTTTTTTACTTACTTATGTAAATATATATATGATTTTGATAGAAAGATTTGTAAAATTTAGTTCTTGATTGCTATTGTTATGCGCTTTTGAATATTTTATAGAAAAGGCGCAGTAGAGTGTTTTCACTCACGTGGCCAGCATCTATGCAAATTTATTGGAACAAAAGAGAACGTTTACATAAGAAAAGAGTTCAACTCCCACAGGATTGGTTTGGGACACCAACATGGCCGCCGTTTCATTGTTTTGGGACACCAATATGGCCGCCGTGACGTCATGTGAAAACACTCTATACAAATAATAAATGTTATTGTTATTGTTATTATTGTAATGGAGGACTTCATTCACATTTTACAAGCCGCAGTGGTTTAAGATCTGTTTTCTGGACTTTATTATTAAGAAATGCCTCGGTAACGACGTGGCTGCGTTTGCGAAGTTGTCGCATGTAACTTTGTATGCACGTACAGCGACCGATGAAAATATGTCAGTGGTGGAGAAAAGTTTCTTTGCCGGAGCCACAAATTCGCGTTAATATTTGTCGATTTGTAAAGTCAGGTGGTTTGAGGTAGGTTATGACAACGATATCACCGAATGATTTGTGCAAATGTTGTAAAAAACCTGCCCGAAACTCTGACATCTTTCATCATCGTTGGCAGCTTGTTTACAACCTCTAGCGGCCGATTTTGTACCATACCTTGATCAGAGATCTCTTTTTGGAACAATTTCTTTCATTAAGGAATTTTTTTTTGACATAAAATAAATCAAGAGTGCTAAAACTATCCGTTTTGTTGCTGGTTGGCACGTGGTTAAGTTTTCCTGGAGACTTTCTACACCAGAAATTCACACAGTTGTTGTCTTTCTCTGCGATTTGGCATCGTCGTGAAATGTAAACCGCTTTCCAGCTTTGTACGTTATTACTTTTAAAGCTCTGGCAGTAATAAAATGTGAAGACGAACGCTTTTGATATTAAGAAGGGCTGGGCAAGTAACTTGTGCTGTTTTTAGCCTTTCTAAAATCATTGTTTGCGGATCAATAGCCAGTTTCCTTTATGGCTCGTGGTCCGGATGCCTTTTTCTATGGGTTTACCGGTATAATAAACCATAGGTTTTTGACCAATCAGATCACGCGTACTATCTCAGTTATTTTATAAATATACATACATATATGTGTGTGTGTGTGTTTATATGTGTGTGTGTGGATTTATGAAAACATGGCTTCAGCGAGTGTCCAAAGATCCTACTCTAAGTGTGTCCTTGATACC
>JBBMOI010000004.1:23507500-23607500 GCA_038088405.1 Porites divaricata
ATCTCGATTTATCCGAGTAAAATGGAAAAATGGAATATATTTGAATAATTCAAAGTGGCGGATCCAACATGGCGGATTCTTCGAGTTCTCTATTAGTAATAAATGGCGTCGTCATGACATCAGTTCTATTGTTAGAGGTAATTTGTGTGTTAGCAAACTTCCTTGATTTTATCAGAGACCTTATTATTTAAGTATTCTTCGCTTTTTGTTTCCCTTGATGGAAATTTGGATTCTACCAATTAATTTTACAAGATAACATCATAATGTCGTCAGATTACATCATTGCGTCAATCAAGTTATGCCAAGTTGGAAATAATGAATATATTTTTGTGTGTAGTTTTAGTGGCCGTAGAATGAGAAGTTTTGAAATTATAGAGGGTGACAGGAAGCCAAAAAAAAACACAAGAAAGGAAAAAAGAAAAGAAAAGCCCGGTGTGAATAGAGTTAACTTCCCGCAGAATGTATATACCTATATGCAAGGGTTGTAGGACGGGCCGGAGAAGACTAGAAAGTCTGGCCGTTTACAGATGTCTTTATAAAGGTAGCACGTCCTCCTCGATTCGTTAAAGACCCTGAGTGTTGGTCCGGCCGGGGCTTGAACCAACAGCGAGTCCCGCTCGACAAACCAGCCCTTATCCAACTTAGCTAATCGGGCGGCGGTTTGTTTAATCTTTGTTTCACTTAATTGTTTCAGGGATTCAAGTTCTTTTTTTTCCCTTTCTTTTGCCTCTCTTTTAGATTACTGAATAGCACGAGCTCGTATGTTATATTTAATCCAATCCCGTATCGTTTAATCATTAGTAAATTCTTTCTGACTTTTGGCTTTCCAATAGAGAATCATCCTGGTGTATTATATCCAACAGTGATCAGTCCATTTTCCAATTCCCGGGCCTTTCAGTTCGTTCTCTAACTGTCCAAGTTCTAGAGTGATAGCTTCATGATCTTTTCGAAAAGCAGGGATTAACAACTCAACAAAATCGCTCAAATCATTAAATGTAGAAGTGGTATATGGTCAGAATTAGTATTTTTCGGGGACAGCAAAAATGGGCAGCAAAAAAGTAATAGATGGCTCATGAATGAAATACGCCGCAAACTGTTTTTGGATTAAATCGGCCATTTGCACGATGGCGTCATTTTACTACTACGATCAGAATCCTTTTCGTTTTCCCTTTCATATTCAAATTCGGTAATCCCAGCGAGGTTTAAATAACAAAAAAACTAATTTGCACAAGATAGCAAATCCCTAAAGGATTCTGGTCGTAGTAGTAAAATGATGTCATCATGCAAATGACCTATAGAAAAGACACCGTATAAGTGGGTGGGGGACAAAACAAAAACAAAAAAATCATGTTTAGGCCAGTACTTGTTAAAAAGAATGATTTCAGTAGGTTGTAATGATTAATAACCTTCTAAAAACGAGGGAAACTGTTGTTTCTCGAACATTAGGTGGTGTTCAGCGGTTATATAGGTATGAAGCCACCTAAAGTCACTGATTCGTAACGTAATTTTAAACGTTTTATTTCCTGCGACTTTCATTATCTAACAATTGATAAAGTTCCGGCTAAATGATTCTTGGCGCACAAATTGTGCATAGTCATGAGGGTATAACCAAACTAACTCTATGAAACTCAACTCACACAAAAATTAGTCCGACATGAAAATTCTCTAATTGAATCTTCACTACATTAGAACAGTAAAAAAAATCAATCCTCCTTTTCGCTCTCCTCTTCAGAAGGGGAATAAAAAGTGGTTTCCAATGTCTTCGCGTTTTTCTGTGTTATTTCCGTGTGAAAAACCTCCATGGAGTTCCATGGAAAATTCTCCATGGAATTCCATGGAGGATTAGGACATCCATTTCCATGGAATTCCATGTAAATTTCTCCATGGATAAACCAGTTTCCATGGAAATTTGTCCATCGACATTTTCCATAAAGGATTTGGACATTTTCTATGGAATTCCATAGAAAAATTCCATGCAATTCCATAGAAACCACTCCATGGATTATTCCATGTATCTCCAGTGAGTTTCATGGAATTCACAGAAATTAAATGGCATACAGAACAGATTTTGGTCCACTGTAATTTATTGGATAAGTTCAATTTTTATTATAAATCTATTTTGAAAAGTTATAAATGACAAGTTATCTTAACTTAAACTCAGTGAAATCAAAATTCACTCAGAACAACAAGTTGCTCAGACGTAGAATAATAATAATAATAATAATAATAATAATAATAATAATAATAATAATAATAATATCCTCAAATTTTATATTTAGAGTAAATAACACCTTCCATCAGGTCAGCTACGGTCTATATGCGCATTGTACATCATGAGAGTTAATACATGCTTCTTGCCGAAAATTTGACATAAGTTTTTTAATAGATTATTATCGCTGTGGCTATATGGCGGGTAACCGGTCAAGGTTTTCAGAGTACTAAATGACCGGCAGTCCTGTCTTTTCAATAAATTTCACAAATCGAATAAATCCCACTAAACCAAACTATCGTATGTTGATTAAGAAAAGTCAAGCGATCCTAAAATGCTTTATAGATCCTCAAGAATTAAGCATCTGGTTCACGCTGGGCTTAGAAGACGAAACCATGTTTTGTGACACTTAGAACTTTTTTCAGCTCGACTGCCGGACAAGGTGTTGAAAACACTAAATGACCGACAGTCCTATATTCTCAGTACATTTTGCTTGAATTTTCTTAATCGACATATGATAGTTTGGTTTAGCTGGATTTTTTGGATTTGTGAAATTTATTGAAAAGACAGGACTGCCGGTCAATTAGTGTTTTGAAAACCTTGACCGGCAGTCGAGCTAAAAAAAGTTGTAAGTGTCACAAAACACGGTTTCGTCTTCTGAGCCCAGCGTAAACCAAACGCTATACTTGAGATCTATAAAGCATTTCAGGATCGCTTTACTTTTCTTAACCGACGTATGATAATTTAGATTAGCTGGGATTTTTCGATTTTGTGAAATTTACTGAGAATGTAGGACTGCCGGTCATTAACTGTTTTTAAAACCTTGATCGGTTACCGACCATGTAGCGATCGACTAAGTATTATTATACTAGTGACTACATGTAGTTTAGAATACAGCAATCATATTGAGGAAGCTAATCACAAACCTAGATTTAATAAAAAAGCAAGGAATGTTGGCCCGGCATTTGAAGGAAATTTACATCGGCGAACAGATGCGTAATTCAGAGAAAAATAGGCTTAAACTAATACTTGAATGCATAAACCGTCAGTATGTAAACATGGCCTCATTTAATGCCACGAAAAAGGGAGGTTCTACTTATTTCCTCGATCAGAACCACTACGGGTTTTAGTTATACTGCTAAGTCCTACTTAATCCTAGGGGAAAAACGGCGTTGGGTCATAACTATAATGAATCAGTCTCTTGTATAGTTTTTACTTAGCAGACATGAAAATTCTTAAGACTTGTTATATTTTTACTTTCCTACATCGAAGTCTTCGATTTCAAATTCTGCCATAATTAATAATTCTTTCAAAGGATTCCGAAGACAATTTTGCAGCAAAGACCCAAGCCATATCTGTATAAACAAAAAAGATGGAAACTTCATCTATAAAAACCCCGAAAATATACCCTTCTAATTTAGCAGAGACAATCGAGCGACGTACGTAGTAACCAAACACGAGTTTGTGCACATGTTAAGCTTACCTTTATCCTTTAATGCGCGATCCAACGGGGTCAAGCAGTCGATTTTGAAACAAGCCAAATGTAAGCAGCCTCACAAGTGAAAATTTTGCCTTGAAAAGAACATTTTTTGGGGGATGCATTCGTTATAAACACAATTCGTTTGCAAAGCACTGTTGTACTGCACAGTCCGCCTAAAGATTTGAACCAAGAAAACTGATCTCCTACACATTTCTATTGGTTCAAAAGCCCCACGTGATCGCGTAAGTCACTAAGCGGAAAGGTGTGGAAGCCATTTCAAGCGCCAAACATGGCGGTGAATCGAAGTCATCATCGAGGAGGATATCTGTTTTTAAAGGTTTTTTAAAAGTTGTGGTTCTTTTCAGAGTTAATTGCACTATTCCTACGCTCTCGAAGAGTAAAACGGTGAGAGAAAAATATTGCATTGTTCTCCCAGGTGAGGGAAATGAATTTAAGCTCTCAACCAAAGACACTTTCGAGAAGAGTTATGTGCCTAGTGAGATCATAATAATATACTGAAGCGGCTGCATGTTGTTAAAAAACAGGTCTCATATTTTAAACGCAACACTGATTTTGCAAGATAAATGTCAGACAGTCCTGCTAAAAACCAATTTCCTACATTTGTTTTTTTTTTGCTAGTGGCTATTTGTATTTGACCCGTACATCGACTTGTATTTGCTATTCATACGGGATTCTGACTAAACTGATTAGGGTTAAGCAATGCAAATAGTGATTAGAAGTAAGCACTGACCATACTGATTAGGGTTAAGCGCTGACTCGAAACGGTTAGCCTCTAGTTAGGGTTACGGTTGTTGCTATATGAATGAAAATCAAACTCTAACTAGCAGCGAGTATTTCGTGGTAGAGTGGCTAGGCTACGAACTATAGATTGTACGCTCCGGGATCGGTTTTCAAACGTACCGAATGGTTTTTTCCTTTTAGAATTTTTCACTGATTTTTTTTCCTTAAAAATTGAACGGTGGTTGAAGAGACTTACACTTTCATGGAAATTTAATGACCAGAAATTTCAAGAGACTTAGAAATTTCATATAAATTTCAAGAAGAGACTTGATCCCGTATGAATAGCAAATGCACTTCGGTGTACGGGTCCCGTACGAATAGTCACTGGGTATTTTTATTTTCTAAGGATCATTTTTTTATCGAGCGCACAAAAACATTTCTTACGCTGGCACAATTTCAGCATCGGTGAACAATTAGAACAAGTCTAAGATACTTTTGCATTGTCTATGGATTCTCATTACAAACTGGCAGGAATGAATGTCGAACTTCATCAATACTCCATAGAACTCCATGGAGCTCCATAACATTTCATGGAACTCCATCGATACTCCAAGGAACTCTATGGAATTCCATGTTATTACATGCATGGAACTTCAAGGAACTACATGGCATTCCATGGAACTCCATGAATACTCTATGGAACTCCATGGATACTCCATGCAACTCCTTGGAACTCCATGGAAGTTCCATGGAATTCCATGGAGGTATTTCACGCGGGTTGCTCCCAATCGTGACACCGAAGAAAGCCGTCTTTCATGTAATTTCTCTCCTCTTAGATCTGGTGATCACATTTACGACAAATCTTGTATGAATCATGCCAAAAGTATTTATCACATTTCATGATAAATGTCCCATACACATTAAAATTCTCACAATATTTACAGGGAATTTCAGAGTGGAAGGGGTGGACTTTTCAGGGTTATTACTTTCTGTTTCCTAACTGTCGTTTTCAGTGCCACTTTCCCTCTATCTGATGAACTTTCTACATTGCTTTCGTTCACGGTAGTATTCTCTCCATTTTGGTGGTCTTTCTTTTTCTTTATCAAATCACTTAGCACCTTTTTGCTTTTGATTAAGCCCTTATCGACTCCTAACTCCGCACGTCCATCTAGGAATGTATTTAACGAACGAGGTTTGGTGACGTCATCCTTCTGTGGTAGTAGTAGCTACTCAACTAGCTCGGCGATGTTTGTCACGGGAATTATGCTTTTATTTCGAAGTAACTGTCGTCGGAGAGTCCAGAATAGAATATCTCTGGAAGTGGCCATGTTATGCAAACAAACCAGAAGCACGCTCTTTAGACACCGGTACCGCTTGGGACACGTTACTCAAAACATATTTAATCCTTGGTTCTTCATCTTTGCTTTCATCATCAGAACTTCCGCTCTCTTCATTTTCACTTTCATCGACCAAATCTCGATCAGTACCGATGGAAAGCGAACTTCGAATTAGTAACACATAGCTTTGTATCCTGACGAATAGGTCTTGAATAAAAACATCATCCTCTTGTACAAGGATTCGCTTCGTTGGTTTTTAATGGACAACTGTTTCTGCTAGCTTTAGTAGAGCATCTTCATATGACAACGATTTCTGCTTATTTTCTTCGGGGATGAGAATATAGTCCTAACGTACATTTTGTAAGACTTGGCATGTTGTGGATTGGAGGTCCGTAAGATAAACTAGGGACTTTAAGATCCAACGAAACGACGGCAACGAGAACCTCGCTTAAAAAGTGAATTTCCGTTCTTTCAGTTTTTATCGCGATTATTCCTTCCCATTTACTTTCTCAAATGTAAGCGAACCACCCTGAAGTTAAATTCCAGGGACCATATCTAAGTTTAGAAAGAGAAATAAAAGTTTGTCACTGCTTGTTTACGTTCTCCATAAAACACGAAATTAGGCATTTTTACGTTTTAGTCGTGCAAAAATGGCCAAGAAATGTACAACAAAATTTGTTGTTCTGCTCATTAAACCTATTGTTTGTTTTGTTTTGTTTTGTTTTGACGTTCTCGCTGCCGTTTGTATCGTTGGATCTTAAAGTCCCTAGTGGCGCTAATGAGCTGGACAGACAGTTAATAGTTGAAAAAAACCAGGATTGTTCATCACTACACGAGACAATGCTACAAAATGAACTAATAATCGGTAGTAACTTGCAGTCTTTTATAGAATGACTTGGACGCTATTTTGCCCTACTATTTATTAAAAATTATAAAGTTTGGATGACACGTACCTCTACAATAAAACTGTATGGACCAGAATAGACAAAGCTTTTCGAGATGCACATGTATCAAAGTTAAAATCTATCGAAGCTTTTTCATGTTCATTAAATGAAAAATACATTTCTAGCGTTAGAACATAGAATTAATGCACCAGATTGCCAATGCATGATACATTACGGTGAATAGAGGCTCGATTATCGTTCTAATTGTCATTTCGTGCATCGTGCCTTTGTCCTTGAGGCACTATTTAAGCACGTTAATCATTTAGGCGCGAAAAGAGAGTGACGATAACTCCTTTAGAACAAAACCTACTCGTAAATTCAACTCATGAAGTTGAAAGCGCTTCGTTAATACAAAACTGTCTTTCTTACAAGTTTAATATCCCAATTTATTCTTAATTATTTTTTCTTTCTTTCAACATTGTACTTTTTCCTCCCATATATAGACGATTGTTTGAAAAAAGCTCGATAAAAGCACGGTTGACTCTATTCAGACCGAGGAGCCCCCCACCCCTCCCCACCCCTCGCTAAAAAGTCGAATAACTTCAGAACCATTGAAGTTAGGACCATGCAGCAAACGGCGAATTTTCGTAAAATTTTTCTGGGAACATTTTAAGGTCGTCATGACATGTACGTCAACTTTGATGTTACCATTGCAACCAACTTTTGACAGCCATGTCTTTCAAAATTTGCATTTTATCTCAAAAATAGGTTGTATTTCTATTTTTACGGATTGAATTATTATATTAAACTTAACTTGGCATTATTTTATTAAAATCATTATAGCTTTTGATGAAATCCAGGCTTTTCAGTGACTAGTTTGAGGAAAAAAAGCCTGAGTATAACATGACCAAATGACAGATGCTTAGTTGAACCATTATGGTTGAACTAAGCATCCTTTTATACTCGGATTACGTTTTCTGTTTAAAAATACATCAATTTACACAAGTTTTAATTAAAATGGAATACATTTAAGTAATTCAAAATGGTAGGTCCAAGGTGGCTGATGCTTCCAGTCCCTTTTTTCAGTAACAATTAACGTCATCATGACATCACTACCAATGTTAAAGATCGTGTACGTGTTAGATAACTTCCTTGATTTATCAGAGACCTTATTATTAATTTCTCGCTTTATTTGTACTTTGAGGGAAATTTGGATTCTGCCAATCAGTTCAATAATATGATGCCATTATGACGTAATATTACGTCATTGTGTCAATCAAGTTATACCCAGACGTTGGAATTCATTAGTACATTATTGTGTGTCATTTTGGTGGCCGTAGGATGAGTAGTTTTAAAGTTGTAGTGGGGGGAGGGCTTGCCCCCCCTCCCCCCCACCGCCGGTTGCAGGAAGCAAATAGGTTAAGGCTCGATAAAGGCACCATGAATAGAAGGCACCATCGATGCACTATCAATGGAATTCAGGCTCGATGCACATTTATAGGCTTCTTATGCACGATGATTGTGCAAGCACGAAGCACGATGATAAAATTGTGCAAGCGCGATGCACGATGATAAAATTTGACCTATTTTTTGGATCACCAACATCATTCACTTAGCCTTTTATAATCATTTTCAGTAATTGCTACGGCTTATTAAAATTCTGTTCTCTTAATTTAGTATTTTACACCTATCGTTTCTGCAGATTTTGTCTTTTATGTGTGAGGAAGGACCACTAAAGAAACCAGAAGACTGTCCCCACTGGATCTATATCATTATGCACCAGTGCTGGGCGTTTAAGTCCGTACAAAGGCCACCTTTTATCGCCATTTTTGATTGCCTCACAAGCAGGTATTGGGGGTTTAAGCGTCTTTTCGTTTTTAGTTTGAAATATATTGCATTTGCTACATCATCAATTATTATCACTTTGTCGGGCATTGTGGCGCATTTTATGGGCTAAAAGCGAGAATGTGGCGGTCTAAAATTGATTTAAGCCCGCTGAAATGAACCAATGAAAAAAGAGGATCAAACAACAACAGGATGTAAACAGCCAATCAAAATCGAGAAGCCATTGCATTGTTCGCGCCGTTAACTCCACTGTTTTTGTTTGCATCGTTTGTCAAAGAAGTCATGCTGCCATTATCAAAGCTTAAATCATGGCTGAAAACACAGAAGACAACAAACAATTTGTAAATTCTAATCTCAGCTAGAGGAAGAAGATCGACAAAAGTTAGAGAAGCCTACGTGAATAAACACCTAATATTATACATTGCACTCACTATTTGTCTTCTCATTGGCTAAGAACATACAGATAATTTTGGAAATCAGCGCAACCTACAGATTAGTCAGTTATCTGTTTCCAGATAACTGACTAATCTGTAGGTTGCGCGCGCAATGCGTGATTTCCAAGAGCAATGTCAGATCGGTTCGGTGCGAAGGGTGTATTTGTCGTTATTTGTTTCAAAACAATGCATAATAAAACAATCATTAGATTCGGTTTTTGTGATATCCGGAATAATCATGGTCTCGGCAAGTGTTATGAGCCTCGACCTTCGGCTCGGCTGATAACACTTACCTCGACATTGATTATTCCGGATATCGCAAAAATCTCATCCAATAATTGTCTATAGTCTGTAGCTCCATAGTCGGCGACGAAGTGCATGTTAATTTTGAGGCCTTAAGCCAGACGCACTCAGTTCTATTTGTTGAATTTTTTTTTTTACTCATTTACTTTTAGTTTTAACACTTACAAAATACTACTAACTTTTCATGTCTGAAATAAGTTATAAAAATGAAAATGGCACGACACTAATTTCTCGCCAGTTTCGGACAGAAAATAAAAGCCATTCAACTTGTAAACTCGCGTGATTTGACTCAGACTGTCTTTATTTTGTCAATACCCTGCAAAGTGATAATAATAGTAATAGAGTTTACGTTCTTGGGCATAAATATGTTTTGGGCACGTCTTAGCGCTCATTTCAACCCTCGCCTAGCAGCTTTGGCTAAAATGAGCCTGAGTCGGGCCCAAAACATATTTATGCCCGCGAACATTTACTCTATTGTTTTATTAAATTTCTAATAATCCATACCATCTACATGTACCGTCCATCCCCAGCTATTGGTTTTTTAACAGCTAGGCTAAATAATTATTCCCTTATTTCAAGGGAACCTGCACAGTCTTGGCTCTTTGATCTGTGGTTACGGGATCACCCTCGTGAAGAGTGGCCAAATTTGCCTCTTCATCAGCCACAGAGTGCTTGGCATGTAATAGCGTCAGACTTGCACCCTCCCAAGGAAGAAATGACACAGATGTGCTCAAAAGATTTCTTTAAAAAACATCACTATTCCTATAGTAAAGACTTTGGTAGCAAAGAATCTTCTGAAGACCCCTCTCAAGCATTAGGAAATGGCAAGTTCTTTGAGGAAGAATTGTATGAGGATGTACCAGTGTATGAGGAAGTAATACCTCAACGGGGTGAAACTGGAAACCAGCAAAACTCTTCTCAAGATGATTGTATTGAGTTGTACGAATGCTGTCATGGAGATGTAGACCATGATATGCCAAAGAAACAGAAAGAAGACGAGAAAACCTTCAGTGAAGAGGGTTTGACCTTAAGTAAACTAGACTTCACGCTCCTCGGTGAACGCGAAACACAGCTATGAAGCGTAACACTTCTTTCTGATAAAGGCTGTACAGAGGCCTAAACGTCCTAAATGGACACGACAGCTCCTTCTGAAGTCGAATATTATTATTCCAAACTATTAACGCAGTAAAGCAAAAAGGCCTAGGGTAGAAACGTGAAGAGTTAGGGGGGGTTGTAAATTGGAGTGATGAGACCCTTGCACCAGGAAATTTTATCTAAACTGAGCATTCAATTAAAAATTTGATAAGGAGGGATCGTATCATTAAGACTAGCTTTACTCATTTCATTTTTTATTTTGTCCGTAACAGGAGATTTGACCTTCAGCTCTTTAATTAGTTTTATCACGGCTGTACGGATTTCATCTACAGTCGTAGTATAATTCATAATCTAATGGGGCCTAATTGTTTTTTCAAGAGTAGCTTTGTTGTCGTACCTTGTTAGTGATCATCCTCTGTATGGATTTTAAAAGTTCAGGATAGAAGTGATTGGAACACTAGTTGAGCCAATTGTGCCCAGATATTACAGGAGTTTTTTTTTTTGTCTTTCGTTTTCTCCTTTTATGGTTTCATACGCTGATTATGATTACATTCAGTGATCTTTGCACTAAACTTCCTGGTTGCACATGGCTATAACACCAGAAGCTGGGATTTGCTGCGCCCTGCCTTCGCAAAAACTACTAAATACCGAGGTAGCTTCAAAATAAACGGTGCTCGGACCTACAACACCTTTCCGAGAATCATTAGACAAGTAGAGACGCTCAGCGAATTTAAAATCAAGCTTAAGGTGGCTTGATACAGTTTCTCGGGGTGAAAACCTCCCAAGTTTGAGCGTAAACTACGTCGCCATCAACAAAGATTTCGAAAAATTGACACCACAGTTGTATTAGATAAAGATGAAATTTGTTATGATCAGGGTTGCAATGACATCGGAGTTGCCATAGCAACGAAATGAGGCCATGGCCTATTTTGCTGGCAGCAGTATTTCTTGGCACTGGGAACTGTTCTTGCAAAATCGTTTACTAGAGCTTTTTCCTCCAATAGCCGCCTCGATGTTCGTGAAGTTTAAGCAAAATCTGTAAGAGCGTTATGGAGATATTTTGGGAAGAAGTTTATATGGTTAGAAATACGGTAGAAAATGGACAATCTTGATGTTCGACTGTTATCTGTATTAAACGAAGCGCTTTGGTTTTTGACATGTAATTTTACCTCATAGTAGATTCAATCTTTTTAAAAACGCATGTGAAAGATCATGGAGATAACTCCAGCCGATTGCTAGAAAGAAGGATTTGATTAGTATGCATCGGGGCGCTCTTCTTAGCGTTGATTTGAACATTTCGGTCCACTTTTACAAATTAGCGAATAATTTTTAAACCATTCGATACGTTTTTTTTTTTAAATTTTACGAATCTTAAGTAAAACCTCTTAGTTTCAGGATTAGTGATATATGGTAAGGTAGTAAAATAGGACTAAAATTCGCAAATATTTTGTCAGAATTTTTTCTTACAAGTGAGAGCTTTCATTATTCAGAATTATTGTCTCAAAGTTTCATTTTCACGTGAACAGCAGTACCTAACAATAATGCATTTGACATATGCAAAAATGCTAGCTATTGTTGTGCACGAAATTATGAAATTTGGAAACAATATCCCTGAATAATGGAGGTTCTCACTTGTAAACACAAAATTTCTGACAAAATACTAGCGAATTGTAGCCTTTATTTTACTGCCTTACAATATATCAATAACCTTGAAACTAAGAGGTCATATACAGGGACGGTTAACCTCAAGATTCTTAATTTTTTAAAAAAATCTATCGAGCGGTTTAAAAATTATTCGCTAATTTGTTAAAGTAGACCGAAATGTTTACATTACCCCTAACAAGAGCGCCCCGATACATACTAATCAAATCCTTCTTTCTAGCAATGGGCTGGAGGTATCTCCATGATCTTTCACATTATTTAAAAAGATTTAATCTACTATGAGGTGAAATTACATGTCAAAAGCGCCTCGTTTAGTACAGATAACAGTCGAACATCAAGATTGTCCATTTTCTACTGTATTTCTAACCATATAAACTTCTTCCCAAAATATCTCCATAACGCTCTTACAGATTTCGCTTAAACTTCACGACCATCGAGGTGGCTATTGGAGGAAAAAGCTCTAGTAAACGATTTTGGAAGAACAGTTCCCAGTGCCGAGAAATACTGCTGCAAGCAAAATAGGTCATGGCCTCATTTCGTTGCTATGACAACTCCGATGTCATTGCAACCCTGATCATAACAAAACTGTATCGAGCTACCTTAATCGCCATTTTAAACAGTAACGGCTGCGGTACATGTTGCCTTTGTAACTTAGTTGTTTTCCTAGTTTTAATGTTTTAATGTCTTTTTTTGAGTGTGTGTTGAGTCAGGGCTCCATTTAAACTAGCTCTGCTAAATTGAATGCATCTGGATAAATATTGATTTAAGAAAATAATAAATGAATAAATAAAATAAAAAACTTGGCCCTTTTTGGTATAATTAATACATTTTTTGTATTATGTCCATGAATGATCTCCATCAATTTATGTTTTTTTCTAATTATTTTTGAAGTTCTTGTTTTCTTGTTGCTTTCTTTTTTTTACGACATTCTATATCGAACCATTTTTGCTTTTATTAGTGATTCGAATTTTAAGGAAACTTTTCTTACCTTCATGTTTTCCATAGGTTTCAAATATTGTCATTGTGGGATCATTCTCATTTACCTATAGGTAGTTGACGTTTTGACGAAATTAGTAGTGCCTTCGAATCCTCGCCAGGAGTCATTCTAAATAGAGCGTTGGACTTGCAATCCTATAGACGGTTCACAGTACCCTTTCTTTTTCTCGTAAGATCATCTAGACTGGGACCAGAATCTGCAGTAGGGGGAAAAGGCAAAACACGTTATGAAACGGTGAAAAAATTCGGTGGCGAAGCGAGCCGCCCCGCGTGCTGCTAACCCCGGTCCTTGAAGGATCCGCCACCCTTTTCCCTATCGCTTTGTTCTCCGATTTTTCTTTTTCGCTTTTCTCCCCTCTGTGAAGCCCGGTCTGATCGTCAGGATAAAGCGCTTCACGACAAGCCATCTTGGTTTCATATGCACCAAAGGGGGCGGGCGTCGGGCTTTATAGTGGTTGGGGAGGTGAGGCTAGTTTGCCTTCTTCTTGATTTATATGAACGATTTGCGTGCCAACAATCAGTGAACTGAAAATAGAACAATTTTTCGGACAATGAAAGGGGTAGAAAATAGAACTGGCCTAATTACGTTACTGTTAGTTATGAAACGCTCCTTGTTTTTCTCTTGTCAAAATAGTTCCGTTGCTTTAGGTTAGAGAACGTGATTATATCAGTCTTTCTAGAACATTTTGTGGTTTTTTACGCTTACGCTTATGGTACAGTACTTTCCGCGAGGAAACGCGTAAACCGTAAGAACAAATTTACTTCGTTAACGCCCTAACCATAATGCCCGTAGCATCTGTAACTTATAAAATACGACACACAGCAAAAGTAGAACTGCTACTATTGCTATCATTGCAGTTGCTATCATAGGACATTTGCCGCTATTAGATCGCTATTTTTTGCTACTCTTGGTAAGAGTCGTCGACCAAAGTAGGTTTTTCGTTTCTTACAGTTAGGGATTTGACGGGTAGCTTCTATATAATTTGGAGACCCCCCTCTTCATTAGAAATTTGTTGGGGTGGCCCCCCTTTGTATCCCAAATTTATTGAGATGACCCCACCCCCACCCCTTCCCCCAAAAAAGACAAAAAACAAAGGTAGAAAAAAGGGAAAACGACTACCCGAGCGCAAATCAATAAAGCGTTTTGAATGGCCTAAGCAAAAAAAAAAAAAAACATTGTCTGTATCAGCTGACGTTGCAAAGAAGTTTGTTTTCAAGAACGAGAACGAACCGCGAGAGAAATTTGGAGGCTTTAAAAAATATCAAACTTAGTTACTTTTGTACAAAATATTTACTGCATTGGATGGTATACCAAGTGAGGACGTTTGCAATTCCTATTTTTGGATTAATGACTAAAAGCTAACGAGGTTTAACTCTCTCTGGAGCGACTGATGGCATCTAATGAAGAAATACTGCGTAAATGCAAAGTGGAATCGTGCGTGTTTACAAGATGTGGCTTGGCTTGCCAAGGACTCGTGTATGACTTCTGTATCGGCTTCTGTATCACTTTATAACTTGCTGTAAGTGACTGAGTAGACTTACAATGGTTTACAATGGGAAACAGCACAACCGGACACATGGAAATGGTTCGAAAAACCGAGTGTTCGTTGAATATAAATGCTACGCTACAGGCAGCTACAAGCGGTGAAGTGGAGAAAACCGTAAAGTAAACCTTATTTTGATCGATATTGTTTAGAAAATTGAAAGCCAGTAATATTTTTTTATCATAAAATGACTCTACATAATATTCTTTGATACTGAAGGTAGTTTCAGTGTTTTAGAAATTTTGTTGGCGAATAGATAGATTGTCAACTGCGATGAAATATACAAAAACTGAAATTTGGTGTTTGCTCGTTAATTGCCTTTGCAAACAGAAGAGCCCGCCCCGCAGAGATTTTTAGCGGACTTAGTAACTAGGATATCTGTGTAAACTGCCTGCTTAGTTTTAGCTCTCGAACTGATGTACTTTTGGAGAAATTCAGGGAAAGGATAACCATATTTTAGCCATCAACTCAAATGGCCGAAACTCTATGTAGTTAATTAACCGTTTACGACAAGCAAATTTCATGTAGTAAAGAGCAATATACACAAATCTAAACTAGAATGATGGTATTATACCTGCTTCAGGTCTTGGATTCTAGCGTTTTAATTGACTTTAGAAACAGAGTTACACATTTTGCGCTTTTTACAACAGTTTCTAAGTTAAATATTAGATATTTTGCCACCAACAAACAATTGGTGTTACCATGACAACAATAAAGTAGCAACCCAAACAAAGTGCATTTTTAGACATCCCCCCACAATATCTAATTGCAGGCAAAATTTGAGGGGAGGTCGAAATTTTTCATTTCCCACTTTGCTTGATTCTTACAGAGAATTGCTCTTAATGTAGTTGACAGTAAAACGGCAGTCAGGCGTGCCAAGGTTTTCCTAAAGTTCATTAAAATGAAACTGAAGCAAAAAGCTAAATGCCCGCCGGATGCAATTGTTTCTCGCATTTAAAAAGCTGAGTTCCTTCCAGTTGTGGAAAAACCTACGTCATTCCCCCTCCCCTGGAAGATCGGGAATATCAAGGATTTAAAAGGTCCCTGGCGGCACGAAAGGATATCTTTCTTCAGGATAAGAGGTACCTTGTGTGTTGCACGGAGCTACTTGTCGATCTGGACGTCCCCAATAAGGTGGTAAAGTTGTTCAAGTTACATGAAAAATACGTTACGACACAGCACGTTGTCAAACAACTTGAAGAAGCTATTTCTACTGGCCTAAATAAAATGGATACTAACAGTTACGAAGAAGTGAGCCGCGTTTGCACAGAAGCCTATTCTTTTTTACAGGAAAATATTGCCAACAGTACCTCCTCTTTTAAGGATTTTCTGGCTTCAAAGCGATTCATTCTAGTAGGAAGGCGCTTTCTCTCTGCAGATCTTGTCGCATTTGAAGTGAATACGGACTGTTCCCCATACCTTACCCAACTTCCAGATTATTTATCCCATTCATTTGGCAAACTCGTAAAATTTTGTGAACCAATTTGAACCCAGCGACTATATGTCATGTCTTCAAAAAATAAGGGGACAGTTCTGTAAGGAACCACTCGACGAGCGAACCTTACAAGTAGTGGTAAACATGGCGACTGAACTCGGGGAGACATCTGAAGAGTCTAAGGAAGAACTGGACACTGAACAAGAGAGCTGTGCTTCGGTTTTTCTTCCTGATTCCAGGCGCAGAATGTTTGAAGTAGCTTATCTGGGCTACAAGGATTGTCCGTGGATGCCTGATGATCCAGAAGAGCAGTTTGTCCACGAGAAAATTCCCTGGTCAATTTGTAAACAGCTAGGTGTTAAAACCCGCAGGGAAGGAGCTCTGCAAAATCACGATGCTGGTTTTCCTTTTGGGCAAAAGGAAGAGCTCACAAATAGATTGAAACGGATTTTGACGGGCTACCCAGGCGAGGACGAAATTTTAAAAGAGCTTCTTCAAAATGCGGACGACGCACAAGCAACTGAGATTTGCTTCATTATAGATCCTAGGTACCATCCTGAAGAGAAAGTGTTCAAAGAGAGCTGGAAAGCACTACAAGGTCCTGCACTTTGTGTGTACAATAACAGACCGTTTATCAATGCCGATATTGAGGGAAATTGTAACCTTGGCAAGGGTAGAAAGGGGGAAGATCCAAACAAGACTGGTCAGTATGGTGTTGGATTTAATGTTGTTTATCACCTGACTGATGTTCCATCTTTCAGGTGGAAGGGTAAAGGAATTGGAGATATTCTATGCGTGTTTGATCCTCACTGTAAGTACGTTCCGTGTGCGAGTGATGCAAATCCTGGAAGAATGTACAAAGACATCGATAAGTTGAAGGCAAAGTTTCCAGATGTTTTTCGTTGCTACCCTGAGGAAAACTTTCCAGTAAACAATGCAACCATGTTTCGCTTCCCATTGAAGTCCCAGGAAATGGCTGAAGAATCCAAAATATTACCGACACCCGTCACCGTTGAGCAGCTAGAAAGAATGATGAAAGACTTTAAAATGGAGTTGTTCGAAGCTCTCCTCTTCGTAAACAATGTGGGGAGGATTAGCTTTGCCACGATAGATGGAAGTGGAAAACTGGTTGATACCTACTCTGTTGAAGTTGTTATGACCAAAGACTTCCAGAGGAAAAGACAATCTTTTGCTGATTACATGAAGCACATTGGAAAGCAAGCGAAGCAAAAAGATTTTCTCCCAACAAAAATTAAGGTTAAAAAGTGTATTTACAGTATGACGCTTCGTGACAGCCTTCAGAAGGAAGAGACTTGGATTATTGTACAACAGGTTGGGTTTGAGAAACCAGTAGATCAAAGTATTTTGAATGCTTTCAAAGAAGAACAGCTGGGCATGCTTTCTCGTGGTGGAGTGGCTTACCGTTTAAACAGCAGCAGCTCTGCGGTGAAATCAGATGGCAAAGCGTACTGCTTTCTTCCATTGTCATTCCAAACCAATTTACCCATTCACATCAATGGCCACTTTGCATTGGACCATGAGGCCCGACGCAATTTGTGGCGGGACAAAGCTGGAGGCTATAGGAGTGACTGGAATAACGCCCTGCTATGTGATGTCATTGCCTCCTGTTATCTCACTCTTCTAGACAAGGTACGAGGATGCATTCAGCTGCCAGTAGAACAGGATGCTGCAGGTCAGAATTCTGTCTTTAGCAAAAGTGAAATCAAGGAGAGGTTAGCTTCGTACGAAGTACTGTTTCCTGGGTATCCCTTTGAAGATTCATACTGGTTGTCATTAGCAGATTCCGTTTACCAGGGAATGAGCGACAAATAAATGCACCTTATACCTGTAGTGAGATGCTCGAAGCAAAGTTCAAGGGCATGTGTTAAGGGTGTCAAAGGATCCAGCGGAGCCCAAGTCACATGGTTTCCGCCGCAAGGCACAGGCAAAAACCAAACATACTTCAACAATCTCGAGATAAGCGGTTGTTTTCTCCTGTTCCATCGAAGCCAAATATATGTGAGGAGGAGAGAAAAAATAAAGAAGAAGGCCGCCGTAGACGAAAACAACGATTCGAAGAAATCTTGCTGGAAACTGGTTTCAACTTGGTGCCATTATCAGTTACTGTCTTTGATTCATTTAGGGCGGCAGAAGTAGACGTATGCTGCATTTCTCCCTTGGCTGTGATGGCCTTTTTTAAGTCGTATAATGATGTTCATCCGCTTTGCAGTATTGTCCATGTTCCATGTCCCATTGAAACGAGTCCTTTCAAAGATGTTAGCGGAGTCATTCGCATTCTAAACTACTGCAAAGATGATGAACAATTTCTGGAGAATCTAGAGGGTGTTCCATTACTTCTCACACAAGACAACTACTTACGCGTCTTTTGTGAGAAAGAGCCGCGGTGTTTGAGCCATTACTGGGATATTTTACAACAATCGTCGTGCCTGTTTGTGCACAAGGAGGTCTTCAGCAAAATTTTTAACACAGGTGATTTGAAAAAGACCCCTGTTTTCCGACCTTTAGATATTGAAATTCTCTCCTCACAGCTGCCCTTGACTCTTCCTGAATCTTTTTGTAGCGGGGATCGCTACATGAGGTGGTTTCCTGAAGATGATCCACAGTCTTCGACTTTGCCGAATCGCCTTTGGATTTTCAGAGTTTGGCATTTCTTGGAGAAGTTTGTCAGCAAAAAGCTGAAAGATTTAAGCGATGAAAAAATGAAAGATTTGATCGAGGAAAAAATGAAAAAAATCAGCGATGAAGAGAAAATTTTCTTCGTCCGTGACCTACTTGGACCACTGGCCAAGTGGTGCATTCTTCCAGCAACAGAGGCAAGTGGCTGCGATAAAAATGGTATTCCATCCTCCGTGACTACTGTTAGCGACCAAAAAAACAGTTAAAGAACATTTTTTGGTGCCTTTGAATATGGCAGAATCGGTTCTTGACTTTAAAAGTTGTGGTCAATCAAGCGTTACGTTGGTTAAAGCCTTAAGATCACTGGGGTTGCCAGAGCTTGACTCAGATATGCTGTCAACTGTCTGCCTCGGTACAATCTGGTACACCAAACTAGAATCGTATAATCTAGCACGCAATCTTGTAGCGACACTTAAGACACCCCATTCCATTCTAACGGCTCTCCACCAGAAGCTGAAGGCTGATCCTTCCTCCCTTGATGGAAAACTAAAGTGCAATGAAGCCATGGAAGTTCTGGAGTACTTTAGCCGCAGCACAAAGGCTCTATTATTTGAGGACAAAGAAACTCTAAGGATGCTCCCTTTCTTTCCATTGGTGGGTGGAAGGCTAGGAAAACTTCAGGACTGGGAGGTCTTTGTTCTTCCTGATGACATCCCAGAAGGCGAGATGTTTGCTGTTGAATCCAGCCTTTACTGTTTTTTTGTAGAATCTCACCAAAGTCTGTCAGCCTTGTATAACTTCCTAGAATTTAGGCAAGTATCGCCATCAAATGTTTACCGACGGTTCGTTCTGAAATGCTCTCAGCAGCTTAGTTTTGAAGGAAACCTGGCTCACCTTCGATATCTTCGGGACTTTGTGTCTTCACTAAGTGCAAAGGACAACGGAAGTGAAGAGCTTGAAAAACGACGAATGACAGATTATTTGAAAAGAGTTGAGCTCATTCCAACTGAGGACGGCTCTTTGAAGACGGCATCCAGTTTCTACGACCCCTGTAATGAACTATTCTGTGCCTTGTTACCAAAAGACAGTTTTCCACCGGAAAAAATTAACTCTGAAGATTGGCTGTCATTTTTGGAGAAGATAGGCCTCATCAAAGAAGTTTCAGTCGAAGATTTTTTAAAGTTTGCTTACCAAGTGGCCCATGAAGCTGAAACACAGCGAACAAAAAACACCTCCCAAAAATCCGCAGTTTTGTTGCAACACCTTTTCTGTCGACCAAATGTGGTTGATGAAGGTCTTTTACACCTTGTGTCTGAGATTCCTTTCGTGGCTGCAAGACCTGTTGAAGAATCACTACAAGAACTGTGCGTACCATTTGGAATAAGACAAGGAGACGAAATTCCATTCATTGCATTCAAAGATTCCGTTGTCAACGAGCATGCTGATATCATATGGACGAAAGCACATTTGCTTCCAACGTCGGCAGATCCAAGGTTTCATAGTTTTGACCTTTCAAGTGACTGTCGTCATCGAAATGTTGATCAGTACATTAAGGTGTTTCTTGAACAGCTTGGTATTCAGATTAAGCCACCTGTTGCTCTTGTTATTAGTCACTGTCAAACTGTCAGCACGCGAAAAAACATCACAACTGACCAGTGCTCAACAGTATCGATGGTCGTGGGAAGTATTTATGAATATCTACAGGCAAACGCCATTAACGATCCAGAGGCCAGGAGGGCACTCAAAAACATGCGTTTTATCGCTGTTGAAGAAGGAATAAAGTTCATTCTGTCTAGGCAAGCTGTCATCGAGCTTTACGAGCGTTTCGAGATTAAGCCGTTTCTTTACAGAATTCCTGCTGTATTTGGAAAGTTCCAGACTTTGTTTGAGTTTGTAGGCTGTTCAAAGACTGTAACCTGTGAAGATTACGCTGTGGTATTGGAGATGATGCATGAGCAATGCAAGAGTTCTAAACTGAACCCAAATGATCTTGCAAAGTGTTCGAAAGCGGTCAGAGGATTCTTCAGAACTTTGCAAGATGACCCAGGATCCGTGCCAACTCTCTCCAAATTGTACCTACCAGCAATGCCTTCAGAATTTTGCCTTTCGAACGAGCACCTCAGGATAAGCACCATTCCTGTTACTTTACGTTTATCAACGGAGCTGTTGTTTGATGATGCCCCAACCTATGGTTATAGGATAAAAGGTCTTAAGCAACCATTTGTACTAGAACTTAGTCTACTGAAGGTAAGTCGGAAATCAGCCATGATTAACTTTACAGATTTGATGCTGAAATTACCCCCAGAGTCACAGCCAAGGATGCTATCTAGTGTGGTAAAGGAAAAACTTTGCGATCCCGAAAAAACGAAAATTGTCGCAAACGGGGCTGTTAACACGATGAAAGTAAAAATATCTTCCATCCCCTTTGCTCGTGGAGTTGCAAGAATCATAAAACACGCTAACCATCAGAATAAAGATTTTGACGTAAGTGTCTTAAAAGGCATTGAGGAAAGTCTTCGAAGCATCGAGTTGTTTGCCGTGGAAGGTCTCAGGACCTCCCTTTTTCTTTATGGAGTTCATATTCCAGAAAGTGAAGATGATGTGCCTTTCTTCGTAGACAAGCCGGAGCTGTCTGCATTGGGGAAAAGTAAAGTATACATCGATACGCTGTCTGGGGTGAGTGATGCCAATTTAATCATATCGGACATAATTGGCGAAATGTATGGAGAGTTTCTTCAAAAGAAGGCAAATCTCATTGGTGAGATGCTCCGTTGCCCGCCTTCGAGTATATGGCCACTGTTAGACAGAATGAAAGTTCGTAAAGATGACAGCTACACCACGGCAGATTTGGATATCTATCCAGAGCCCGGCACATTGATTCCAACTGAAGACCACCATCTGCTAAAGGACGCTTTTGAAGAATTTGAATCCGCAGAGTACGTTGGTTATCAGCTACAGGACCCAAGTCTAGTCCTGCAGAAAGGCAATCCAATATACATTTACGGTATAATAGTTCAGGAGGTTACCAGTGAAGAGGCTGTTATCTTGAAAAAGGTATACCAGATCAGCAATGAACACGACAAAGAACCAGTTGAGGTCAGTGCTACTAAGCTGTATAAATTCCACCGTTTGCGAGAGATGTTTGAGGATCAAGACGAAGATATGGCAGAAATGCTTAAAGAGATCTCAGACTTCCTCCAAATCGCATGGGAAATGCCTGAGGACGAGAAAACCCAAATTGTCAAGCGCTTATTCATGCGTTGGTTACCAACAGGGAATACCAATAGCAAGGACTTGCTCCTGGTGGCTTTACAGCATTTAAAGAATGAAGTTTCGCGGCTCGGTGGCTGTTACGATGAATTGTTTGCCTTATTGGAAGAGCGGGCAAAACAACATCATTCACAGCGGGAAATTTATCAAGAAGACTATCTTGTTCGGCATGGACCGTGGCGACCTTCATCTGATGATAGTTCCTATGATGATATTCCCCCAATTATCCATAGGATAGACAGAAAAAATCCTCAGCCAGAAGAGGCCAAGCGTTGGTTGAGACAAGCTGACGCTGACCTTGAGTCTTGCAGTAGAGAGCTAGTATCCACCACTGACTCATTTGAGTGGCTTTGCTTTAAATGCCACCAGGTAAATAGTATAAAATACGGCCCGTCCGCCAGTACACTCTTTGAGGGTAGGGGTAAAACAACTTCAGTAGGGTAGGGAAGGGAGTCCAAGACGTTGACATTGCGTTTCGTTTTGGCTCAAAATTAACGACTTAATGGGCAACCAACGGAGATGCTCGAATAAAAATCTATTTCTCAAGTTGCTTGTGTTGGATTTACGACAAAATTTCAGAGATAAATTTCTTTAGTCTTCCCCCCAAACCTGGTCAAAATTTTGAAAGGTAAATTCAACTATAGACACTGATTTGTTTTCCGACAGACTCTTGCCGACAACTGAAGCCTTTTTTTTTTCATTTCAGTAACGTTTTGAAATTATTGTGTTCTTGTTTTCCCGCCTCACAATGAAATACAACTGTTCTGAAGTTTCATTTCTTTTTTTCAAAGCAGATTTTTTTTAATATTTGGTTTTTCGTGGAATAAAATGTCGTGAAAGGATTCATCAATGGCTGCGTTTGTGACACTTACGACTCTTACGGCGGACTACAGGAAAAATCTTTTAAACATTTCAAAGTTTCAATTATTTGTGTTCTTCCACTGCCGCCACAATATGAAATACTGTCAACATTCTTCTGTTATTCTGTTTGTCTATTTGGTTTTTGGGTCGAAGAAAGCTTCGCCACGGAATTCAACGAAAGTGAAAGTTGAACAAGCAGGCTTTTCACAGCAGAATACAGAAAAATTATCTGACCCCTCTTACTCGCTTTTAGGAGGTGCATCTGTTGTTGTTGTTGTTTACAAAATGAGAATTAGAGATTAGTGTACTTAAGAGAAATTTGTTTGACTTGGACTGGACAGGCTACTACTTTCCTGTTACTGATCTTCATTTCCCCGAACCAGCTTAAATTAGTGTTCTGTAGCTAAGTGCGTATTGTTCAACACTTGGTCGTATGTTCCTGAATTTCACTTTGTTAGAATTGGTAGAAGACTTGTTTAGGGATGAAGAGATCTAGCTAATATTTGTTTTAGGCTTTGTTTTTTCTATTACTTGCAATTAAAATTGAAATCGTCAAATCTGTTTCGTTAAGTCCAAAAAATGAATTATAGAATTATACAGAATGGCCGTTTTAAGTCTGTACTTACGTCACAGAGCTAACCATAGTGAACTGTTTTATTCTTTCCAGGCAGCCGAAAAGGCCCTGAAGGCTGTGCAGTACAACGAGGATGCTAATCAGAAGACAAATGACCACAATTTGGCGCTGAATTGTTGTGGTTTTGATGATGCGGTGTTAAGGGATTTAGCAGTCCAGCTTGAACGTCTTGTGATTAGTTCAGTCCACATGCGTTATCCTGACACTATGTCATACCCCAAGATACCCCATGACGTATACACAGCAGCGCAGGCAGAAGAAGCCTTTAGAATGGCGACAAAGATTCTGGAGAGAGTTCGAGTGAAACTTAATTAAGGTGGGGTTTAACGATACTGCCACTGATTTCATTTGAGTTTCATCCGCATGAAAAACGAAACGGAACAAATGAATTATAATTAAGACATTTTGCTACAATCAAGTAAAAACTAGCTCGTCCCAAATCTTGGCAGCAAAAAAATACATTCAGTTGTTTAATGCCTTTACTCAAGAATGTGGTTCCGAATTACATGAAACTCAATTTCAGGATAAATAACGGAGAACCACTAAAATTTTGTATAGCAATACCAATTATACCATTCCTATACCTTTACACGTCGATAAATATTGCCCCAAATCGTCTCGCCACAGTGTCGAAAGTTTATAGTGTCGTGTGAACATTTTAGTTCCTGTTGGCAACACGCTTTAAAATTTATGTGGCACAAACTCTTGGTTAAATGTGCTGGTTGTAGCTGTTGAAACGCCACCGCGCCAAAGTCAGGCTTGGAGCCACTGTTGATACTGGGTGTCTGAAACAAAGTGTTTAATTTTAAATTAATGTTTTTTTTTTTTTTTTTTGGGGGGGGGGGGGGGGGAGAGATGTGAGTGTACCTTAAGTTTCATTTACAGCGGCATATTCATTGGTGAGATGATAATTCGGAATTTCACCACTTTTGCCGGCAGGCAAGCAAAACAGGAAGACCTGACAATCAAACTTAATTTACTCCAAAAAGAGAAAGAGGGGGGAGACGATAAACGGATTAAAACTATTTCCTGCAAGCATTGGCTACCTAAGAGTACTTTATGTCCCAATTATCTTATAAAGTGATGAAGAAATGAAGTTGCTTGGCTTAATTTGATTTTCCCTTTTTTCTCCTGTCATGGGAATTTAGGCGAATAATCAAGCTACTTTTGAGAAGTCATTCCTGTCTGCAACTTCCAGAAGACTCGAATTTACAAGGGATCCCGTAAAGACTTGTGTATCAGAAGATTTTAGACAAGTGATGACACTCGAAGATTGTTCGTCACAATCTCTGCATAGCCTTATCAATTACTTACTCAATGATTTTTCTACGATGTCTTAAAAGCATTTAGTCAAACGCGTTCATTGTTTTAATGACTTGAAGCATTATGCTGCATTTTTGTGTTTGTAACTTTGGAACTGTCGATCTTGTCCAACATGTAGAAACAACATTCATAGTTTTGGTAGTTTTCAACTGTAAAAGCATTATCTTAACGCTATTTTGTTATTTTGGTTTTAGATTTTTATTTCTTTGCATGAAAGAAGAAACGGCTTTAAATTAGTTCTGTTGAAATTGGCAATCACATGAAGCTTTTGCAAATGATTCTGACCCTTGCGAAATGACAAGTTCTTTAGTACTAGAAGCACTTTTCCCGTCGCCGTTTTTACCTCTAACCTTATTCTTAAAACTAGCAATGCAACGCACCCTGCTTCTTTCGGGACTCCAAAATATTATGTTTTTAGACAAAACAATACATAAGAGGTGCTAGTATCGAATTAGTTCTTGGCACAAAAGTTTTGGAAAACAGAGTAAACACTATCAGAGATAAGAAGAGCATTTAGAAAAGTAGCTTGAAACCTACTCTGACACCCAAGACGGGTGTCTTATATCGGCACAATTATCAGGGTTTGTATGTCGGAAAAATTCTGAATTCTTTTTTTTTTTAATGATTCATATAACATTTTCTCTGTTCTCTATATCACTAAAAGAAGACTTTATATCACTATAAAATCGCAACCCTTACAACCTTAAATTTGGCCGACCCACTTTTTTATTGCTTTTTAATCTGTGGTACTGTTAGAATGTATTCCATAATTTTGGCATGGAATCGGCCACGTGACCCATTTTGCAGATGGAATCTGGAATTTTGGGTTTTCTAGTGAAAACTAAATTAAACGTGACTTTTTTCTCGTAAAACATGTTGTTAATTAACAAGAAAACTAAGCCAAAAACCTCCAGAGTTGATCAAGGACAGAAGTTATGAAAGTTATCAACGGTTTGGTTCCGAAACATGGGCGGTACTGTTTCGGAACCAAACGGTTGATAACTTTCATAACTTCTGTCCTTGATGAATTCTGGAGGTTTTGGCTTAGTTTTCTTGTTTACGAGTAATAACAAAAATAAAGGAAAGTTTTTAATTTCGGAGCGCTATTTGATCATGGGGGTATTGTTTTCTCAGAGGGTCGTTACTTTCGTGATACAAGATAGACTTGCATCAGCTTTTAACTTTTCTTTAGGATTTTTGCGGTAATCATATTTTATAAACTAGAGTAATACACCTAACACATGTGTGGAGTAGAAGTAATCTCACCTAATTTGTGTCGTGAAGTGAAAGTTAGTGCGAAGTAAACGTTACAGTTTTTTTCCAGTAAAATGCTACTCTCTGTGGTTATAACTTATCAAGCTGAGCCATTTTTAATTCGCATTATGGCGCAAACGATAAAATAGATCAGAAACCCGAAAATTGAGTGCGAGTATTAGCCGTCTTTTAAGTTCACACCCATAGTGGAAACCGGGGGTTTCTTGCATGGAGACTAATGTTTGGCAGCAATGGACAGCAGCCGGCCTCAATACGCAACTACAAACTGTAATAGTTGGAATCAGAATTTCATAGATATCTTCACATTTCCTTGCGATCGAAAGTGAATACATTTACTGTCTCCACAACTGCCCATTTTTGTTTCCTGTCATTGATCACAGAGCACTTGAACCGCCATTTGTAACAACATTAAATACCAAATAAGTGGGAAAAGAAACTGTGCCATTTTTATTCTATTCTCAATGGAAGGGTAAGTTAATATAAATCAGTTGGGCCAGATAACGTATGCCTGGTATTAGAAGCACCTTTAGCGCCGTGCAAGCGGACCCAACATAATGGCACACAACTGCCAACATCATTGGATGTCTCGTGTTGCGTCCTTTTGCAGAACTCTTTCTAATATTGATATAATTGCAGGTGCGATCATTCTTGGGAGTTGTTACATCCGTTTGCACATCAATGCCAACACGGATGTAAAACGCCCAACATTGTTGGCCCAACAACTGTTGGGCGTTGTTGCGTGCGTTTGGACGTAGCTTTAGGTTCTAGTGTCACCGACGACATCCACTAATAGAGTTATTAATTTAACTACAACTTTGTGCTCCATTGTTGCACGATATCACTGATTCCTGTTCAGTTCTTTAGCTAACCATTACAGGTCGTAACCTAATTCAATTCCCCGATCTATAATTATCTTGTTAAAGCTGTGCGATTACGTCCGCCGGGCATTTTTCCTTCTGAAAACCATGAGTTGTCTACTCGTGTGAGCAGTTCTTTCATCTTTTAATTAAGAAAGATTCACGCCACTTTCGGCTACTCTATTATTAGGCCATGTTCACAGCAGTGTGTTTTTGAGACCATCCGAAACACGCACGAGGAGAGAGCCCAACGCCGCCTCTTTAATCTCTATCTGTAATATATTCATACCCCGGCAATGCTAGCCTGCGTCCCAGACGTAATTAAACCTCGGTTAACCAGAGTTTAGTTTCGTTTGTGACGCAGGCTACAGCACTGCAGGCTAAGGCAGTGCGTACTGACCCATAAAAATGTCATTGATAACAGATTCCGAGACTAATTTTTAAGGCGTGTTAAATACAAAACTCTCGTCTATTCTCGCAGTAGTAACAACGGACAATAGCGTATTGAAATTTGCATGACTTTTTTTCCGTTCACATACACCTGAATCGTTAATTTAAAGCGTGACCCATAATCTCTTCATACTTTGTGTCCACTCTCTGAGGATATTGTAACAATCGCTGAATTGGATATCACCTCCTTTGGCTTATGCACTAAAGTCGCACAATCTAAGGAGAGAAAGCAATTACCAAATTACCTTTAAATATTTAGTCTCATTTGAACAAAGTGATGTACAGCACTTAGGTTTTTGACTTCATTCAAAAGTATGGCAATTAAGGCAGTTCTCAAAGAACTTCCTATAGATTTACGATTTAAGATCGACTGAACAAAAAATCGCATGGGCGTGAAGCTTTAACTATTATGATCATCTAAGATATGGTGCAAAAATTCCTATAAACCTTTCTTGGAGCCCAAAAGAAAATAAAGTCACTTTTGTTATAGCCTGAGAAAACAGCCGGCATTTCGCAAAGCCAACACTGCATGGTTTCCCCGCGAAATAGCCCCTGAGGAATGAGCGTAGGAATTCCATACTGATGACGCACGCTAGCCAGATCTGGGTAGTGCTTCTGATTGGTTGAAAAATTTGCCTCAACCAATCAGAAGCACTAACCTGATCAGGGTAGTGACACGTCATCAGTATGGAATTTCTACACTCGTTTCTCATACATCATGTCGCGGGGAAACCAGTGGTGGCGTCGCGAAATGTCGGCTGTTTTCTCAGGCTACTTTTGTTCAAGAGTGTTTAATAATCTCTTATTTCTCTTTTTTTTTTATTTGGGTGGGGCATTCCTCTACCCAGGGAGTGCTGCGGCTAAATGTCACGCGTTGGCATTTCCTTGCGCCAGGTAAAAAATCAGGCCAAATGAATACTGAAGTCGTGGAAGCGAACCCAGTAATAATATCCGAGTGTCATATAATAGTCTAAAGTGGTGTTGATAAATTGATAATCGAAAACATACCTTTAAAAATTTTAGTGACCCTGTCTGGTATGAGCTTCAATAAAGCCTTGTAACCGTCCCTGAAATCCGACAGAAAAGCAGCAAAGAGCAGTGGGTTTAGAGTCGGTGGTAAAAACGCTGCTGCGATGACATACTGAGAGAATTCCGTGCTGATATTGTATCCAGACATGATACAACCAACGGCCACCTGAAACAAAAAGAGCAAAGGCATGGTAAAACTAACTTTAAAGGATTTTGAGTTGCAAAACTATTGTGAAAACCAGGACCCACTACTTCACGAAAAGACTGAAGACGTCTTTGATTGACTTCAGAGAATGAGTAGTTTAGAGATTAATTACCAGTTCACCGCACGCCCCCGCCCCACTGGGGGGTTGGCGCAATATATGAGCTATACGGGTAGGTACTTCATGTATGAGTACAATATATACGGTACACTATATTAATCATATAGGAGGTACCTACCTCTATACAAGGATGTGCCACTTTCAAGGGTAGCATTTAGAGCACTGGTAAGGACCGGGTAAAACATCGAGTTACTTTCGCATTTGCCGAACCTAACGCTAACCTATTGTTCTCATCACTAGCATTTGGTACAGCTTATGTAAAGTTGGACGTTTGACGAGGGCCTTTTTCTTCCACACGATTTTGGTCATTCGCGACAAGGACAAGGTATCGATCAGTTAAAGGAATTTGATTAGTGGTGGGAAGAAATAACTTACGTTATCTCCGTTTGACAGTAAAAGTCAAAGAAAGGTTTATGAAAATAATGCCATTATAATTGAAGCGGTACGAGACTACCACTGAAAATGTGTAAATATTTTTAAAAGCAATGTGTCAACTCTCAAAGAATGACCCTCAAACGTTTATTTTGTAAGAAATACATTTTTTTTCAATTTATTATTATAATGCTGTTTTTGTCTCTTCTATTCGCTTTCTATTATATTTATAACATGCGTAGAATTAGGAAATATTTAAGTCGTTCAGTCACCGAATCATTAGTTCATGCTTTTATCACCAGTAGAATAGATTATTGTAACATTCTACTATATGGCCTCCCGAATTCACATATCATGAAACTCCAACGGATACAGAATACCGCGGCTCGGTTGGTCACCGGAAAACCTAGATTCTGCCATGTTACACCACTGCTTTTCCACCTTCATTGGCTTCCAATAAGTTACCGTATTTAAGATTCTACTTTTGACATTTAAGTGCTTATATGGTCAAGCTCCTAATTATCTAGTTGTTTTCATTACTATCAAAAAGCAATCCAGGTACTCTCTAAGGTCAAATGAGTCTATATTCCTCGAGTTACCAGGCATTAAGACCCATCCAACTCTTGGCGATCGTGCATTCCAGTCAGCCGCACCTTGTCTCTGGAATGCATTACCTTCGGCAATTCGCAACATGAAGACCGTGATTGGACACTTTTAAGACTGCTGTTAAAACTCATTTTTTTAACTTAGTTTTTAAATAGATTTTTAGTTTTAAATACTTTTTATTGTAGTTTTTAATAGTTTCTCATGCTTTAGTCACCTTTAACATAACTTTAATATAACAATATTGTAAAGCGCAACCGAATATATTCATATAGAGGTTTGCGCTATATAAATGTAAATTATTATTATTATTATTATTATTATTATTCTAGTAGGACAATGCACACTTATAAGTTTGCAATAAAATAAGTCATTTAACTTTGCTGTTAAAACCGTTTTTGTTTTTGGAAGTCTGCATAAACGTTTGCAATTAAAAAAAGTCGTTAAACCTACAGTCTCAGGAAAAAGCAGTTGCGACACTTCCACTCAACGACGTTTTTTTTACTTCTGGCCCGTCTCCTTGTCCTCCCAATGTTGTTTATCGCAGTTAACTCACCAAATCTTGCAAACCAACATTGGGAGGGCGGTTTGTTAATGACCTAAGTGACGATCTACTCAAAGTTTTCCTGCAGGTAATTTAGGAGCAGCGATTGGATTATTCTTAATTCACGCAATTAAAAAAAAACAGATGATGTTAGCACTGCTAGATGCATAGGCCCCGAGAAGAGGACAAAGATCTGTTAGCTCATGATTTGCTATTTGTCCGTTTCTTAAAAAGTACGCCAAACAGGGTATTTACTTACTTGTTTTCTTTCTTTTCACTTTTTTTTTTTCATCTCTTTTTTTTGTTTATTTATCTATCTATCTAATTATTCATCTATTCATCAAATAGAATACTTTCGAGGAGATGGTCTTTCCTTGGCTTCGATGATGAAAAGGTTTGATGCTTAACTTACCTAAGCCACTAACACTGTACGATGCTGTTTTTGGAGCCGAGGTGACTAAGATCTAAAACGCTGAAATACTGTTAATCGCTCCTATTTCGAAAAAAATGATTTGCATTTTAAAAGGATTATACTAAATATAATTAATTAACAATTAGTCGCCTCAGGCGACGTGAATATATATCGGCGAATAGTCACCTCGACTGCGTCTCGGTGACTATTCGGCAATATTCACGTCGCCTGAGGCGACTAATTGTTTTGAAACTTGAAAGACTGCAAAAACCGTGAACGAAGATCCTACTTGCTTGTACGTTGGATCACACAGGAGATCTAATCAGCCAAACGTGAAAAATAGACGACGAGAAGTCCAAAGACTACTGCGAGGCTGACACAACGTAATATATTTGAACAACAATATTGTATCTCACAGTTCGTTGACTACCACATTAACCCTCTCGTCTCTTTCCTTGGATTCACACGTTAAAGACACTACTGACTTTCTTAACAAACTCTCTAACCTTGGTACTCTACCTAGTAACGCCATACTTGTCACTCTCGACGTTTCATCATTGTACACCAACATCCCACACAACGAAGGAATTGATGCTTGCCGTCATTTCCTTGGTACTCGTACTGACAAACACATTCCTACTGAGACACTTTGCGACCTTTTACGCATGATACTTATCATGAATAACTTCACATTTAATCAGGAACACTATCTTCAGGTCCATGGTACTGCTATGGGCACTAAGATGGCTCCTTCATTTGCTAACCTTTTTCTCGGCATTTTCGAAATTAACGCTCTCTCTAATGCCCCTTTCCATGTTCATACCTGGTGGAGATTTCTCGATGATGTTTTTATGATTTGGACTGAAGGTCTAGATCATCTTAAAATATTTATCGATTATCTCAATAATATTCATCCTACTATCAAGTTCACAAGTAGTCACTCATTAACTAACGTTACTTTCCTTGACGTAATGGTATCTCTACATAACGGCACTATACAAACTGACCTGTACACTAAACCTACAGATAAACACCAACATCTTCTTAGTTCATCGTGCCATCCTCAACATACTAAAACATCTATTCCATTTAGCTTAGCTCTTCGCATACGCCGCATCTGTTCTACTGACGCTGCATTCAAACTCCGAATTAATGAATTAAAAACTTATCTCCTCGCAAGAGGATATAATAACACTTTCCTTGACTCACAATTCCTACGAGCTGCTAATATTTCTCGCATCGACGCTCTGCAAACTAACCGTCACGACTCCATTAACCGCATACCTTTTGTCGTTACATATAACCCAGCACTTCCTCACTTTTCTAATATATTACGCAAACATTTTAATATATTACTTTCCTCTGATCGTTGCAGAGACGTTTTTAAACAACCACCTATCGTTGCTTACAGACGCACTTCTAACCTTCGCGACATTTTAGTTAAAGCGCAACTACCCGCTGTCACAGCTCCTAATAGCACTAATTTACCACCAGGCTCTTTCCGCTGTGGACAAGATTGCGCCACTTGTCCTTACATTACTAACGGTCTTAAACACTATACATTTTCTTCCACAGGTGAAACCCGTAATATCACCTCATACATAACATGTAACACCAAAAATCTAATCTACCTGGTACAATGTAACCGCTGTAATCTACAATACATAGGTGAAACTAAGCGACGTCTCAAAGACAGATTTAACAAACATAGACGCTCAGTTGACAAAACTGACATTAAATCCAAACCTACCACTGTTTCTGAACATTTTCTTTTTCAACCTAACCACTGCCACACTGACATGCAGCTAATCCCACTTGAACTCATCCACTCCTCGCGTGATTCAATCAGGAAAGCCAGAGAGTCGTCTCTTATAGATTTAGCAGGGACCTTAGAGCCCCACGGTTTAAATAGACGTGATGAATTGTAATTTTATTTTATTTTTATTTTTTTTATTTTTATTCCTATTTTAACTTATCATCTTTTTGAAATACCTTGTATGAGTCATTTCCGCCCCTCCTATGTATTGCGACATTCTCCATAATATAATATTGTAAAATCATTTACATAATTTAGTAACATCTAAACCTAAAGAAGGCTGGTTTGGCCAGCCGAAATATTGTTGTTCAAATATATTACGTTGTGTCAGCCTTGCAGTAGTCTTTGGACTTCTCGTCGTCTAATTGTTTTAGTATAATTACATTGATGATTATTCGAGAAAATAAAATTATTGATCAATTTCCGACCCCGAAACATCAAAAAATCTGGCTGCCATTTTGAAAACTGCTAGCCTACAATGCTATAATCACCGCGCGGTGATTATAGCGGGATAGTGCGAAGCTCCTAGCCAATCACAGCGCTCTATTTTCAATAGTGATCGATGTAATTATACTAAAAGCTTATATACAATGATGACCAAATATAACGCATAATTTGCTAGGCTATCTTTCATTTATATACGATTGCAATGGGAGGAGGAACACATTTTGAAATTAATAACTCTTAAGTCCCTATAGCACTTTAATGAACTTATCACCAAGCCACATTATCTTCAATGCATACAAAATCACCTGAATCGATATCGGTCGAGTAAGCGTTCAATAGGCCATTTGCATGATAGCGTCATTTTACTACTACGACCAGAATCCTTCGGGTTTTTCCTTTCTTGTGCAAATTATCGCCTTTGTATTAAACCTCCCTGGGATTACCAAATTTAAATGTGAAAAAAAAACGAAAAGAATTCTGTTCGTAGTAGTAAAATGAAGCCATCGTGCAAATGGCCTATTACAAGCCATCCCAATAAAATGTTTCGTTTCCCATCGCCCCGTCTCTAGTGATGGTGGGTCGATCGGTCGGTCGGGTAAAAAAAAAAAGAAAGAACACTTTCATGTTCTAGTTTTATACTTTTGCATATTAAACCTCACGTTTAATCTCTAAGATTATAATCAGATGGTAAAAGTTGATATTAACACGACTATCAAATGTCTAAACAGCCTTTAAAAAAAGTAGTATCGATGTTAATTAAGGATAAGGACATCACATCGTACCAGTTGTTGTGTGCTTGTAAATTAAAGCACTTGCTTCTTTGACTCAGTAGTGAATCTGGAATTTCTTTTTTTTTTTTTACTTTTCGAAAAAAAATGGGTCGGTCGGGCGATGGGAAACGAAACATTTTATTGGGATGGCCAAATTTAGTTTCCTTGCAATTGGCCAATTGACGGTAAAATATAAGGCATGCGTTCGAATAATAAATGACTAATTTTCTTAGCTATTCCTTCCAAGAGACAGACACCGGAGGTCTCAAGAGATAATAAATGCAATCAAAGATTTTGTGTGACTTTTGGAGCAAATCCTGTGGAATGAAAGTCATGACACTATTTGATTTGTCTGTTTAGCCTCTAGTTTAGGGCAATGCCGTAATGATCTGTTAGGCAATTTCGCCTAGGTGGATTGTACGATTTCATAGGAGATGAAATGATTTCGGGACTTTCTAAGGTTGTGATTATTGGCTATAAATGCTTGGTTGCCCTCACCGTGAACCTTTTATGCAGGAGAGAGAAAATTATTGAGCAACCATTCAAAGGGAATTGTAATTTCTTTCTCACTGCATGTTCCATTTGCTTTTTCAACATATAAAAACGAAGTATAATTTTCTTTCTTAAATTTCATTTTTCATGAATTTAGACCAAAAATGTCAAATGTAAACAAGATTGATGCACTTACCATAACCGGAATCCACGTTAAATGGAATGTCAAGCCCAACACGCACATAAGTTTGGCAAAGTCTCTTTCCTCTCCGAGCCTTCGGTTGTAAAAGACAAAAGTTCTCGATGCGCTCGTTTTTGTCAGTGAATAACTACGACAACTAAAACAGCTCAGGACATTGTGAACAACCTGAAGCAAGAAGCAAGCGGCACTGCTCATGAGAACCGCGAACAGGAACGTGTATTCTTTGTTTTTTTGCGGATAGCTTATTTGATCCAAGGAACAAAACAAACTTGAGGTAGCGTTTTGTTGATATAGTAGGAATGAGTGAAGTGAGAGGCCCTCTGGTCCAAGGCCAATGTATGGTAAAGAAGAGATCAAAAAGGCCACGATAGCTATTCCAATCACTAAATTGGCTATGACCATTGTCGAGTACGTCTTTTCTTGATATCTCAGCTCGTATTTGGAGCACGCTAAAGAAGACGAAAGCCTGTCTCCGATCGTGCGATAAATCCCTCTTGCGTTTATGGCGAGGTACGAAGTGTAGTTCAACGTTGTTATGATAAACAATGCAGCAAGTTTGAGCCACACGAACATCAGATGGAAAATCTCGCAAATCGTTGGCCTTCCGACGAAGCTTGTCCTCTCATTTCTTGGACAGTTGTTGTGTTTTGATAAATAAACGGGTAGAGGTACACAGACTGTCAAAAAGTCAACCAAAACAAGAGATATTAACAGCACGTCTCTACTGCTTCGATGGCTCTGAGCACGAAGCTTGGAGTAGCAAACAATCCACGGGAAAATGTTCAGAAATAACCCAGTCATTCCGTCTACAACCAAATATAAATTCATTGAATTTAAAAAAGAACATTCCGTCCACATGACTGATAAAATTCTAGCGTGAGTTGGGTCACCCACTTTCATATTTGTCCTCTTTGCCTCTTGCCATCTTTCATTTAATGTCGGCACATTAAGGAAGTCTTGACTCTTGTATTTGGCTTAAGCGGCTGTGGCGCGCCACATAATTGTCGTTTGTTTGGTAAGAAAACGAAGAATTATTGGAATCGATCATGGAAATTGGCTCTGAAAATATTATTCCATTCAGTTTGCGGCCATTTGATATCTTAACTTCGCTATCACTTTTCAGCCGTGCGAGACATATTAATCCCTTCTTACTGATAATAATTTAGCTTCATTTTCATACAATCAGGCATTCTGATCTTTTGACCTGACATCTTTCTTTTTTCCAGCCCCTTTCCTCAGTGTACGACTTTTGTGCTACCTGCATCGCCCCCACCCCTCCCCCTCCACAAGAAACGCTTGATCGCACGATGCAATTACATGTACGTGCAAGAGCCAAGATCAAGCGACCTCGGAAGTTCTCCTTTTCTCTTTCTTAGTTCTTTCAACTTTCCTTTTAGAAGAACTCTTCGATTCCGAATTTTGACTATGTTGTTAAGTGTTTGGTATAAAGTTATCGGTTTCTCTGTGAAACACGTCTGAAGCCGGCGAGCGGGAATTTTAGTAAAGAAGGAACAGGGAACGAAGAATGAGAACCGAGAAACGAGCAAGCAGAACGGAAAATTAAAAGATAGGAACAAACCAGAGATATGGAAATAAAGATACTTAAAAGAGAGCTATAGAGCTAGGGTTCAAGAAACGATTTGCTCACATTTTTCAATTTCCTGTTTCCGCTTTACGCTCCTCCTTCCTTGTTTTAGTAGGAACTTGTCGATCGGATGACGCGACGGCAGCGAAAACGTCGCTTCAAAAATCAACTTGTTTTCTTTCGGTCCTCATCGCGATTATTCCAACCCACTTACTTTGTCAAATGTAGGCCAACCCTCCCGGAGTTGAATTTCTAAGAACTGTTTTCAAGTTTGGAGAGAGAATAAAATTTCGTCGTCGCTCGTTTACGTCCTGCCTAAAAAGTATAATCAGGCAATTTCACGTCGTAGTTGTGCAGAAACGGCAACGAAATATACAAACAAGTGAGATGAACGTGCAAAGCTGTTGTTTTGTCCACTAAACCTATTGTAATTTTTGCCGTTCTTCTTGCCGTCGCGTAGTCGGATCTAAAAGTCCCTAGTAACATTCCACGAGAACTTCGCTTTAAAAGTGAATTCACATTCATTCAATCTTCGTTGCGATTATTCCAACTCACCTACCGCCGTTTACGTCCTCCCTTAAAAAGAAATTAGGCATTTTCATGTAGTAGTCATGTTGCAACGATGCACAAAAAAGTGTGATGCACGTACAAAGTTTTTGTTTTACTGGCCTATTTCCTTTTCTAACTTTTGTATTTGTCGCCAGTTGTATCAAAAAATGCAATGCAAGAGCAAGAAAGCGACGAAATTTGGCTTGTTGTTGTTAACTGATAAATAGAAAATTATCTCCTTACTGAACATGCGATAAAATCGTGATAAATGCGTACTCTTACCTGCATTAAGTTTAAAATGTGAGGTGTTTTATTTACAAAGGTTGGTTACTTGATTGAATGGTAATAAAATAATTAAATAAACATCCTCAGTGTCTTAGTCTATAATCACCATTATCACCTGCACTCTGAAGAATAGTGGCCAGTTTTAGTACGTTCTTGATTTTCCATTGTTTCTGCGTTTTTCTGCCAATCTAGGGTTCAGAAACAGGTTTACGGGGCCTTATTTAACAAAACTACAGTAAAAGTAGAAAACGTTCGCCATTCGCCATTCGCCCTCCCCATTGCGATAAAGTAACTGGCTTAGTCTTTTCAATTTTTTTAAATATAACAGCGGACGTTCTAAAAGCCTGTTCTTCACTAGCGCATAAGCATAAGGACATGCACGCGCAAAATGGCATATTTGACTCAATTCTCGTTACCTGCTCTCCTCAACCCTATGATAAAAAAGATGGCGGACGAAGCGTCCGCCAAATTGCTTTTGACATGTTCGAAAGAGATCTGGGTCAAAGTGATCTATGATTGGTCCACGGCCTTGTGCTTATGTCGACCCCGTTTTCACTAGTCAAAGCTACGACATAAGCATAGGCACAAGCACAAGAAGAACGAATTAACTTGTCTGTTTTTTCTTGTGCTTATGCTTATTCGCTAGTGAAAACCAGGCTTAACATTTCCCTTCGCCAAAACTCACATCCTCTTTTTAACATGATTACTTAAGATGTCATATAAATTCATGCGCTCTGATTGGTCCAGGACTATCCCCCTAATATAAACACCAAGCGCAAAAAAAGCGCAAAGAAGGCGCTTGTCTGTTCTTTCGTTAAAATCTGAGTGAGAGACAAAACCTCTGGATCGATTCTTACGTGGCCGATAAATTAATGTTTATTTATGCTGAGACGCTAGTTTTTGTTTTATTACACGTGAATCATTGAGTTCAGGGTTTTTTTTTTTATCATCCAACTAATTTAAATTCGTCAAAGGAGAAGGTCCTTTCATACTACTAGCTCACTAAGGATGGCAGGAAAACATATCGTGTCCACAGGAAACAGGCTTTAAGACTGGTGATGATCTCTATTTTTGCTTACAAACCTGCCAATTTTGGCGGACTCTTTCGAGAATTTCTCTAGCTAGACCCAATGCTTTTCTGGCCATGGAATCCGTGTAGACATCATGTGGAATTGCGGGATAATTAACCCTATCAGGGTACCGCATGCGTGTTGAATCCACCACGCAACACTTCAGATTGCTGGCGATACGTTCTAAATCTGAGTCACCCAAATAGATGGCATTCCATAAAAGATTATGAACGCGCGTCTTAGAGGCATGTTCTGCATACTGAGCAGCCTTCAATGCTTTCTCTCAAGCCTATCAATAATAATAATGAATACAAAGGAAATAAATGAATAAATCATGAAAAAAAAGGCTTTTCACTAAAACCCACACATTTCCACCCCCACTCTAAACAACAATAAAAGCAGAAACCACAAAAGGCCTCTCTCTCAATCCCTCTAACATCGCCTTTTAGAAATGCACACCCGACCTTAAAATATATAAATAAAAGGCAAGAAAGCTACTTTGTTATAGGTAACATCATTTTGACCTGAAAAGACCCGAATTTGGAAAATATTTCGATCAAAAGCTGGCAATTACATAATTATTGAAAATCGTAAGACAGGCTATAGAAAAGGGTAAAACTTTATTCCAGGAACGTTTTATTTTATTTTCATACACATAATCTTTTGCTTTGCTAACCTATTCATATAATTTCAGTAGGGGAAAATATATTATCTGGTTTTACTGGTAAGTAGTAAGGTAAAGCTATTTGGAATGGGTGCCTCTTTGTTTGGCAGACTTTTGCTGGCAGAATTCTGGCCGACATACTTTTAACGTTTCTATCTAATAAAAACACTAGGTTCAACGATTAAATAACATAATCAGCCCACCTGGTGACACTTGAAACACACCCACTCGTAAGATGTGGTGCCAAAACGAAAATCTTCTTGAGAAGCCTTTAGATCCTCTTCGGCCTGTCTGTACCACCGTCTTGCCTCACCTGGTTGGGGAGTTTTCTTGCAGAAACTTGGTGGAACCGATCCACTTGTACTGTGGCTCGTCGAGGCTTCCCAGGAGCCATATGTTTTAACAAACTTTGTTCTGTATTCTTGGCGTTGTGTACGATACAGCTCAGCCCGCGTTGTCCAGACATGGTAAAAACTCTTGTAGCTCCCTTCATCGCTCTCTTTATTCTCCCTCTCTAACTTTTCAATTTCATCCTGAAGGTACTGAAAGACTTTCTTGCAGAGATCGGCATCTCCAATGGAGACGCCATACCATTTTAAGCACCTCTGTGATTTTTCGAAAATTGCTTCTCTGTCTGTGTCTTGAGTGGAGCTTCCTTGTTGACTAGCAGCAGATCGTGCCGGATGAGACACTCTTTGTATTCGGACGGCTCAATTTTAATAAGCCCTTTTCCGTGGGACGGCTGTCAACCCCAACAGAGAGGTTTTGCAAGACTCCTGGAGGCAAACAAGGTGTATTATGGGAAATGAGCAAATAAGAATTACTTTTTTCTCTTATACCTTTCGTGGAATAATTTTACTGAACAAGAACAGGTAAGAATCGATAAAAACCATAGCGATAATGGTTTCAAGATGAGTAAACAAAATAATTCGTTGTATTTCAAAACCTCTTCTCCGAGTTGGTTAAAAAATTTAAGAGATAAAACATTGGTTTATTATACACTCTTAGCATATAAAACTTCCGATCGTTTTAGAGCGTGTCCTAAAAACGATCATTTTTGAGAAATTTTGCCCCATGTAACGTAATCCGGAAAATTTTTGCATGTGGAATCCGGAATCCCGGGACTTGGAACCCGGAATACAGCTCTAGGAATCCCAACTCCAAATTTTACTGAAAAAGATCTGGAACTCAGTAACTGCAATCCGGAATCCATGGAGTGGAATCCAGAATCCAAGACTGACTTGGTTCCATTGCATGAGGCGAGAAATTCAATTTTCCTTTAAAGGAGCTCAGTTTTATGAAGTAGACTTCGAACTTGATTAGAATTAAAACGCAAACTGCGGTGACAAGCATGAAGCTAAACAAGCCCATTGCTAAAATAGAATTTCATTCACTGACTTAACGTTTCGTATGTCTCAATATACAAGTAACCGTAAGCTTAAAATTTTGAAATATATATTAGTAACAGTAATTGAAAGGAAATGAAGAAATCGTCGCAGTGAACGCAATTTATGCAATTACGTAAAGGAGCCTGAAAAAATTTCAGGACTTCAACGGGGTTTGAACCCGTCAACTCGCGATACGGGTGCGATGCTCTACCAACCGAGCTATGAAGCCACTGACGTTGGGAGCAGATCAATTGTGGGTTCATATGTTCCCGTGAGAGAAATGAGTGTTAATGATATATTATGAAATAAATCATATAGGAATGAAAATTTAATGAAGAAATGATCGTCGCAGTCAACGCAATTTATGCAATTGCGTAAAGAAGCCTGAAGGAAATTCAGGACTTCAACGGGGTTTCCGCAGTTCACATATCATTTATTTCATATACATTGATAAATATATACATACGCGTTCCGTTCCTTCGTGAGGGAGGAATGATTGGTTGACGAACACCTACGAACTTTTGCGTGGGTGGCTAACATTCGGGCCGTATTTAGTTGGTGATATTTGCGTGACAGGTTCATATTTTAGGATAGATCGAGTGGTAGCTAGAATACGTACTTGTTTTATGCCAAATAAAAGCCGCTGATTGAGAGTATATCCAAAACAAGCAATGGCAAAAGATTGTCCATGAAACAAGATTTCGAACCATAGCTGTTGGAGCAAAATTAAGCAAAGAAGCGCCGAAATATAGCTGTTTTAAAACTGTGGATTTTGGGGATTCCACTTGCAATTTGTGCTGGATTGCATTTGGGTCGTGTTCATCACAAAAAAAGACGCCGTTAATAGTTTTAAATTTAGCTGAAAACTGCTGTGTTTGTCCGCCACCATGTCGACTTTCAGGAACTCGAATGGGCGTGGCAATTACATTAAAAAATGGGACGTAAACGCGGCCAGCTGAGGAGAAAGAGTGATAAGACAGCGAGATCACAGCTGAAGTCAGCTTCAAAAAGGTACGGTGTAACCGGACTTGTGTAGATGAAAGTTTCATACAGTATGATCACGGATACTTTCTGCTGCTGGATGCAAGAGCGGCAAATTTTCCAGGTAGGGGAGAAATTTTTCTATTCCCTAAAATAATTTTCGCTCCATACATTTCTTTGTAAGGCCAAATCGCCATGTTTGTCTCCAAAATATGAGAAAGCCGCTGTCGTCACGCGGCTGCTGCGTCCGCGATTTTAGGCCATGAAGCAGATTTTCTCGCATACGTGTTTAAGCGTTAGAGCCAAGTTAGAATTAGCTCTTTGGAAATTATTACGACTGATTGAAAGGAAAGTGGAACTGAATTACACTTCCCATGAAAACAAGGCATTGAAGTTAACACAATTATCACGTTTCACACAGCTTCCTCATGAAACAGCTGAGCCGGTCAGCACTATAAACCTTTATCGAGGTCAGTTCGAGTAGTTCAGCAAAGCTAAGTTTGAAAAGAACGTTTTTCAAATTTCCTTTTTACTTTTTATTATTAGCTTAGTTTGTTTTCTACAAGTTCGTGGGTGATAGAGCGAAGCATGAATTAGTTCTTTTTCCTTCAGTTCCACCAGTCTGAAAGGGACGTGGAACTGAAGCAAACCGCGAAATTTAAGAAGTCGACAAACACATCGCATTTCAGACAGATACTTCGAACCAGTTCAGAGGGTTAGATTACATGTCAAACCTGACCTATCAAGTGTTTACGCGTTAAAGAAAGGTAGGAATTGAATGAAAGGAACGTGTCCAAGAACTGAAGCAAACCGAACATAACATGACATTTAAGTAAACAAAATCGTCGCATTTTACAGTTAACAGGATAAAATGCAGCCGAAAGTTTGCACTTTAAACCAAAATCGATGTCAGGTCGACCAGTCCAGAAAAGCTTTTCAGTAGAGCCTTTCGGTTATGTTATCGTAGGGGCGGTTTTCTACGTGTATATACCAGTCGATTCACAGCCCCCCACCCCCAGGCTAACCCATGGGCATCGGCATTCTTAGTCTTAGAGGCAAATTTCCTGGGAAGGGGACACTTGAGCTGCCAAATGCCCCGAGGTGGAGACAAAGAAACAGGGCCAATGTTCCGTCCCCAGTCAACACTACAGAAGTCGTCATTTATTGCACCAGTAGAGTAGTGCCACATTAGGTGGGGGTGGGGAGGGGGGAGTAGGAGCAGCTGCAATTAACAGATGCATTAGCCTAATATATACAAGTGCTACTTTTGCTTTGAAAACTTCGTCACCTGTCAGACTGGGAACTTGGAACTGAAGCAAACTGCGAAAAACATTTAAAAAACCATTAAAATAAACGCTTTAAACAAAAACTTTGAACGATTCAGCTTACACAAATGTAAAACAGTTTTCGAAACATTAAACGTGTTTAAGTGTTAGAGGAAGACACGAAATTAGTTGCTATTTCACCTGACTAAAAGAAAAGTGGAACTGAAGTAAACTGCACATGATAACAGGGTATTGAAGTAAACAAAGTTATCGCATTTCACACAGGTAACCGTATAAATTCAACTCATTCTGCAGTTTAAACTAATATAGAGCTCAGTTCGATTAGTTCGGACTTGTAAGCTAACCGTCACAGTTTTACTCCTCAGACTGTCGTGATGTCTTGCGGGACAATTTTGGTTACGTTTTTGGCGCTACTAGCGGTTTCTACGGTTAATGTCGCAGGTGAGATTTTTGTCTTTTATCTTTGTCTTGTTTTGTCTTTGTCTTCCTTTTTTGTATTATTTTTTTACTTCATGGGCATTTGTCTGTGGTACGTTAACAAGTTCAGTTACTTATATTAGAAGGAGGAACTATGCCTCCAAGTGAATCTACCACAATCTTTCTTTCTTTTTGTTTAGCTTTCTGGTTTTCTTTTGGCCTATTGTACGTTTCACACCGCTTGCGACTGAATTAATTCGCAGATATCATCATTGCTTTGCTTTTTTGCCTTATCGGTCGTCGTCGGTCTATATTAAGAAACTGCACTTTGTATCAGGCGGCAGAATAACATAGATACTTCCCAAGGGTTGTTATATACCTTTTTAAAACAACCATGCACTACATTAAAACCGAAACGTCAGTTGACTTTGATCTCAGTATTTGCCATGATAACGCTTTCCCTGTTAAAAGTAGTTACAAGTTCTGAGTAACTGTGTGTACATCATACAATTCTTCAGATTTTCATATAGTGCTTTTTTGGTGGGAAATAGGGTTTTTGATCGTTTTATATAGTGTTTTGCCTTTAAAATTGTTAATGAAAGGGATGTATCGCAAAAAAGTGAACGCTAAGTTCAGGCTACTAAGGCTACCCGACCTTCCAAAGATAAGGAAGAAAACTGAAGGTAACCATTAGAAGTAGCCTGCGTGCAGACGATAACTACACTCTGAATTAGTACCGTCTGCGAAGCAGCGCAGAGATCCTTGTTGTGGACCCCCAACAGACCCAACGAATTAGCGGAAGTGCGTTTCGAATTTCCCTTCAACCTGATTGGCGATCACTACAAACAAAACAAAGGCCTTTCTTAACTGGCCAGTCGTGGCGCGTACTCAAATCTGGGTACACAGTTGGAAGTCCAGAACAAGGATTTCGGCGCTGTTTCGCAGACGGAGTTAACCAGAGTTTAATTTCGTTTGCGCGCAGGCTACATTAGAAGCTGACGGGACGTTGTTTGTTTAGAAACTCAAACCACCAGAAGACTTCGTCGAAACGTTTGTGTATTTTAGATACACTGAAAAAGCTTATTTTTTATTTAGTTAAATGTAGTTTATTCAAGGGAAAAAAGGTTTGACGATTTAGCTTATCTTTTCCGACGAAAAAAAAGTATTATCCGTCAATGAACATAAGGTTCCTTTAATTTAATCAAGCATACTTTCAGACTTACGTTGTTTGAAAGAGACTTGGAAGTCGCCATTAAAAGTACAATCCGAAATTTGTTTCCAAAAAAGCATTTGGAAACGTTATTGTCTTACAGGGAGGGAACCTATTCACCCTTTGTATATAGTATGTTTAGCCGTCTCTCGTTAACACGGTCCTCGCTGCTTGGGACGTTTCTCAGGTGTTGTCCCACGAGACGTCCCTAGCGGAGGAGAGACGGCTGTATTCGCAGGCTACAAATTGATTCTTTGTTAAACAGATGCAACATCACAAGAAAAATTGATATTGAAGGTCTACAATCCAGACTACCATGCTTCAGATGAAGAGATGAGGGCTAGGTTAGACAAAGCAGACCTCGAGGGTCATGGTTACAAGAAAGAGCAGACAACAAAACTGGTGACCGAGCCCGGAAACGCCAAACCAGTCTACGAAAAAAAATTCTTCTACTACAAGATAGTTGACTGCTCCAGACTGCAAGAGATTATTCAAGAATTAGAAACCTTGATGCCTGGTAAATATCTAACTTATTCTTGCGGCTTTCATTAGCATTCGTTGTAAATTTGTAATTGTAGTTGTAACTGTTAATGATATATGAAATGATCATACCTTCATTTCATGTAGTTGTAACTATTGGCATATTTTTATTTTACTTTAATTTTTATGATTGCACCTTAGAGCATTTCTTTTCTTTTTTTCTCGAAGATGTTAGCCACACTTAAATTCAAAACACAATAAAGTTTGTGTGTATGTAAAGCCAACGCAAAAAATTGTGGAAAAATAACACGGCAAAGAAATATTGACAACCAAAGGGAAAATCAGGTTGTCTTCTTGAAGAAGTGTTATGTAACTTTCATGCTATTTAGGGCTTTTTTTAGCACTTGCCAAACTATCAAACAACCGACTAAAATATCTAATAACTGATTCCAAATGTAAAAGAACACACGAGAGAAGCCAAAAAGGGCACGGATTGGGCAAACTTAACGATGATTAAAACGGAAATTCAGTTTTCAAACACAGCGACCCACTTTGTTCAAGTTTCTCCCATCTGAATGATCCTGAAGCTGTGGCTTTTAGTGCTTTGAAATCACATAGATTGGTTATGTGGCTATTTTTTTTTTTTTTTGTCAATAAATGGCGTTTCTCTCACTATTTTAATTTCTACTCCAACGCTCGTAGAGATGTGTAAACAAAAATTGGCAATACATTAAAAATGACCTTACCATCTGAAGCCTATTATTAGCCCCATGTGAGGAATGTATGTTTATCTACTGGGTGGAATCAGTGTAATGCTTGGTTGGAGAATCCAGAATCCTGGGCTCTGGAATCCGCAACTAATGCATCAGTCAATTCCACCTGCGCCCAGCCCCCCCCCCCCCCCGGGCTAACCCCCGGGAATTAGCCTTTTTTTTTCTCATGGATGGCAAATTCCCGGGGGCTGGAGCACTTAAGCTGTCAAATGCCCGGCGGTGGGGACGAAAGTAGAGGGCGAATGCCCCGCCCCCGGGATCGTTTTAATCCCAGTTTTCATTTTCGTACGCTGCAATAGATCGCAAAGTTGTTCTAGCAAAGAAATGAAGCGTGTTTTGAGGCCCAATTCACGTTTTCTGGAATTCGAAGGTCGCAAAATGAGTTGAATGAGTTGGCAGCAGTTGCAAACCGATGATAAAAAACCATTCAGGCACAAAAACACCGCTAAAATTGTGGCCTGATGTGAAACGCGTAAATATTTTCTAACACAGACGTTTTTAATTATACATATTGTAGTCCTTGATTTCAAATTTGCAAGCTTTTAATATTTCCAAAAGCCGGAATTTTATTAATTACCATATAGAATGAATCAAATGCGGCCTGTTGTGAAAAACGCGACAATTCATTCACGCTCTTGCTATTTGCTTTGAAATTATGGCTTTTTAGATTACAGTACATATTGAAATTAAAAAAAACATATCTTTAAAAACGTCGACAAGTTTTTCTAGCCCTTGCTGGACAAGCCAATCCGCCACAAACTGCTGATCTTTATCTCGGAAATTCTCCATGTCGACCACGTTTTAAAGTTAACAACGTGCGTGTCAAAAGCCCGGGGGTGCCCCCGGGTTGGCCAATGCCCGGCCCCCGGGTCGCGCTAAATTAGCTAAAGCCCCTCCCCCGGGACTGACAAGGCTGGCAAATGCCCCGCGGTTGCCCGGGGGGGGGGGCTGGGCGCAGGTGGAATTGACTGATGCATAACCCAGCTCAAAGAATCCATAATCCCGCTAACGATTGGAATACGTAATCTGGGTTCCACCGACAACAATGCCGGAATCCAGAATCCAAAATCCAAGACTTTTTGGGGGTAACCTACACGGGGCGAAATTATTATTTAATGTTTTTTTTATTTCGTTTAGATTCCTATAATGTGGAAATGGATGAGAAGATAAACAAGGATATTAATTTACGAGGAGTGACCAACATGAAGAGCTGCAAGGTGGGATTGGAGGTGCATTTCAAGAACGGGAGACCTTGCACTAAGGCGACGAATGCCCCTGGTCGAAAAAGACGTCGAGCAATGGGCTGGTGCTGGGGATGTGGTATATGTTATGGTATTGAAGCAAAAAGCTGAGATAAAGATCAGCTCAGCATCCTCAAAACCGCAACACGAGGCTTAAGAGCTGCATATAGATTATGTTTAAACTATAAATCGTCAACGTTCCACACGTTATGTTGTAATTTGCTGCGGTAATAATAGTGTAACATGGCTGCCTTGAAGTTTTAAGAGGTAATAAATAAACGCTAATTTAAAATCTACCTGATTTGTCACGAAGGTCAATAATTCTTAATTTCTCCAAAAGGCGGAAAGCCAGCGAGAAAGGTGCCCTACTTAATATAAGAAATCGCTTTACGAGAGCACAGTATTACAACCTCTTTCTAAGAGGGGCGTGAGTCTATATCAAGAGACCCAATCATATTCCCCAACGGGATTTTCTTACAGATTCGATTAATTTAAGTCGTGTCTCTAGTGTTTGTATGGCACAGCATCAATGCGGTTACCATTTACGGAATGAAAAAGCTTGTAACTGGGATCCGAACTTCCTTTTCAGGATTAATACCCAGAAGGGAATAATTCTCCTGCTGTTGCGGTTGTATGCATCTTTTCACGTGAATTTTTCTTATCAATTTTTCTCTCCCCCGTTCACTTTTTTTGATGGTCCGTCCCTTAGTGTCTGTTTACATGAGCGCGGTTGACCGTGCTGGCCCGATTTTCGAGATCTCGCTTTACCCAGAAATCCTTTTCGATGTGTTCATATGGGACCGGAGGGCGGGCTGGCTTGGTTCCTCACATAAGTGCTCCGTTGTCGCAACAAAAATCCTCCCTCCCCGCATTCCCCCAGGCGATAAATACGGACCGGTCCCTAACTGGCCCAACCCGGTCAACCGACGTCATACGAAGAGGCCCTCAATATCAAAAAGTGGCGAAAAGTGATCGTGCCGGATGAGACACTCTTTGTATTCGGACGGTTTTCCTTGGGACGGCTGTAAACCCCAACAGAAAGGTTATGCAAAATTCCTGGAGGCAAACAAGGTGTATTATGGGGAATGAGCAAATAACGAATTACTTTTTTTCTTATACCTTTCGTGGAATAATTTTACTGAACAAGAGCAGGTAAGAATCGATAAGAACCATAGGGAGAATGGTTTCCAGATGAGGAAACAAAATAATTCGTTGTATTTCAAAAACTCTTATCCGAGTTGGTTTAAAAATTTAAGAGATAAAACATTAGTTTCTTTTACACTCTTGGCATATAAAACTTCGACTCGTTTTACAGCGTGTCCTAAAAACGATCATTTTTGCGCAATTTTGCCCCATGTAACGTAATCCGGAAAATTTTGCATGTGGAATCCGGAATCCCGGGACTTGGAATCCGGAATACAGCTCTAGGAATCCCAAATCCAAATTTTACTGAAAAAAGATCTGGAACTCAGTAACTGGAATCCGGAATTCACGGCGTGGAATCCAGAATCCAAGACTGACTTGGATTCCATTGCATGAGGTCAGAAATTCAATTTTCCTTTAAAGGAGCTCAGTTTCATGAAGTAGACTTCGAACTTGATTAGAATTAAAACGCAAACTGCGGTGACAAGCATGATGCTAAACAAGCCCATAGCTAAAATAGAATTTCCTTCACTGACTTAACGTTTCGTATGTCTCAATATACAAGTAACCGTAAGCTTAAAATTTTGAAATATATATTAATAATAGTAACTGAGTAGCTAATGAGATAATATTGACAAAAACAAGGAGGTAATACAATACTACAACTAAATAAAGAAAACAGTAAAACAAAAAGAAACTATGACACTATGCATGCATCTAAAACATACACATGGATCGTGACTAAACAGTAACCGTACGAGTACAAACGAGTAACATGCGACATACAATGTTTATCGGCCGTCAAAAAGATAAACTTTAACAAGTTATTTATTCAGCGACATTTGCGGCTCTTCATTTACAACATTAACCAACATCAACCAAAATAACCGTTCGTGCAGCAAGATAACTTGTTGTTTAACGCCAAGCACTCACGACAGTCTGTCACGAATTCAAATTATATTCTCAACTTTCAAAAGGTGTCAAAAGTAAGTTGAGTTTGATCGTCAATAAGTCGTTTGTACGGCGCTGGTAACTGTTGGCTACGATTCAGTGGCGTTTGTTTTAAGTTAGTACACCAGCTTTCTAAAGTAAGACGTTGATAGTAGTCTGTAGAATACGTTATACATGTCGCAGAGTCCAAGTCAATTTGATGTTTCGTCTGTAAATGATGCTCAGCAATGTGATTGTTGACGCCCCCATTCCTCGTCGCTCGTTTGTGTTCGGTCAGTCGCAGCATTTAATCTTGTATACTGCTCCTTGTCTGTCCTATGGTTTGTCTTTGTCCTTGACATTAGTAAGCAGGCGTCGTAAAGTGGTTTTGTGTGCAACACGTATATTTTTGACGAGATCAAGCAAAATTAACTACGAGAGAACGACTAGAGAATTGACAATTCGACTAACAATAGACGACTGTTTAACTGTGACAATAGACGGATAGAAACGCACCAATTACTGATTACGAGTCTTCATAGCCAATAACATCACGGCTTAACTGACAGACGACCATTAACCAGAGTATAATACCATCAACTGAGGTGATACAACTCACTTTGACTCTGAAGATGACTACCGCACAGGTTGTCGAAACGTCAGTCACTGTCAACAACAACAGTCCTATTCAGGACTACGTTCACCCGGACGATCAAACGCAACCTACTTTTGAAATGACTTCTGGGTTCAAACCTTTCACAGTTTTACAAAAGGTGTGATAACGAAATTGCCCTAAAAAAAGTTACAAGGGATCGAGACCTATGTTCTTTCTTTTTTGTGGCTGTCAGCTATCAACCATTAATAATCTGCAATGCCGAGATGCTATAAAAATTACAAACTAGCGCGATAAAAGTCAAAAGCTTTTAAAAGACTATAGAACTGTAGTATGTTTATGGAACGACAATTCATCAAGAAACGTTATCATGGTTATACTACTAGAAACACTTTTTTATGTTACAAATGATTACTTAAACTTAATTACTAATTCAGCTTACTGCCCTCAAGAAGGTTACAAGGCACAATGACAAGGTTGACAGACATCGATAATGTACAACTGAAATAATCCAGTAAAAAGTACAAAAAAGCACGGCTTATAAAATTAGGCTTTAAATAACTGTAACATATGTTAGTTCAAGCAGGGATGTTTCAGTTATGAACCACCTTAACTAGCGTTACATGTTCGTTAATTGCTGACTATGAACGATCTGTATTTTCAGCCGGTTATTTCTCCCATTTCTTGTCTGCACGTATAATAGAAAGACGTCTGATGAATTCAAACCAAAAACGCCTGCTCACTTATAACAGTTTCGGATTTCTAAGAACGTGGGCGCAAAGCTGTATGGGAGGATCTTTTTCTGTTCTTCTTCTTTTTCTATTTTTTTAAATACAATTTTTTTCTCCCTTCATTTCATGGAAATGGTGGAAAATCGGTTCAAGGAAATGGTATTCTTTCATTGCAGGCTATGAAATCATTTGATCAAAAAATTCCCAGCTCTTCTGACGTTTAAAGTAGCGTGATAGGGTGCGCAGACTGTCGACCAGCGTACACTAAGTTCTGTTCTTTCCTTACTTTATCCTATTTATTTCCTTATTTCTTATTTTCGTCTTTTCTTTTCCTTGTCCTTCTTTCTTTTGTTTCTTGTCTTGTCTTTCCCTCTCTTTCTCTCTTTTTTGTGTTGGTGTTCCTGTTCCTTGTGTGTCTGGTGTCCCGGCTTCGAGTCGTACTTTTTTACTTTATTTTACTTTTTTACCCGTATGAATTCGTATGTTACCCGTATGTTGCTATTATGTACTTGTATTTGACTCGTATGTTACCTGTAGGTACTCGTATGTAGTCGTATGTACTCGTGTGGTGTTTTAGTCAAGATCGTAGAACTGAAGCAAAGTGGCCTTTTCGCTGCCGTCGCCGTCGTCGATGTTAAAACGCAACTCCCTACTATAATTGAAAAGAGAAAACGGGAAAAGAATTGGACCCCAATTACAAACGTTTTGATAACATTTTGAGTTGTTTTACATTGTGGCTGACAAAAATAATAAATTCCCTGTGGCTTTACTTTCAAGAGATCAGTCACTTTTCAAAAGGCTCCAACTGTCCGAATTCAAACATACTTCACATACTTTTAGCAAGTAAAACTCTATTTTAAAACGGCCTAGGGTCCTGCATTTTAAACCTACTATACATGAAGACTTTAAAATCATATTTTTGAAGCATAAAATTACTGAAATACAATAGACCGGCACCCAACGCAAAAATGGCTCCTGGATTAATATTCTTTTCAATTTGTTTAGATCAAATTAGCCTGACTAGCCGCATTCTCCTGTAAAAAATTCAAAAGATAAATTATCTCAAGCGAGGCCAGTCAATCTAATTTTAACTTAAACAGAAGATCGAATACTAATATCCAGCAATCGTTTTTGCATTGGTTCCATAACATCATTTAAAACAACATACAGTGTATAAGAAACCCTAAAAAAACACAGAACATAAACTTAAAAAGGATTTCATAGTAGAAAATGTTATCAACAATTACACTCGCTCTAACGGACCTCTCCGGAATATTGCTTGATTTCGATCCATTTAGTTTATTTCGTTTCGTGGAAGTTATGACTGATATCTAACATTCTCGGAATGTACTGTTATTTTCCTGTAATCTGATTGGTTAACTTTGTCTAGGTGGTATGTGCATGCTTATCAAGCTTATCATTTTCTTATGAAGCAATTACAGTCTAACCGGGAAAACCGTCAACACGAGAAATATTTCTGGAATGTTACTGTCTTGCAAGAGAAAAGCCAATCAGGCGTAAAAAAACTTAACTAGTTTGTGGTTTTTTGGCTAGTTGGCGGGTCCGATTGGTCTGATTGGTCATAACACAGAAAACATTCCTGAAATATTCCAAGTGTTCATAGTTTTCACGGTCACACTGTAAAACACCATCCCTGGAAATTGCTGGATTAGTAATCTCTATAAATTTATCCTGATATCTGAATGATTTCGGAGAATTTGTTTTCAAATTCCTCGAAATTTCACAGAGAATGTATAGCTCATTTCCATTTCTGCGACCCAGCAATTTCGCGCTTTTGATAACTGATACTTTCTTCAATATTCTGAAGATGGAAATCCAAGATAAAAGCAAATATATGAAACAATAGTTGCAAGATCATTGAATATAATTTTGCCCTTCGAGTATAGGCTTGCCGATCGGAAAGTGCACCGGAAGCTTAATGTGTTATTTGTGATGGGAAACTACGTTAACAAAGTATGAACATGGTTCCTAATCAGGTTACTTTTCCCTATGAACGCATATTCCTCCTTCCCATCATCCCTCGCGCTTCCATTAATTCTGTCGTTGGTAAGAGACTGAGAGACGACGGGGCCGAGTCAGCTAAATAGGGCCTTGGTCCTTTTAAATTTTCTCTTCTTTTTCTAAAGAAACAAGGAATAAAATCAAAAGGTTAGGTTGTAACAAACACAACTTTCAGCTTAAATTAAAACAAGTCCACTTTGTAGTCCTAACTTGACTATCAATAATCACTTCTACTGTTTTTACATAAAATTGTAAGTATATATTATTATGCACTTTTATTTTTACTGTCTCTTTTATACGTTACTTAAATGTCTACTCCAATTAGTTGCACGTGGCAACGACCAACTGGAAGTCCTGAGCTCCTTTGGTCAATGCAAACATTTCCCCGTTGATGATTTATGTAATTTAATGTCGTTTTAATTTTTCTTACTTTTGTAATTATAATTTTTTTAGAGTAACCTCTTGAAATAGTGCAATAAATAAAAAAATCTGAAATCTGCAGTTGGCCTCTGTTGCACAGACGAAGACGAAAGGACAGAAACTGTTGCAGTCCCTTTTGACTAGCTTCTTTATATGTAAATTATATATAAAACAGAGTGAAGAATGATCATCGCAGTGAATTTTCCAATAGTTAAGAAAATTGGAAAATTCACTGTGATGATCATTCTTCACTCTCATCTGTAACCGCAGTTCAAAATGAATTATTTCATTTATTTCATATATAAAACAGTAATAATAAGACATCAAAGACAAAAGTGACTTGTTTTGCTGTCTTATTAGTGTTTAATGTTTAATTTTGTCTTGGATAAAACCGCAAGATTTGGATGTTGTCATTTTCTTATAAAAATGTCATTATATATAGCTAGTTGTCTGGGGTTACTGTTCCACTAACACAAGTAACTAAAAGGTCCACAAAACCAACCCTAAAAAGACTAACAACATCTCTCGACATTTACCTACTTGTAGGGGTGATGAATGGTCCATTAAAATTTTTACCTGCTCGCAAAATTTTACCTTTGTTCAATTTGCTCGCAAAATTTAAACAAGTGCTCGCTTGCTCGTGCTCCCCAAATTTTTGCGTTGCTCGCAAGCTCGCAAAGGAAATTTTTTATTTCTGCTCGTGCTCGCAAAAAAATCGCGGTGCTCGGCATGCTCGCGAAGCTCGCAAAGACCATTCGTCACCCCTACTTGTAACCGTTTGCCAAGTGACGAAGCATTTATAAGCCAGGCCGGTGTGTTGATAGTATGTCGCATTGTTTTTACCCATCCTATAACCAAGGATTAATGTGCCACAAAGTCGCTTTCAACATTGTATAGGGCGGGGGAGGAAGAATTGTTAGACATTTGTAGAAAAAAGTCACGCTGCTTCAAGAAAGCATCCTAAAAATTAGATATAATTACGAATATTGCATGTCTGTCCCAAGGAATTTTGTCTACAGGATTGCCTGAATTGTGTATAACGATCTTTCATCAGGAGCGAGGAAAAACACCTCTATTCAGTTGTGAGAAAGGGGAAATAAATTCTAGAGTGGCGTTTTTGTTTTCAAATGCATTTCAGACAATGATTATCAACAAAAGTCCATACATTTGCGGCTCCCATTCCCTAAACGCACCTCATATACAACGTTGAATTGAACCAGTGTATCCACAACATTTGTAGCCATTCACTTTTGTCCAGGATTGTGATTCAATCTTTTACAACATTCCCCAGACATCTTTTTATATTTTTGCAATAACTAAGCGATCTCTCATGTTTTCAATGGTCGAAATTTATGTTCTATGAGACCGTGGAAAATGTCGTAGGATATAGTGAATGTATTGAAAGCTAACGAGAGCTGGGGTTACGTCTTGGGACACCCAGCGATTGACGAAGCAAACGTTGGTTAGTGTATGGCCATCTGAATGAAAGCTTCCGAGTCCGATTCCCATGGGTGACCGCATGTCCCTTACTCGACTTCTTCACTGAGCGCACCGTCGATCTCAGGGTTTTGGTCAGCCGATGACTTTTTCTAGCTAAAAAGGTAAGGACTCTTTACTTTTACTGTTAAGGTATGCAACAAAGCCGTGTGTACTTTAGGCAAAGGGGATAACATTCTTAGCATTTTGTGAACACAGCATATGTCTATACCAGGATACGAATTTTATCTTCGAGTGCTGGAAGTATCTCTCACGAGTAAGCGAGGCGAACGAGTGAGAGATACTTTCAGCACGTGAAGATAAAATTTTTATCCCCAAGCGGCCATGTAAAGTTATGTTTATTTTATAGATACTGATGAAATTCCTACATAAAACCCTTTTTTTATTCATTTTCGAAACAGCAAAATAGAGCAATTAAAGTTGTCACCTATCACAAAGTGCCTCTTACAAAAATGTTATGAAACCCGGTTATAAAGATATAATGGAAAAATAAAGACAACAATACTTATATTTTCTGTTCCAAAAAGTCAAAATTAATGTAACCATGGCGAGACCAATATCCTCTCACGTGAAAGATAAAAATAGTATCTTCTCTGCGCGCGATGAAGATATGATTTTTTGGTAAAAGGAAAAATCCTGGTATTTCAACAGTATCTATATAATAACTAGAGTGGTGTTGTTTCTTGCAGAAATGAAAATTTTAAACACAACTTTTAAGTCACATTTATAGTTTTAAGGGCTGGTCAGGAAAGTTTCATACCTCACGTGAGTCTGTTTCCCACTTTCCTTACGATTTTATTAGCTATTTCATAAGCTTTCGTTGCTTTCTCTTCAGTGTACACGTCCTTCGGTATCTTGGGATAGGCCATTCTGTCTGGATAGCGCATGCGTGTCGAGTCACCCACAAGGCTCTCCAGCTGGTCCGCTAACTCTGTCAACTGAGAGTCTCCCAAATTGTGGCAGTTTCTAACCAGATTGTGGACGTAAATTTTGTCTGCGTCTACACCATACTGAGCTGCCTTTAGGGCCTTCTCTGCTGCCTAGAGGAACATAAATTTACTCTTAAAATTCAATTTATTGATCGTAAACTTAAGCTACGGCGCAGTTTTCCAGGCCAACTGGATCACCAGCTAATAAATTTAATCTCGAACAACTAAATAACTTGTTATATAGATTCAACGAGTTGTATCAAAACCTCTCTTACAACCCGTAACTACAAAATACTGCGGCTTAAAGGAGCTGTTTTCCTTCCTGGCTTAAGCTTTTTAATCTATGCACCTGACGCAAATAATCTGGACGGTATCTTTACCCCATAAGAACCTTCAACAACCTGAAAAAAAAATGGGTTATGTTCCTGCTTGTGTAGCTTCGACATTCACAATTGATGTCGCGCAAATGCCACAAATCGTTATGCGATGTGGGGTCGATGTAGTGACGATGTATGGCAAATGACAGGTCGATTCGAGGTCGACAGTTATTTTCAGACGTGGATGCTTAGTTACCCCACCTCTCTCAATATATATTTTTAAAACAAGCACACCTCGTGCGGTTCTAACCAAAAATTTGAGTATCTTAAGTCGAAGCGAGCAATGAAGAGTGATTCTACCATCCCTAAACAAATTGATTCGCTCGAATCGACAGAGCTAGCCATAAGTAATAAGCGAAAAGCCTTGCCTAATCGTTTGTTTGTGAAAAACCCATTCTCCAATAAGAAGACTAGGTGCATGCTTATAACATGTCCGGTATACTATTTTCTGCTATCCATTTCGTGTTTCTTAGATTTTAATAAACTCTGTTTCAAAACTACATCTTGTGCTTTGTTCCATTAAGCCAAGACATGTACACATACATAAAAAATGCAACAAAGGAGTAAATAGAAAGAAAAAGTTAGAATCATATAGCTTTTCGAATGATCACATCACCTCTCTCCCAGCTAAACTGTGGTCTCATACAGAAAATCATTTCCCTAAGCTTTTTTGTTTTTGCTTTTAACATGCGGTACTTATAAACGGGCTACTATAGACAGGTCTATTGTTTCGTTTGGTGCAAAACAGGTAGCTAAGCACTGTTGGGGACGAGGACAGTTATAAACAGGTGAAAAGAAACGAGTATACACCTACTGGACATTCAGCAGGAAGTTGCCTACTGGTAAAGACAAATCCCTTCATTAGTGTGGAAAAGGTACTTATTATCTTTATTCAGGAAAATCAACTGTCTTATCATTCATTAATTTTAATTAGCGGATCCAATTGTTACGATGAATACGAAAGGCAGGAAAACGCCAAAGTGCGGATTCAAATGCTGAACCCATAATAATTGCTTCTAGCGCAGTGCCTTCAGTTTCTTTCGCTACTTACAAACTGATGGTATACATCAACTTGAAAATATAGGTCAAGGACTCAGTCTTACCTGATGGCATTTAAAGCATGCCCACTCAAAGGAAGGGCTGGTAAAGGCAAGTTCATTTGCAGCAGCCTCGAGGTCAGCTTCCGCTTGTCTAAACCATCGCTTGGCTTCTTCAGGTTGGGGATTCCTTTCGCAAAGGCTTGGAGGAACACTTTTCCTTGATCTGTGACTAGATAAGGACCCCCAGGAACCGAACTTCTCAGAAAACCGTTCTCTGTATCCTTTTCGCTGTAAACCATGTTCCCTTGCACGTGCTTCACAAAAAGCAAACACGTCGTCGTAAGAACCTCCAAGCCGTGAAACTTCGCTCTTAATGTGCTGGAGAACTGCTCTGTAGAATTCCTCGTTGCCTAAATTCTTCTCTGGATGCCAACGGAGACAAAGACGCTTGATAATTTGGAGCTGTTCCTCTTGTGGCAGTTCCCATGATTTCCTTAGTACATCAGTGACTTCACTTAGGACCTCTTGTCTGTTTTGGCAACAATTTAGTTGCTGTTCAAATATGTCATTTAAGCAGTGGAATTGATACAGTTTGTTAGATTTGACTACTGCTGGTTCTTTGTCGTGTCCAATGTTGACTTTGTACCTCTTCGTCAGGAGATCTGCGTCCTCATTACTTACCTCGTCGATGATAATTGCGTAGATGAACGTGGAATTCAGGTGCAGACCAGGGTCGTCCAGCTGACAACCTACGTATTCGTCAGGCTCAAATAACTCGAAGGCATCATTAAGCAAATGATGGTCCTCACTTGGGATCAAGGTTCCTGGTTCTGGATAGATATCCATTTCCGCTGCGACATAGCTGTCATCTTTTCGAATTCCCATTCTGTCTAGGAGTGACCAAATTTTTGAAGGGGGATAACGCAACATATCAGAAATGACAAAAGCCTTCTTTCCTAGAGACTCCCCGTACATTTCGACGATTACGTTAGTAACCAAAGATGCCGTGGACAAGGGATCATCCATTCCAGATTTGGTATTAATGTATACTCTTCGTATCTCTTCGCCAGATAACAACAGCTTTTCCTCGAAAGAAGGAACCTCAGTCGTACTTCCCGGAATCAGAACTCCATTGTAAAAAAGGGATGTTTCCAGAAATTTTACAGCACAGAGATCAATGCTTCGTAGACCTTTTTCGATGCCTGCAATGACACTTTCGTTAAAATCCTTTTTATGAGAATTGACATCCCTAATTATCCTAGCAATTCCTCGACCAAACTGCACAGTCGAAAGTTGACGTTTCAGTTGGTTTACCGCACCATCTGTCACTTTCACGGCTTTCTCAGGACAGCTTAGTTCCTCATTGACCACAGAAGAAAGCATCTTAGGCTGTACATCCAAAGGCAATTTTATCATCAGGTCTTTAAAGTTGACCATCGTTGATTTACAGCTTACATTCATCAGGCTTAGTTCAAGAACAAAATGTTTCTGAAGCCCCCGGATTCGATTGCAGTAAGTAGGGGAATCATCAAATATAAGATCTGTTGCTTGGTGGAGAGTAACAGGGATGATACTGGAAAACGAATTTGGAGAAGCACATCCCGGGGGCATGGCTGGTAAGTACAATTTAGAAAGTAAAGAGATGTTCTCTTCTTCTTCCTGCAACGTATCGAAAAACCCTTTTACAGCCTTAGAGCATATGCGAACTTCATTTGGATTAAGTCTTCTATCCTTACAACCCTTCTGCAACATCTCGAGGACCATAGCGTAGTGGGTGGGTCGTGCATACTTGGAACATCCAAGGAACTCAAACAGTTTTCGAAACTTGCCAAATTCTGGCGGCACTCCATAAAGGAAGGGTCTTATCTCATCCTTTTCGTACAGATCAAGGACTGCTTGACTTGGTACAATGAATCTCTTGTCCTTTTCAATCAAAATACAACGAGTAGTTTGAAGCGTGATCTTTACTCTAAGATCGTCGATCGCGTTCTCCTGTAGAAATTTGTATATACTTTCCATTACCCGCATTATCGCAGAAAACTGCTCGCTTGATGCGTTTTCTTTATCGTTTCTGCTTTCAAGGTGGAGGCAAATTGTTTTGCAGTGACTAACAACAAGATCAACGGGCGGCTTCTTCAGAATTTCCAGTTTGGAGGAGAGATCATTCAGATACTGGTCAACATTTCTGTGAGGACAGCCAAGTGAAAGCTCATAGCGATGTAATCTTGGGTCTGCTGACTTTGGTAGCAAAGAGGCTTTTGACCAAACGATTTCCTCATGTTCACTAACAACTGCACTTTTAAATGCGATAAATGGAGTTTGGTTATCTTTTTTTTCTCCAAAGGGTGTGCAGAGTGACCGCAGAGATTCTTTGACTTGACCTCCTGCAACAAAGGGAACGTCACAGACACGGTTCAAAAGAAATTCCTCGACCACATTATGTCGAGAGAAGAGGTGGCGCACCAGTACTTCAGACCTCCTGTGTGTCTCCTCAGTTCGTGCTGTTTCAGCTTCCTGTGCAACTTGCATTGCAAATCTGTAAAATTTTTCTTCAGAGACTTCTTGAACCAGACCTATCTTCTTCAAGAAGGGCAGCCATTCTTCCGAACCAAATGGATCCGGAGGAAACATGTCTTTGGTTAACATTACACGGAAAACTTCGTTGTCAGGGTCGTAGAAGTTGGATGCGGTTTTGACTATACTGTCTATTGACGGAATGAATTCCACTGTTGTTAAACACTCAAGCAATCTTCTGTTATCACGCTCCTCACCCTTACTTCCTGTCTTGACTGGAAATAAAATGAGTTGACGAAGATATCGGAGATGTGCCAACTTACCCTTGACAGTCAGGTGCTTAAAACATTTTAAGACAAACTTCAAGTAGACTTCTACCGGAGGTAAAGGCTGCAAATTTAAAAACTCAAAAATTTTTGACAAGCTGGCAAGAGGGTCCAAAAACAGACAATTAAGTCTGGATTCAACAACATTCATCTCGTCCTTGGGGATTCCAGGAAGAAGAAAAACATTTCTATCTTTGATCTTTGCAAGATTGCCAGTTGCTGTTGGATAAAATGGCAGTTTCTTCAAAGTTTCCAAATCAACCGTCTCCAGGCTTTCGATGTTACGGCTAAAGTATTCGAGAATACCTATAGCATCTGAGAACGTTAATTTTTCGTCAAAAGAAAAAAGATCCATCTCAAGCTTCTCCTTAAGAACTAGGATAAGAGAATGGGGCGACTCGAGGGTGGCTACGAGACTATATGCGAATTCATATGACTCCGGTTTGATGTAAGGTACTGAATCAGCACTCCTGGCTAGCATTACAGATTTGTTAAGCTCTGGCAAGCCCAAATTCCGCAGAGCCTCTACCAGCCTAGTGCTAGATTCACCGCAATAAGTAAAATCTAAAACAGTCTCGGCTTTCTTCAAGGGCACCAAAATCTGATCTGCAAGTTTCTGTTCGCTGTGCGTAACAGGGTGCTGCCTTTGGAGGATTTCAGGCTGGATTATTTCTGTTGCTGGAAGAATATTCCAATCAGAGAGTGGCGACAGGAGGTTTCGAATGAATATAGTTTTCTTCTCCTTTTCTACGTCTGTTTTCTTCATAACATCGTTAGTAAATTGACGTAAAAACTCCCATACTCTGTAAATCCAGCGGTGATTAGGCAGAGTGTCACCCTGGCTATCAGGACGCCACCTTACGGAATAGTATCGCCTATAGATATCTTCAGGCAAATGCTTTGTTAATTGTGAAGCAAACAAATTGACATCAAAGGGCTGGAACACAGAAATTTCTCCACAATCAATAGCACCGAATACTTCACTACGAACCGCCGTGTTCACAAAAAGAGATGGGGTTAATGGCAAAATGTCTGCATACTGGCTCAAACATCGGCGATCACTTTCGCTGAACCGTCTTAAAACGTTGTCTTGGGTGAGAAGTAATGGGAGATCAGGAAGATTTTCCAAAAAATGCTCATCATCTCTACAATACTTTAGGACACGAATCACCCCTCCTTGATCCTTGAATGGCGTGTTGCTTACATCACATGGAATTGCACCGATATCACAATGCGGATCTGGATCACAAATTGACTTGTGGAAGTCTACGACGGCTAAAGGAGAGATACAACGAACCGGCACTCCTGCTCTGTTAAATGCATGATAAACCTTCAAGGAGAAGGCGAGCAGATTGAAACCAGTTTCCAGCAAAGTTTCTTCAAATTTGGTCTTTGTTCTAATTCTGTACTCTTGTCTTCTCTTCTGTTCTTCCTCGCCTTCAGAACGTTTTGGTGGCAATGATGCAAAACAACCATTCACGTCGAGATCATTGAAGAAGGCTTCCTCCTTACCAGCACCAGTGGGCGGCAACCATGTGACTTGAACGTTTTCAGAATCAGAAACTTTTGCACGGCTACTTGATCGTGTCTTTACCGGTCTCACTAACGGAAGCAAGCGCATTCCATTAGTGTTTATTTCTTGGAATACTGAATTAACCAGCGTCCTCCAGTAAGGTTCTTCTATGAGAGAGACTGGAAACAGGTTTTCGTAAGAAGTTAATCTCTTTAAGATATCACCTCTGTTGAAAGTGCCATTGCGAGTTGCACGGTTTTGAACAAATGGCAGGTGGAGGAATCCACGCACTTTGTGTAGCAGGGTGAGATAACAGGAAGCAACGACATCGCACAACAAAGCATTGTTCCAGTCGCTCCTATAACCTCCAGCTTCATCCCTCCATAAACTTCGTCTAGCCTCGTGGTCCAACGCAAAGTGACCATTTATGTGAACAGGCAGGTCAGTTTCAAATGGAAGCGGAAGAAAACAGTAAGCTTTCTTTTTTCCTCTCGCCTCTGTCGTGTTGCAATCTAAAAGGCAAGCCACACCACCCCGAGGAAGCATCCCGAGCTTACCGTCCTTAAAGGCAACGTTGATACTGTCTTTCACGCGCTTCTCTAAGCCAACCTGTTGGACTATTAACCACTTCTCCTTCTTACCGAAGTTGTCTTGCAGTGTTAGTGTATAGGTACACTGTTTGGCCGTTATGTTCGTGGGAAGAAAGGCCTTTTCTTTCGTCTCTCTTCCAATCTGAAAGGCCTTTTCTTTCGTCTCTCTTCCAATCTTTTTTATGTAGGCAGCGAATGCTTGCCTTTCTCTCTGATCTTCATTTGACATACTCACTTGAACGGAGTAGTTTCTTTGGAGGTTTCCACTTTCATCTATTGATGCAACGCCAATCTTTTGGACATTGTTCGCAAAAAGCAGAACTTCGAAAAGCTCTTTCTTTAAGTCTTCCATCATAAAGTCCAGTTTTTCCATACTAACCGGGGTTTGTGATATTAGTGAGTCTTTCGCCATTTTCTCAGACTTAAGGGGAAATCTGAACATGGTTGCATTTTCTAAGGGAAAATGCTCCTCGAGGTAACATGGGAAAACATCTGGAAACTTTAACTTTAACTCTTCAATACCTTTAAACATTCTTCCAGGCTTTGCATTACTTGCACCGGGAATGTATTTGCAATGCGGGTCGAACACGCACAAAACATCACCAATTTCCTCACCCTTGGAAATAAAGGATGGAACATCAGTTAAGTGATAGACAGCATTAAATCCAACACCGTATTGACCAGTTTTGTTCGGATCTTCCTCCTTGCTGCCTTTGCCAAGCTTGCAAATCCCTTCAATATCCGCGTTAGTAAATGGTTTGTCGTTGTACACACACAAGGCAGGACCCTGCACTGGTTTCCAACTTTCTCTGAACACTTTTTCATCAGGGTGGTGCCTGGGGTCTTTAATAAAGCAGATCTCAGTTGCCTGTGCATCATCAGCGTTTTGAAGAAGCTCTTTCAAAATTTCCTTCTCGCCTGGGTAGCCCATCAAAATTCGTTTCAATCGATTTGTGAGCTCTTCCTTTTGCCCAAAAGGAAATCCAGCATCATGATGTTGGAGAGCCCCTTCCCTGCGTGTTTTAACACCCAGTTGTTTACAGGTTGACCAGGGAATCTTCTCATGAACGGACAGTTCGTCTGGATCATCAGGCATCCAGGGGCAGTCCTTGTAGCAAAGGTCATGCACATCACGCATTATGCCTCGAAAATCAGGAAGATAAAGAGCGCCCCACTTTTCCTGTGGCTCTGAATCATCGTCATTCGATCCTTGTAACGTCTCGGAAAGTTGAATTGCCATATTGATTGCCACCTGTAGAGCCCTTTCATCTAGTTTCATGTCTTTAAAGTCTCTTTTCACTTTTTGGAGACCAAAAATGTAATCTTTTTTTTCGAAATGCTCCCTCACGCCAGCAACCTTCATTAAATCAGCAAATTCATCGCGAAAATGATCTGGGAGTCGCTGTAGGTACGGGGAGCAATCATTCTTAACTTCGAAAGCCACTTGGTTTGCAGAAAGAAACGTTTTCCCCACAAGAATGAATCTTTCTTCAGTGAAGAATTTCTCAAAAGAAGTTGCACCGCTGACCATTTTCTCCTGTAGAAAGGAATAAGCCTCAGCGCAAACGCGGCTTACTTCGTCATAACTTTTACGATTCAGTGTGCTGATTTCCGTAGAAAAGGCAACTTCAAGTTGTTTCATCGCGTGATGTGTAGTTATTTCCTTTTCCTCTAAATCGAGCAGCTCTTTGACTTTTTCTGGGATTGCTAAGCCAACAATTGGCTCCGTGCAACATACCTGGTACTTTTTCTCCTCCAAAAAGATGTCCTTAGGCGCTGCCAGAAGCTTTCGACTGCCGTGAAATTCGTTTCCCTTCCAATGCAGTGGAAATGACGTCGGTTTTTCAAGAACTGGCAGAAATCGAGCCACCAGAAGACGACTCAGAACAGAATGCGTTGGTCTGTCCCTGTCCTGTTCCTTTAGCTTTTTTTCTACGAGTTTTAACCACGCCCTCACACGTTTGACCGCTGCCTTATTGTCAACTGCATTTAACCCCGGAATACTTTCTGCTCTTTCTGTGATGTCTTCCCAGGGAAGGTCATCAGAAAGCATTCCTAGATCTTCTAACTTTTCCAGTCTGCCAGGTTTTCGAAATTCATCGTTGCTACATGGAAACCTTCCATCTTCCCGGCAAAACAGAGTAGAAGCACGTTTGGTTGGATTAATTAACTGTTTTGGGAGTTTGAGGATTTTCCCACTCGGTGAAACGGGAATGCATTTATAACTCTTCAACAGCTTGTCCAAATCACTTTTGTTTTGATCCAAAGCATATAAAACCAATACATCTCTCAATTTTGAAGGAACAGCTGAAATATTAGGGAAGAAAAGTTCACAAAAGAACCGATCGATGTCGTAGGTCTTGCTCTCTATTACACCCCACTGTTTACAATGGACAAGCGAATGGAAGACTTCCGCTGGCAAGTCAACTACGTTGTCCATAACATTGGTACATTGTTGAAAAACAGCAAATGAAATGTCTCCAATTTTAGGATCCAAGCGGAGATTGGGATGGAGGAAAACGACTTGCTTAACCGAAAACCATTCATTGCCATCAGAGAAGAGTGCATGAGAACCAGTTGCAAGTTGTTTGTAGAATGATGTAAGAACAGGCGAGCAATGTTTCTGTACTTCGCACTCTTTCGGCCATAATGAATGGAAAGCATATGAACCGTCACCAGGGACAATTGACTTTACATCCTCTAGTAAAGTAAAGTAAGCAGATGTTATAGAATCTTCCATAAGCTTTGTGTTCCATTTCACTCCATAGCAATCTTTGTCGTCTTCAAGTTTCTCTTGTAAATGGCGTCTGTTAGAAGTCACTGCAAATGCTCCATTTATGTGTACGGGGAGACCGCTGTGCATTGGAAGTGGAAGGTAACAGAAAATCGTACCATTTAGATTAAGTCCACCGTCTTTCTTTGTGACAGGAGATGGCAGAAAAAAGTTTTCTGTTTTCTTTAGCAGCTGAACAGCTATCCCCGCTGATGGAACAAGGCTAGGATCTTTTCGTGCAAACTCCATTGCCTCGCCTTTCCCAATTGAGGATACCACTAGCCAAGTGCAAGACTCTTGTGAGGCCTCCTTAATTCTGAAAAAACTTGCTCCACAATTGGTGAGGTGGCATTCAACGTCCACAGCAATGGAAGACACACAAGATTCCTTTAGGGAAACTTTGCAACTCTTTGCCTTTCCTTTAAGCATGGACGCCGCTTGAAGAAAACTAGTTTGTTCCAATAACTTCTGATGCTCTGCGTCCAGTTTTCTTGCAGTATGAGGTAACATGACAGGAAGGGACAACTCCCTCAGTATTCCACCTTCTCTTAGGGATTTGGTGACCTGGAACAACATTTTTGGTTGGGGATTTTGACGTGACGAACTAGGCAAGCTGTAAAGGCTAACACGGATCACGTTCTGTGTGAACAGAAGCAAAAGGTCTCTCCTTTCGTAAAAGGTTTTCAACAGCTGATGCATTTCCTCATCGTTATAATGCAGATTTTTTATCTCACTTTTTTCGGCTTGTTGTCTCGTCCTCAACGGAAATCGAAAAAGTGTTCCATTAAACGAGTTGTCTTCTTTCTCGAGATGCAAATCACATCCGAAAATGCCATTGAAGGGCTTAAACTGGTTCTTGAATTTTCGTAGCCTCTTCGTGTTTTTATTGACGTCAATCTTCATTCCCGGTTTGCTTTTGTTCCTTATCGCTTTGCCCAGATGGAGGGTGCTGGGATCAAATATGACAAAATAATTTCTGCTAAGGAACACTGGAACGTCTGTCAGGTTATACACTGCGTTGAAACCTAGTCCAAATTTGCCAATTTTCTCAGTTTTGGTTTCTTTGGTACGTCCATTCAGTTTAGTAATGTTAATAAAATCCTCATCACGAAACTCCGCGTCGTTGTAAACCCACAAAGCAGGACCTTGACATTCTCTCATCCCTTCGTCAATCAAACAGGTTTGTGCATCTTTATTATTTCTCTTATCGTAGAGAAATTTAACTTCAGTAGCACCGGCATCGTCCGCGTTTTGAATGAGCTCTTTAAGTACGGAAAATCCATCTGTGTATTCTTCCAAAAGTCGGCGAAGTCTGTCTGTTAATTTCTCTTCTTGTCCAAATTCATCTCCTATTTGCATCTCATCGGGTTTGAGCATTCGATTAGTTAGAGTGGGAACTTGTAAAAGTTCTGCAGTACTATTTGGGACATTTGGATGCACATACAAATAATCCACTTCTTCGTCAAGGTTGCCTCTTTCAAGCCATTCGTGTTCACAGTACATGCAATCTTCAACTTTCACCAACCTAACACAGGAATCGCCTTCTACGTGTGTAGGTATGAGAACTTTCTCCTGAAGGTGTGAAGGCAGCTGTTTGCCAACATCTGGCTTGATCTCATTTAGAATGTCAACAGATATCTGCAAATCTTTCTTTACTTCTGAGTGAGGAAAGCGACTGCCATCATCAGAATACTTCTCTTTTATCTGGTAAAGGACCTGAAGAAGGGACAAAGGTTCACAACGTTCTTGCATGCCAAACCTTGTGAAAAGCCTTGAGAATTGTTTTACTTCTGCAGGAAGGGAGCAAATATATGGCAATAGGTCAATTGGAGGTTTATCAGTAAGTATGGTCTTAGAAGAGGAAAAGCCATCTCCATTCCATATCCACATTGAACGCTCAATTTCCTGCATGGCCACCTCTACATCAGCGTCTTTAGACCGGTCAAGAAAGGAGTATATTTCCGTTACCATTTCAATATAGTGGGCCTTCTCATTCGCGGTGTAATGGCTCGATACTTTTTTTAAATGCTCCACGACGTCTGAGGCACGGGGCATCTTGTCCCAACCGAAAACTTCGGCCAATTGACTGTGTACTTTAACAATGGGCATCACCGTTCCAATAAGGTTCACTTTGTCTTCACTTGTGACTTCTGTTGGTCTGTAGAAACGGGCTTCTTTGACAGTTTCTCCGCAGAGATGTAGGGTTTTTGGAAAGCCACGAGGCTTTTCTCTCACAGCAGATACCCATTTTATATCACAAAGCAGTGATCCCAAGTCTTTTCCAGAAAAAGTTTCCTTGAGTTTCCTAGGATGTTTCTCTAAGTAAGCCATTATGGCTTCTGATTTTTCCCTCGCTTTAACAGAGTTGGGCACATCAGTTACTTTCTTTGCACTTTTTAGGAGGTCATGGACAGAGATTTCTTTCTCGCTCTTCATGCCAAGTGTCTCTAGAATCACCAGAAATTCAGGGTTAGAATAAGGTTTTCTAATAGGAAACACGTCTTCATCAGCGAAAATGACCTGCAATAAGGCTTTCCTGGGATCAAAGATGCTTTCTGCTAGGACTCGTCCTCTGTTGGTTGGAACAAATGGGAGGGCTTTCATGGTCTCTTTAAATTTATCATCGGCCTTTAGATGAACATGATACCTTTCTATTACGAAGGACATAAGCTTATCAATATCTTCTTCTGAATAGCACCTTCTTCCCACATCAGGAAAAATCTTATCGCATACAAATTCAGTTAGCGTTGGAATTCCAATCTCTAGCAGGCCGGCCATGTCCTTGGAATCTTTATCACTGACGTCAATGAAATGTCCATTTAGAGTTACTGGAAGTGGATCTTCTGGTGCTGCTCCCAAGCCATGTTTCTTTGACACGAAAACCTTTGTCAGGGTCTCAAAAATGGGAAGACAAGAAACGTAAGTCTTTTCTTCCGGGGCAAGGGATGGTGTTTTAGAAATAAATTTTCTCAAGAAGCGTTTGCTTTCGTCTTTCACCTTGTCTAGCATGATGGCTGAATGCATGCCGTCCCCCAAGAACGAAGAAGAAGCTGCCATAGCTTTTAAAACGCTATGTACACGCGGTGAATGAACAAATGTTTCAAGAACGGCTGGATGACTCAGCAAAAAAGTAGGACACTCTTTAATGAGTATTACCCCGAGTTCCTTCAACGCTTCGCTCAACTTTCCATCTAGGCGGTCATTTTTCAGTCTCTTGGCAACAACTCGGGATGGGTTTGTTAACTTTGTTAACGTTACGGGGACTTTAGACAAGTCGAGTGGGATCAAAGGAAGGTTTTCAAACATACTCAGGTCTTCTTTAAAGTGATCTCGTAAATATATCCATAAAGATTCGAGCCAGCGCTTCGGGGGATGATTTAAGTCCTTGCCGGGGAACCATTGAGCCATGTGTCCACTAAGCCAGTCAGAAGGTAACGACTTCTGAAGCAGAGCAGGTATTTCTTCTTTGCAAAGGCGTCGTACTTGAGTACACCCTGTGAACAAAGTGACCACCTAAAATTTAGCTTTAGATGACGGAACACAGTTTCTTTGAGACAGTTAGCGTGCTAAGAATTTGCCCGAAATTTGTTTAAAATAACAAGTCTGACATGATCTATAAAAGAAAAATACTGAAAAAGCCTCGAGGTTTTCGAAATCTTATGACATGATTTTTGCGTATACCCCTTTAATTCAAAATGTATGGTTTGTTTTAATTTATCCACGGCAATGACCGAAATCTTACGATAAAACTAATCAGCGTAATTTCTCATGAATGTATTTGGCCCGCGCCAAATTTAAACCTTATACTGGCAACGAGTTTTAAACAACACACCCCAATGAATTTCATAACTACTTACTATATACCAAACTACGTTCAGCCATCTTAAAGAACCCTTGACTCTACCTTGTGTCTGTTTTAGTTTTTTTGTACCTAATTAGTCCTATCTCCTTAGGGCTTCTTCATAAAATCATATTCCACACCCGTACGTGAAAAGTACTGGTTACGTACCTTTTTCCATAGGCTCGTTTGTCAATGTCATTTTAGTCTTCTCCTTAAATTATCATTCCTGTTCATTCCTAAACAAACGCTTCTACTAATAAGCTATTACTTTACAATATCTAACCGGCGAAATACCGGTCATGTTTGCTGAACAAAAATACTTTTGACCGGAAAAGGTATCCGGCGAGTGCCGGCCAGTTATTTCAAGCCTTGATGCTTTTAAGCATTAAAATGATCGTTCTATTGACTTACCTTGTTTTGCGACCTCCTCAAAAACTGCTTGGAGGTTCTTGTCAATTTTTGGGTCTAACAACCAATTCCTCATTCCCGGTAGGAGTTGCAGTGGATGCTCTGAAGTACAGATGTAAACATTATCACCGCAATCTGAAAAGGGTATGAAGGTCCCAGTGGCAGTAGGTAGTAGCTCCAAACCAATCAGGTCTACAAAGTTGTTTTGTTCACATTTGAGGACATATTTCAAAACAAACAACTTCTCCTCTCGACTTAGACCACTGTAACAGGATGATGAGGCTTTAAACACATGCCTCACTAATGAAGGAGTGATCTCTGTGATAGCCGGCCTATAGTGTTTAATGGATTTCAATTCATGTTCTGGCAGGCTAGCGACATTTTGATTGGCGTCTATCAATGCTTTTAGAAGCAAATCTCTCGGATCGCTGTCATCGAGACTGTCAAAGAGAACGTCTTCTACTTTTAACCATCTGCCGCACTGAGTGGCAATCACATTCTCACGAACCAGCTTCTCAAAGACAGGTTGTCGCATGCTTAACCAAGCTTGATCAATTTTGAATATGTCTGGCCATGCTCTGTAAAAAGGTATTTTATCATGAATTACAATTACCTACTACAAGTCTAAAGAGGTGTTTCTAGTTTATCAGTGAAAGAATTAATAAACAATTTTTCTTCGCAGCTGAGTATAAAGGCAAATGAAACAAATCGAACAAAGAGGATGAAACCCTTGGACATTTTCTCAGTTGCTCAGACGTTTTTCCTTATGCGGCTTAAAACATTTATAGTAAAGGGTCTTCTTGAGTCTCAAGTAGAGGTATTAAAGTTTGATAGGAGTAAATAAACGAAAACGTGACGCATTTCCGGTCTCTGGTATTCAGTGACATATTATGCCACAGATAATTAAAAGTTGAAAAACCTAGCTACCTGTAAACTGCGTTTGGCTGAATTTTGAAGGTGGTTATGGCTTCCGTTATCATCATCACGTAAGCTTTTGGCACAGCCTCCTCCATCAGACACCGATTCCACAGCAACTGTTTCTTGTCCATAAGCTTATCCCGCTCGTCTTCATCTGCATTTGGCGTTTTAATGTAATGTCGGTTCTGGTTTAACGCAAAGAATCCATTCACATGAACTGGCAAACCTGTCATGCTCTTCTTTTGTACTGGCAAAGGTAGAGCACAAAACACATGGCCTTCAATGAGAGGGGCTTGCATGTCGCTCCTTGATGATAGTGACATAGCTACACCAACGGAGGGTAAATAGCTGAGTTCTTTATCTGTCAGGAGGTTTTCAAAATCACTTGAGACGTCAACTCCGCAGCAGTAGCTGGTGGTAAGGAAGGAGTGGTTTTCTTTGCCGTGAACTGTCTGTGTCTCGATTGTAATTGGATAAGTAACGGCGACAGGCTCCTGCATGTGTTTACCTTGTTCGATTTTGGTTTGGAACTCTTTCCTTTTCCTCCGAACCAGTTCCAGACTTTCCTCGGTGATCTTTGCATGAAAAATTATTCTAGGTTGAGAGTTCCATTTCTCTCGTATGTAAAGTTCAATTTTTTCCAGATTTCGCAGAAATAAGAGTACGAGGTGAGCATCAGCAATGAAACTGGCAAATAAACTTTGCATCTTTTCGTCAGAATACAATGTCTCCGATAAGCTGGAGGCGATGTCCCGCAAGGGAAATCGAAACAGCGTCCCGTTGTAAAACCCCTGTATAAAGACGTCGTCGTCGCAGTCGAAAATTCCTTTGAAAGGATGAAACTGATCTGGAATTTGGTCCATTTCTTCTCTTTGTTTCTTCAAACGCCACTTGAATCCTGTTTGGGAATCACCAAAATGCATTTCGTGTGGGTCGATAAAACCAATTTGACTGTTGCTGAGGATGCTTGGTAAATCTATGATCATGAAACATATTAGACATACGGTATTAAATTGCTGACTAACTCATTAAAAAGCCATACTCTCTGAAATGGCTAAGACCGAAGGTAGATAGATTAGATTGACGGTATATTTTAATAAACCATCAATCAGCTGAATTATGTAATTTTACAATATCGTAATATAGTTACGATCTTAATAATATAGAACAATAAAGTAATAGTCCATGAATAACAAAACTATAACTAAAAATATTCACAAATACTCTAAAAAACGTGATAGCGTTTAAAAAATATTAAAATTACGAAAATACAGGAAAATAACAGTAAAATCAGTTTGGAAAATGGTCCCCTCATAATTAGAAAAGGGGCTATGCCACGCTATTTGCCATCTTTTTAAAAAAAACTAAAACGTTTGTGGGGAATCAATTGAACTCTAAAAAAACAATGGTCCAGTTTTGTTATTTAGGACTGTATTTAGGCATTCAAACTGTTTTCTGTTGTCTGTTGCAGAGGACTGTAAAAATGGATGCATGTGGATTGAAACTTGAAAAAGTTGGGCCAGCTCAGTTTTGATGCTATGACTGCAAAAATCACCCAAAATCACCAAATGGTAAGTACTCGCTGACGAAATTTGCTTGATATCTTTTTCGCAACTCGACAGGAGCATTTTATGTAAGGTTTAAGGCACTAAGTAATGACTTCAGCACAGAAATGACCTGACACAGCAATATCCTCGTGACATAGCCCCTGCAATCCTCATGTTAACATAGGACATCACTAGTCCTTGGCACTTTGGTACATCAAGGTTTCACTGTTCTTCCCCGGTTTTTCCACGTGCGTTATTCGTGATTCGCCTACCTGTCAAGTGAAATACCGACTTAAATCCCAGGCCAAACCGACCAACTTTCATAGGATCTTTAACTTTATTGCTGTCATATATCTTTCTGATACCTTCCCAATCGTCTTTGGTGAACTGAGCATCGTTATAGGCATACAGTGCTGGACCCTGTTTTCAAAGAAAACGTTTCTATATATATTAATTGACCCTCCTAGCCTCGATCGCATCAGTAGAAGTCAAAACAATTTGTAAAGAGGGCCAATTGACATGGTGGAAAGAAATTTAACTAAGATTTCGAATACAGTATATAAGCTGGGAAAGTCCAACATGTCTTTTGTTCGCCACCAAGAAAAAATAGGTAAGGAAACCGCCCTTCCCCCCCCCCCCCCCCCCCTCTCTCCCACGTTAACCTGTTACTCCCACTCTCTCTTTCTCATCGTGAAACTTGATGGTTGCGTGCTGACTGGGGGGGGGGGGGGGGGGCAGTCAGCACGCAAGGTTACAACAAGGTTACAAACTGCGTTAAATCTATGATTTTGAAACTTACTTGAAACTTTGCCAGACTTGTGCTATAGAGTTTCTGTGCCGGATAGCTGTTTTTGTCATAAAGGAACTTAACTTCAGTTGCACCTGCATCCTCAGCGTTTTGAATAAGCTCCTATTAAAAAATGTCATCGTTGATTAATCAGATAATTGGATTGCTTAACTTTGAGATACTAAATTGCACTGCAGCACGTAAAAAGGAACGCCGTTCACTATGAGATTAACCTATGGATAAGAGGAGTATTTTGATTAGCAGGCAAGCGATTGTTTCACAAGAGAAACACTTTATTGGGTTTCTCATCAGAATAGTCCTATTACTAATAATTTTCACTAAAAAATAAACAAGGTTAGTTGCCTCAATCCACACAACTTGTAACAAAGCAGTTTGTAACATCTATATTTTCCTTCTCCTTTTTGCCCTTTGTCCACCATTACGGTACCGTAAAATATTTTCATTATCCTTTCTTTTTACTTCATATACTGTTTTTAAACACTGTAGAAATTCACTTTAAAATCTTGTGTAATTTAATTACAAATTGACTTGAATAAATAATAAAAAAAACCAACACACACTCACACGAAAAGAAACAGTATCACTCTTACGAGGACGTTAAAAAATACAACATTCATGAAAAAAATTAAGGGCGATGCATGGGCAAATTTAGGGATTGCTTGGGTTTTATAAGTCTTATTCACAGCACTTGGTGAGATGATATCCCTTATGAAATCCTTTTTCCCGTCATCTGTATTTTGCGTATTTGGCGCTTGACACCAAACTTTGGCGCTTATGTTGGAAAAAAGAGCCTTCACAAATTTCCAAGGATGACCAAAAAAAGGATAAAATGCGTAAATTTGAGATTCTGTTTCAAATATACACTGGCATTCTAAGCACGTAAAATGCAACTAAACACTTCGATCACGCACTAGACACTACCGCCCGTCATGATCTTCTACGTATTCGGGAAGCGTAGTACGGCCACTCAACAAGTTTGATAAGGATTTCAACAACTTTGCACGAGCATCTTGTTGTTTTATCGACATTTCTTTGTCGTCACTGCACGACCTTCAAGACGACTACGTGAAAATGCCTAATTTTACGTTTTATTGACGACGTAAACAAACAAAGACGTACTTTTTTCCTCTATGAGTTTGCCTACATTTGACAAAATAAGCGACTTGTAATAATCGCGAAAAAGTTTGAAAGAATGTGAATTCACTTTCTATTAAAGAGCGACGTTTTGACTGCTGTCGCCGTCGTGTTTCCTTGAACCTGAGGCATTGACGCGTGGCGGGAAAAAATACTTCTGGTCACCGTTGTAGACCCTTCCGTAGTCGTTGCTTAAAGTCCCTTTTAAACAAGCCCTACCTTAAGTATCTGCCCATCATCAGGGTATTGATCAAGTATGGTCTTCAACTGTTGCAAGAGGGTTGGCTTAATCACGTTAAAATCCGCATCATCATCTTCTTCTATCACTACAGGAAAAAGAAAAAGTCAAAAAAGTTAAGAAGAATCTATGAGGATCGGCAGGCAAGCTTTACAAGCTACAACAATTTTTTTCAAGAATTTTTTTTTACTTACTCTGTTCACTCATGGTGATCAAAACAAATCAAGAGCCACAAACTTTTTGATATTCCTTTCCTAAAAAAACAAAAAGCCATTCTTTTAGTTACCTATATGAATAAGGCTACGTTCAAACTGCACCCAGGACAAACTTTTGAAAATGTTTACCGGTTCCGTCTGATTTAAGTGGCCGGTCGATCCAATTTTGCAGCCGGTTGAAATTCGTCCTGTGCTGTTTGCAGCGGTGGATATTGGAGAGGGCCCTGTAGGCCTGGCCCCCCTTATTTGTTGACCAATCTGAGGCCCGAATTGCCAAAAAAGATTTTTGTTACCGAGCCCCTCTTCCTTAACTCAGGGTCTGGATGACCGAGCTTCCCCTTATCTGAAGGTCTGGATCCGTTACTGGTGTGAACGTAACCTAAGTAACGTTTAGAACAGTGAAGTATTATAACAGGTCTCATTACACTACTATAATGAGAATGGGATCCCTGGCGGAAGCTCCCAGCGGCAAAATGGAAAATGAAAAAAGGGGAGGGAAGGGAGGGAGAATCGCTAAGAGAGGCCTCATGGGGATAAGTACAGATGAGACCAGATAAGGAAGCTATACTGTCATTCAACTGCGAAGAAACATACCGCGGGTGTGCGAGAAAGGGGAACGAATTGATAATGGGGTTCCTCTTATATACGTTACATTGAGACCGTTGACAATAGAATTTTAAAGACCGGGATTTGGTATAATTTAGCAAAATTTGGGCGACATTTCAGATTGAATATGCACAGGAGATGCGGTAGCCTGTGCCAGGCTCTCAGATAGTATAGTGCGGACGTATTAAAACGAGCAAAGCGAAAATAAGACGGACGCTACTTGGGAAAGGGGGCGGTGGCGGCGAGAAAAATGGGAGAGAACCCAGCCCCCGCGCGTTTTTCGCATTTCGTTTTACTGAAAGACTTTTCACCACTATCTCGGAGCCTGGAACAGGCTGGGATGCGGCGGGATGCTGAAAATATGAACGATAGGGACTAAGAAATTGAGCGGAAACTGATTTGGGTGACACAAAGATGACACTGTGAAAAAGAACGTTGAAAACCTCTGTTTATGTTGCAAGCCAGCGGGTGGTTTACAGATAATATTTTTACAAAGAAAAAGCTCATTGTGCGTAAGGTGGCAACTACTACTTTTCGACTTATCACTTTTCAATACTTATCTATTTCCACCTGGAACTCTCTGCCAGATGAAACAAAAAAGCGCTCCTGATGTTAATACTTTTAAAGGATGCATAAAGCAGTTAACTTTTAAAAAAATGGTTGTATAGGTGTGGGTAATTAAATGTCTATATGAAATGTATTTGAATTGTACTATTTATATTTTTATTTCATTTTATATATTATTTCTCTCTCGGAGATAATGGCAGAAATGCTACTCTAAAATCCGAATTGCAATAAAGATATGATTGATTGAAGTGGAAGCTTATGGTACGAAAAATGAGAAAATTGAAAGCTTACCTGCGTCCGAGCTTGACCACCTTTTGTCGAATTTTTTTTAAAACGCATGCAGGAAAAACGGAGAGGAATACGAGCCAGTGACAGTTATCAGTTTTGAGCAACTCTCACTGCGATACGTAACTGAGAAGAAATATCCGCATTTAACACACTCAAGGACAATAAGTTCGAAGAATGGAGAAAAGTCTTTGCAGCGAAGATAAGTCACGCTTTCACGAGCACGGCAAAGCAACTAGACTAACCGCAAGCTCAAGCCGTGGCGCCCGTTTTGAAGCCCTTTTTGAAGCAGGAGAATTCCGCGAATCCAATCCAGTTGCGCTCAAAGAACTGCACTTCGGTTTCCGAGCAAGAGACAACATTAGTCATTCCACCGCTCCCGCATCATCAAGATATACGTCACGGCGGAAGCCCTTTAAGTGCAAGCCACCGGAAATGCATTTTACTATCAGAAAACCCACCCAGTGTCTATATTATTTATTTGTTTATTTATCTATTTATTTGCAATAATGACATTAAAATAAAAAAAATACAGAAACAAACTGAAAGGGAAACAGAAGAAAAAAAAGTAAACGGAGATTACTTACATCAACATACGTAATACTAATTTACAATATCATTGCTTACAATTTAGACATATAATTCTGCAAGCAGAATACTGCAATGCTGATCGTACTACGTGAAAATTAACTCTGCAAGACATCAACAAGACAACGAAAGAACTCAAAACATAGCGGGTATGTAGCCATAGACAGCTGTTTCGCCCTTTTTGCTGTAATTTTTGCATGGTTCTGTCCATGTTTTTAAGTTGGTTTTGGCCAATTTCTTTATTTTCTCTGCGAGACATCAACTTGACACTTGGACTCTTGCCTCCCAGAAGGCACGTGGTATGGCGTGATTCTGTGGATGTTGAGAGTTCTGGGTCAGGGCTTAAAATCATAGTGCACGGATATTTTGCATCAGAGTTTTCTGTTGTTACGCCATACTGACGAGCCCCAAAAAGGGCGAAACAGCTGTCTATGGCTACATACCCGCTATGTTTTGAGTTCTTTCGGTGTCTTGTTGATGTCTTGCAGAGTTAATTTTCACGTAGTACGATCAGCATTGCAGTATTCTGCTTGCAGAATTATATGTCTACATTTTTATTTTTGCTGATCAGGTCTTTACAGATCCTACGTTCTTCGGCATATTCGTTTGCGGTTCATTGCAGTCCCTTGTGGTTTATGTTTGTACTTACAATTTACATTATTAACTCAATTATTAATTAATTACATGTGAGAAGGCTAAGAGAGATAATAACTACATCAAGTTAATTTTTCTGTTTTCCAGTGTGTTTTTAAATTATTTATAAATTGCGTACAGTTAAGGGGCACCACATTAATTTTACGACTTTGTACATACTTTTTAATAAACAGGATTAGTAGATCTAGTCGGCGTCTGAGATTATCATTTATAGGAACAGGGATATATTTCTGCATCAAAATTTGCTCAGGGGTAAGGTTAATATAGATTTATTCTGTATCGTGATTTCCTTGTTATTCCAAAGAATGAATTCACTTCTATAGACATCAGGGTGACCTGTACGCAGTTCCTTAAAATAATGCAACATTTCACTATAAAAGAGAGGAGGTTGTTTGTCCACTGTGGGGCATTTGCAACTTTTCCAAAACAAAACGACAAACGCACGACAAATGCCCAGGGAGGGCATTGACTGATCGATGAGGTTTTGTTTCTAGTGGCATTGTTAAATTCGATACTCTCCATGTTTCCTGAAAGCGAGACTCTGTAAATGATAAGATTAGGCAGCAGACTTCACTCGTGCAAACAGACGACATTTCGGCATTTCACTGTATCAGGGGCTAATAACAATGCCAACCCTTGCTAGCAGAGTTTCCTTTCCTTTGTATTTCTACCTACTTATTTTACTGTTATAGAGATAATTAATATTAGCGACATACAACGCCAGTAATTCCTAATGTAGTGGAATTTAGTCAGCCTAGCAGGAGGGTCTGAATAGGTTGACTGACTGGAGACAAAAGGCGAAAAATATGACTAAAAATAAAATTACCGACTGGAAAAGAAATTAGCCGACATCCGACATGGTCCAACATTGTAGGGATATTTGTATTCAGAGTTATATGGTATCTTCTATTTGAAGGTGGTGGGCTTTGAGATTACTGATGCTTAAACAAACCAGACTTAAAAAGAGGTTCAATTGCAATCAAAAGATGAATTAACAATGAATGAAGAAGTTTTGAATTTGCATAGAGTTTGAACTGTGCGAATTAAATGACGAATATTGTAATATTTAAAAGAAAGCGCAGGTCCTAGCTAACAAACCAGCCCATCTTTGAACTGTTTTTTTTTTTTTTTTGTCTAGAAATATCTACAAAAATCTTCTGAAACTTAGACCTTTAAAATGTAAACAACATATCTTTCTGGACTGTCATATTATCGGAACTTTCGAGAAACGGACAACTGGGGTCGAGACACCTCAGAAAATATATCGGAAATTGCACACATTTACAGAAAAAAAAGCCATCAGCTCTTAAAAATTCTTGGTTAATTACCAAGTTTCTTAAAACTTCGCTTTAGCCACATTTTACATGGACTGAGAAAGTTATCGACGTCACCCGCGTAACAGGAAGTAAAATAAGTAGATCGATGTAGTCCCTTTCAAAAGTACAGAATGCATGAGGCAAAAAGAAAATGACTGCTTATCATAGAAACGGAACGGTTGACTGAAAGGAAAGATTGACATCGAAACTCCAATTTACCGTTATCAATGAAGCGATCCTTGCGCAAAGAAATCGCTATGCGACAAACGCAGACTGCAGACTGGCAGGTAATTAAACGAAATAAACATTGTTATGAAACGCCTTGACAGATGCCCTATAACTAAACTAGATTTTTAGAGGACGTTAAGTTTTAGGGATAGGGAGTCTGTTAAAGTATTTTACAACAATTCTGCCGCTTGCCTTTGTCGAACACCACACAGAAATACATTAGGGAGCTTAAGCAAACTACGACGATGACGTCGACGACAACTTTAAAAAACAATAGGTTTAATGATCAAAACAACAGCTCTGAACGTGAATCACGCTTTTTAGTGCATTTCTTTGACGTCCACTGCACGACTGAAACCTCCCGATTTGACGTTTTATGGAGGACGTGGACATGCAACGACGAATTTTCCTTCCTCTTTTTGAACCTGAATAAAATCCTTAAGAATTCAACTCCAGGAAAAGTCGCCTGTACTTGACATATTGAGCGGGTCCAAATAGACGCGATTAAGTTTGAAAGAAAGTAAATTCATTTTTTTACTGACGTTTTCACTGCCGTCGTCGTCGTCGTTGCTTAAGGTCCCTATTCTCCATATTTGCCAAAAATTGACATCGTCTTACAATTTCAACTTGTCAACTTTCCAGTATTTTACTTATGTTTCTCGTTCTTTGATTCAATGCAGGGTACTTTGCCACCCTTGCCTACGATAGCAACAGACTTGGCAGAAGTCGTCACTCAAAACGGCAATTTCTCGGAATACATTACGATTAACGCATAGAGTCAGGTTCAGCGAAGCGACAGAACTGAAAGTTAATTCAGTAAATGAGCCGTTGTCTTTCAGTTCATATAACTATATAAATTATAAACAATACCTCTGACATACCTTTTTTTAAGTCAACTTCGTTTTCTCTGATTCACCAAGAAATAACACTAAATCGACTCCATGTCCTCTGTCCGCTGCAAGTGCAGCTTTCCGGGAAAATCCAATACAATCAGAGTAGATGTCACTTCAGCAGTTTTTCTCGGAATCTATCTGGTTCATTGCACCTGGCTTCTTCCCAGTCCTTCGAGGTCAAAGTATTCGAAGCGACACGTCCGCTTGGACTCTTTTCCCTAACAAACGTGCATGGACGGGTTGGATTTTTAGTTGAATAATACATGTTTAAATCTGTAGGACGAATCCCTTTCAACGTTAATCTTCTATGATCCCCTTAACGTTTCTCGGAAATTGGTTCGGTGCTTTCCCGGAAACACTACTCTTACTAGGCAATTAATGAATGAGGCTGAGTAGGATATGAAGAATTAAGCAGATCCAGGAGGGTGTGATAACACCCTCCTGTAGCAGGCTGCATTTTTGACATCATTTCTTCGTAAAACACAAAATTCTTCCAAATTTGGTCATCATTAACTGGTTATGGTGAATTATGCGTTTGCTTTTAGGCAATCAGAATTGGGGAAATATTTTGAATGAATAATAATAGGCAATATTTCATCAGAAATGTAACCCTGAATGTATGTTGGCAAAGATCATTAGAACTGTACTTAAGGGTGGTTTCAGGTGAATGAACAAAACTTTAATCTTGTTTGTGTTGGTATTCAAGGGATAAAACAATGTTTTCCTTATCTACTCTTAGTATCTAAGACGTTTGCTTGTTTGTCGAGTGTCCTCAAAAAATAAGCGATTTGGGAGGGAGCCGTCTTGAGAGCCGTCATATTTATCACAGATGTCCTCATCACGGCTATTTTACCCTGATATCACGAAACAAAGTTTAAGTTGTATGAAGTCCAACACAACTAATGAACAGGGAAATAACTTGCCCACGTAAATGATGAACAACCGTCATGTATGTGACTCTATTTTCTTAAGCCGTTTTTATTGAATCTGATGAATTCTGGGAAAGTCACAATAGCAGTAATGGCTTGCCTGGGCAGATTTCAAGGAAATCGATCGGGTTGTTTGCGCCTGCTGTCGTGTAACCAAGACTTCGCTGCTATGAGAGACATACAGCTATGGGCTTCAGCTACTTATTATCAACCTCGAGCCATGAAACAAATTTTCCCTGTAAACGTAACGTTTGTTACCATAATTCTATTCTTTGGCACTAACAACCGCTAAATGAGACCAAAAGTTAAAGGATTTACAGCTACCCACATGACCTCGCGATCCTGTCGCTCAAATCCGGCATCATAAATTAGAATAGCTGTACGCCCTGTTCATATTTTTTCAGTGAAAGTTGTTTAACAAATTATGGGGAAAAAATGTGACTTTTCTTTCCACCTTTTGTCTATCTTTATCAGAGCTTAAGTGAAATCTGATTGGTGCTCGCACATTCAAGCTTATGCCTTGTTGGTGGCCAAGGCGTTCCTGCCTTTGAATCATTACAGCATGAAACGCAATGTATAGCTTTCCTCTCATTCACGGCATCGCTTTATGACGTAATGGAGATCACTTTCCAAGAAAAGCATTTTTTTCGCAGTTACACATGCGCGTTGCGCTCGAGGATTTGGGCATCTCTATATCCATCCCAGACATCCTCGCGGGCGAGGCGTGGAGAGAGGCTTTTCTTGAAGTCGTGAAAATCCACAACAGATATCGACGTCATAACTTAGAAAAACGCGTTCCGTCGCGCTTGTATGCCGTTAATCCAAGTAAGGGGCGTTTGCGATGAGTGGAGGATAGAAGCAATCGAAAATTTAAAAAGAAAAGTCAGATCGGTTAAAAACGTTCTCCGTACTACTCTAGTGTATTTCTATGTCTAGCCAGTTCCATTCCCTCACGAAATTGGCGAGATTTACCTCTAATCAATAAATAATGTGAGACTTTCTCTCATCGGAGACATATTGAAAAGGGTTGCTAATTTTCAGTCATGTGTTACGTACATAAATGTTTTATTTCTTCCTTAATAGGGTTTAAAAGCTAATTTAATACACCTGCTTTAAGACTGCTATTTTCAGCGTATAGATGAGTTGATTTGCCTACAACTGAGATTCAATATAACAATGAATTTGTGAGAAGATTTTTATCCGAGATGTTTACCCGTGCTCTAGACGATTCAAGAAAATTAGCTAATGGTTCATTAAGAAACATTAGATTTTCAAAGTTTTAATACCTTGTAATGCGTTAAGGAAAAAAAATCCATTGCAATTTCTCAGAATTTGTCCGAAAGTGTTTCTTAAAACATTACAGATAATAACAGCTCATCCCCTCATGTCCGTATATTCATGGCCTTTAGCAAATACAATCTAGCTCGTTTCATTTTTTCACGAATTGCTTTTAGAAGTGTCACATTTCACACTTCACTTTTCTAAAATCTTACCGACACATGTTAACAAATACTGGAAAAGATTGCCCCTTCAAGGTTGCTGGCTATTGGCCTCGTTTATTTTTGTTTTACAATTTTGAAGACCTAATGACTTCATCTCAAACGCAATCTACCAAATATCTTGACCTCATATTTGCTCAAAAAGCATGTATATACGCAGACATTTTTAGACCAAAAAACTTTGTATAATTTCCCCTCAGTCTCAATTTTCAGTTGCTCAAAAAGATGTCATCTCTACTCGTTTTAGCCACAAATGAGATTGCTTGATGTATGGTCCCAGGAGCTAGAACTCAGCTCTTGCACCAGCACATGGCACATGGACATCTCACCCTCCCCCCCCCCCCCCCCCACCGCCCAAGGGCTTTAAATCGATTCACGTTAATTTTGGATTTAAACAGGCAAAAACAAACCATCATCACTTAGTGGCTGCACATTTCAGTATATGTAATATTTGGAATCCCTCATCTTAAAAGGTATTGGTGAGGAAATGTAAAAATTGGCCAAATCATTCACTGCTAAATGGTACCTTTAAAATGGAAATAAAAATTTTAAAAAAGGACAGAAAAGGACAAGGAAATGAAGGGAAAACAACGATTTATTTGTTAAACGCTAAGAGTGTAATTGTGTGTGTTTAATGCTGGGAAGGAAATGGCTGGACCTTAGGACTAGCAACCGCTAGGTATTTTCGTCTCTGCGTGCTGATCGAAACCTGAGTGAAACTGAATAACAAGTTTTCTCTCAAGAATACAACTCGATTGCAGTTTATGTTGGTACTCTCAAGCTCGTGGTCCACTCTCTCCCCGTTTAGACACCCTTAAATCCTCAGCGTCTTATAGTAATCATCACTATTTTTAATAAAGGGATTACAACAATTAGCAATAAAGAAATCATAAACCTTAACAAAATGTCCATAAAATACAAAAAAGCAGCCTCCTTATATGGAAAAAAAAACCGGCATAAATGAAACACCTTCATAGCTGCCTAGTAAGCTCACAAGCTACCCAAAATGATGTAAAGTTTGTTTTGTCTCTGTTTTTTATCCTAATTACTCATGCCGGGTTGTGTGATTTTTGCGCAATAATCTACACTGTGAAAGTATCTGTACTGAATTTGCTGACGTTTCGTAACGGGTGTGCATATAATCTGCGGAGCGTTCAAAATTAAAATGTCTAATGGCGAAAATACAACAGAAAAGAGCATCCCAATGAAAACTCGGAGGGCCGGGCGTTCGATTCTCACCTGGAGCTCAGAGATTTCTGAGCTTTCTTATGTTAGATTTCTCCTTGTTCCAAATGGCATCACACCATTACTGAGTGTCTGATTTATAACAGATTTTCTAAGAGCTTCTATTTAGCGTGTGGCTATTAGTTAACTGTAATAATCTCATGAACTATACTAAGGCTAAAGGTAACAAGGGAAAAACATTCGAACCTTATCGATTTATTTTTTTCCAAAAGTTGATGGTCAGAAACAGATTTCATCGAATAACGGTTGTTTTGTCAGGCACATATAATACTTTACACAAAACAAGAAGACCAAGACGGAATATCTGGTACTCTTGTAAATAAAGACCACTTTTTTAAACACCTGCGTGGACTTAACTTATTTCACTTCTGGCCCTTCCCTTTCGTATGAGTGGATGAGAGGGAGGGGCCACAAATGGATTGGATACTCAACTGTACTATCTATTAAAAATCATGTATTTGTAGTTGATAGGTGGCACTCCGTGTCTAAAAAACTTTGTACTTATTTCGGGTTCAACTTCAGTCTATTGAAGTAAGCATTATCTACGGTGCTACTTAAAGTTAAGCTAACAAATCAATAACATTAGTTTTAAAAATTACTACGTTTAAATTGGAATGCTGATTGCACTTGAGTAAAGTGCATTACCAGGTTGCATCGAAACGACCTGAAAAAGGGGAAAAAAGTGTTTGTTAGTAATGTTCATGAGCCTTTTTTTTTTTATATCCAAGCTCAATAAAATCGGCCTTTTAAGGAAAGTTACTGATGGTAGGGCACCGGAATACGTAATTACAACACTAGACTCATTTCGGTTTGAACACAAGTACTCTACCAGAACAAAAACATTATACCGTTTACCGAAACCCAGAACCGAATCAATGAGGAGAACATTCTTTTATTCCACTATTAATGAACTAAATACTCTTAACTTAGAACCAACCACCTCCTTTAGCTTAATGAAGATAACACTGACTAAAAACGCCGCCTCAAACTATGCGGTGGACAATTTTAACGTTACAAAGTTGTTCTGATTTTTATAAATCCGTACTTTTTTACCACTGTATTCACTTCCGTTTTTAACATCTCTCACTTTTTTAATCTTCAGAATTTTAAGAACCTTTTATTATAATCATTATTTGTAAATAGGCTTTTTATCATGATTAATGTAATTTAATTGTTATCAATTTTTTTTTTTGAGGGCCACTAAGGAGGGAGAAAACTGGAATTCTTAAGATCTTTTATTACAATTACTATTTGTAAATAGGCTTTTTATCATGATTGTTGTAATTTATTATTAACAAAGGTTATGCAAAATGTTGGGGGGCAATAAGGTGCATTATGGGAAATGTGGAAGTGGCGTATTTTTCTTGGCTCCGTCATTTTATAGCAATACATTAGAATCATTGTCCTCATTGCACAAACCTTAGGCTAATCGATTCTTTACACGCTCAACGATCTTCTTCGCTAACCGCAAGGCTTCTACTGCCACGTCACCTGAGTAAACTTCGTTTGGGATTTTGGGAAAGCACACTCTATCTGGATAGCGCATGCGTGTAGAATTAACCACAAGGCATTCCAATTGACTCGCTAGTTGGGTCAATTCAGAGTCTTCTAACTCTTGGCAAATCTGCAGCAAGTTGTGTACGTTTGTCCTCTCCACATCTATGGCGTACTGTGCAGCTTTGAGAGCCTTCTCTGCCGCCTATGACAAAAATTCTTTCATTTAAGCGGAAAAAATGTTTTGTCTTCTCGTAATTAAGAAAAAGCTATTGTGCATTTTCCATTCACTTTGAAAAAAATATTTTTTTTTACGCAATGTATAAAATACGTATCTTCTTCTAAGACCTCGTCAGTTGCTTAAGTCTTCAAGGAAACGGCGAGACCAAGTTTCGCGATATTTTTTGGTCATTCGTCTCAAATACTGTCTACATGATGCGAGTGCAAAAATACCTTTTACAGCTCATAGGAGAGACAACGCATTCTATAGAGAACTCAAGGGTCGGCTCCGAAAACGTGAAAGAGAAACTGGACAAAATTATTGCCGAACCAAAAAATCGCTTTGCCGAAAGGACAAATGGGGGCAAAAAAGATCAAGGCGAGAAAAGGGAGCAAGGGCACCCATACAGTTCTCAGCTTACCTGGTGGCATTTGAAACACGCCCATTCATAGGAGGGTCTTTGGTAGACAATGTCATTCTCTGTTGCTGCTATATCAGCCTCAGCCTGCCTGAGCCATCGCCTGGCTTCCCCTGGTTGAGGATTCTTCGCTCTGGGAGTGTTTCGAGGGAACTGCTGTCTGGATCTGTATCCTTCGCGCTGTGTGTGATGATCCTTGGCGCGTTCTTCCCAGGAGTGGAAAAAGTCGTCGTAAAAGCCATGCTGACTTCGGCTGGAGTCAACTTCTGAGCTTTTCTGACTTCCTCGAGGCAACCCTCTTTCCAGCCGTGAGGTTTCACTCAGGATATGTTTAGAAACTTCGGTGCAGAATTCCTCGTCACCAACGTTTTTGTCAGGATGCCACTGTAGATACAGCCGCTTGACGATTTTTCGGCGTTTCTCCTCCGGTAATTTCCACGCATCTTCTAGAAGGTCGGAGATATCATCAAATACCTCTCGCTGGTTTCTGCTTCTTGGTAGTAATGGAGGGTTTCGTCCTTTATGTTCAAAACCCACAACCTCGGACGACAATGTGGTTGGCAAACGATGGAACTTATACAGATCTATGGCATCAACTACCACGATCTCGTTGCCACCAACGTCAATTCTGTACCCCTTTTTTGACAGAGGAAGACCTTCTTCCGTTACTTCATCGAGAATCATTGCATAGATGTAGGTTGGAACTCCTGGTTCATGATTTAGGCTCGGGTCTTCCAGCTCGTACCCCACATAATCACCAGGATCAAATTCCTCGAAGGCGTCATTTAACAGATGATGGTAATCGAGAGGAATAAATTTGCCAAGTGTGGGAAAGACTTTGATTTCTGCTGCACAGTAAGAGTCATCTTGACGAACACCAGAGGCGTCCAGTAGTGCCCAAATGTCATCAAGTGGGCATGTCAACATTTGAGGAATCAACACCGCTCTTCTTCCAAGAAGGACTCCATACAGCTCTACAATCACGTTGGACACTGAGGAAATTAACGAGGAGCTTTCCTCGATTCCCTTTACAGAGTTAAGGTAAACTGTCCACTTTCCTCCTCGTGAGACCTCATCCCTTTCTAAGAAATGAGGCACTCTTGCTTCACTTTGTGGGATAGGACTGCCGCCATAAAACAGGATAGTTTGTAGGTTGTCGACAACGCAGATATCAATACTTTGAAGCCCTTTTTGGATATCTTCAATCTCGTGCTCGTATTTCTCTTTTCTGCTAAGGCCTTGGTCTCGAATCAATCTGATTATTGCAGCGGAAAAAATTGGAGACGACAAACGCTGGGTCAGCGATTTAACATATCCAATCGGCGACGCTATGTTATTCTCTGAAAGGTACTTTTCTTGAACCATGCATGATAACATCTTAGGTCGTATTGCTGTTGGCAGTTTCATGACTTGCTCTTGATAGTTAGTCTTAGAGGAACTGCAGTTTACTCTCATTGACCTCAAGTCAAGAATAGGGTAGTTAAAGGTCTGCAAACGATGAAGAAGCGCAGGAGGTACGTCATTCAAAACCAAATTGCGAGACTCTTCTAAGTTTATTGGTGTCATATGCTCCATTTCGTTGAACAAAACCTCTCTTATGGACATTCCTGGAAGGTAAAGGAGCGAAAGGCTTTTGACTTTCTCTAAGTTTTTGTCCAGATTTTGAAAGAAACCTTGAACTGCTCTGACGCATATGGTTACTTCGTTTGGGTGCAGTTTGGAATTTTTACATCTCTCATACAACATCTGTAACACCATGGCATAGTGGATAGACGTAACACATTTTTCACAACCGATTTCGTGAAATAACCGCTGAAACTTGCCAAATGCTCGAGGTACCCTGTATAGAAACGGCTTGATTTCATGACTTTCATACAACTCAAGGACTGCTTGGCGTGGATGAATAAATTTCTTTCCATCGTCGACTAAAACACAAGGTGTATTTACAAGGATGCTCTTTTCTTCGCTGTCTGTGGTTAAGTAGTTCTGCAAAAATTGGTACACGCGTTCCATGACTCCAGTTTTCGTTGCTCGTTCCTCAAGTGATGAATTCTCACTCTCATTTTTGTTTTCATGAAGGTAGCAGACGGTTTGACAGTGACGAACAACAAGTTCTACAGACGGCTTCGATGAAATTTGAAGTTGAGCAGTGAACACAGTGCAATACCTTTCAAGGTTCTTTCTACCCGGAGCGCCAAGTTCGTGGCGACAGGCCCTTGGATCCGCCCATCGTGGAAGTAAAGAAGCTTGTGTCCAGACAACTTCAGCATACTCGGAAGAAACTGCTCCTTTAAATGCACAAAACGGACTCTCGCCATCTTTACTTCTCATAAATGGCTGGCAAATGTCTATCAGAGCTTTTCTTGGCGACTCACTAGCCACAAAAGGAATACTGCAAATAGCCGGTAAGAGTCCTTCTTCTACCACATTGTGCCTGTGCATGATATGTTTCACCAAGGTTCTTGATTTCTCCACTGTTTTTTCTGTTCTCTGTGTAACTGCTTCATCTGCAACCTCTCTTGCGAATCGCGTTAGGAGTTCATGAGAAACCTTGTGAATCAGACCAATCGTTCTTAGTATTTCTAACCATTCCAGTGAATTTAGAGGTTTCGGTGGGAAGTGGCTTTCTGATAGCATGATGCAGAAAACATCAACACATGGATCGTAGAACGATGAGGCAGTTCTAAGAGTACCATTTGCAGTGGGAATGATTGGAGTATTTCGCAAAGAGTGTTGCATTCTTTGCTTGTCACGATCCAATAAAAAAGGATCCGACAAAATATTTTTGCGAATGTACTCTAGATGTGCCTGTCTTGTATCTTGCTCAAAAATGTCTAGATTTGGCAGAAGATAGGTACAATAAACGTCAACTGCGGAAACGCATTCAAGAACCAGGAATTTGAATAAATCCGAGAGAAGGGCCCCAGACTCAATAAATACTAAGTGTAAGTGACGCTCCAAAGCATCTATTTGTTTCCTCGGTATGCCAGCCGGAAGGACGCAAACTCGGCGATTGCCATCAAGCGGTATGAAACCGCCATGTGTTGCCTGATAGAATGGAAGCTTTCTTAGCTTCCTCCGGTCTGAATCTTTTAGGCTGGTTATACTCCTGCTGAAATAGACCAAAATGGATCTGCAATCCTCCGAATCCAATGTTTGAGGCGAATCAGGCTGTCTTTCAATTTTATGACTTAGGGCTGCAAGGAGAGAGGCAGGTACTTTCAAAGATGAAGCCATGAGACGAGCTATCATAAGCATTTGCGAGCTTAATGCTGAAATCGCAGTGTAATTTAATTCAGGTACACCAAGTTTCCTTAACACCTCCAAAAGTTCACTATTTGTTGCATCCGAACTATCAAAATCGAGAACAGCTGTTGAGTGACAGAGCGGTACAAGAAAATGGGTAAGAGGTGGGCACGATTTTACACCAAAAAACGACAATATGGAATTCCTTCCTTCCAAGCTTTTGGATTCAGTGCAAGGGAGAATACTCCAGTTAGCTAGGAGTTCAAGAGAAGCTTTAATTTGGAGGGAATTGGTTTCTTCGGATGACTTTGGATCCCATAAGACTTTGTCCATAGTTAGCGTGCTTAGAAAAAACCAGACTCTGGATATCCAACGCTGGTTGGGTAATTCTGTTTGATTGGGAAACCACTCTTCATAACGGCCTTGTCCGTAATGTTCAACTTTTAGTGTTTGAGGCAAGTTTGCTGCAAATCCTTGCAGATCCAGAGGCTTCACTACTGATGATTTCAGAGATGGGTCATTTTGGAACACCTTTTGATCAACACGCTCATGCATAAAAATGTTTGGCGAGCCAGGCAATATGTCATGGAATCGTGAAAGAAACTTGGGATTCTTGCTTGAGAAAATTTGAAGGCAGTTGTCTTTTGTTAAAAGCAAAGGGAGTCCCGGAAGCTGTCCATAAAAGTCTTTTACTCCTTTGCAGTAAAGAAGAACAAGAATGATACCGAGATAATCTCTGAATGGGGTGTTTTTTATGTGACAGGGAATGGGTCCAATCGCGCATAACGGATCACTTGAACTGAATGATTTGTAGAAATCAATCACAGAACTGGGGGAAATGCAACACGTCGAAATGCCAGACCACTGAAGGGAATGATGCATTGCCAAGGAAAGAGCAACAAGGTTGAATCCACTTTCAAGTAACACTTCTTTTAGCCTATTTTTTGACTGTGATTTGGAAAATGGACTTTCCTCTGCAAGGTTGTTAAAGAACGCTTGATTTTTTCCACTCCCTATGACCGGAAGCCATTCTACTTCAAAAGTGGTGCTGTTCTTGGAAGGGTCATGGATTGCACCCTGTGACGTCTTCCTAACAACTGGTAGAACCCTTATCTCTCTCATAGCTAGACAGTGGAAAAAGGAGTCTACCAGTATCTTCCAGTATGGATCTGTAGGACGCTCAAGAGGGAACAGACGTTCGTAAGCATTGATTTTTTGCAGGAGTTCACTTTCTGAACAGGTTACGGTGCAGGAAGAATTAACGAGGGGTAGCTCAAGGAAAGCTCGAAATTCAACCAAAAGTGTTAGGTAGCAAGAAGCCACAACGTCTTCCAATAAGGCGTAGTTCCAATCACTGCGATATCCACTGCCCTCATCTCTCCACAAACTCCGTCTTGCCTCATGGTCCAATGCAAAGTGACCATTGATGTGTACAGGCAGATTTGTTTCAAATGGAAGTGGTAGAAAGCAGTAAGCTTTCTTTCTTCGTTCTGCAGGAGCTTTCAAATTCCGCTTTTCTAAAAGGCAGGCTACGCCGCCACGAGGAAGCATTCCCAGCTCATTCCTCTTGAAGGCTGCATTTATGCTCTTCTTTACCGTCTTCTCAAAACCCAGTTGTTGCACAACAAGCCACTTCTCTTGATTACCAAGACTGTCTGAAATATTCAGGACGTATGAAACTGTTGCTACTGGAATATCACTTGGAAGAAGATTCGTTCCTTCTTTTATCTTCTCTCCAATCTGTTTGATGTATTCAGCAAAAGCCTTCCTTTTGTTTTCATCCTCCACTGACATTGAAGTCTCGACGTAGTAATCATGAACGATTTTACCACTATTTTTGTGAACCTCACAGATTGTGATCTTTTTAACATTGTTGACGAAGAGGAGAACTTCGAACAATTCCTTTTTTAGATCCTCCAGCATTATATCCACCATTTCTAATGTAACTGGGCTGTCTGATATTTGAGAATACTGGGCCATCTGTCTTGTTCTCAGAGGGAACCTGAACATTGTGCCATTTTCAAGTTGAAAGTTGTTCTCCAAGTAACACGGAAATACATCAGGGAATCGCTTTCTTAGTGGCGTGATGTTCTTCATAAGCACTCCTGGTTCTTGAGGTTTTGCCTGAGGAACATAACGGCAATGCGGATCGAAAGCGCACAAGGCTTCCCCAATTTCCTTTCCTTTTGTCATAAAAGAGGGTACATCCGTCAGGTGATAAACAGCATTGAAGCCGACTCCATATTGGCCAGTCTTGTTGGGATCATCTCCTTTGCTGCCTTCACCAAGGTTACGTATTCCCTCGATGTCCTCATTTCTGAAAGGTTTGTTGTTATACACACACAACGCAGGACCTTGCAGAGGTTTCCAAATGTCTTCAAACACTCTCTTATCCTCATGGTGTCGAGGATCTTTAATGAAGCAAATTTCAGTTGCTTGCGCATCATCAGCATTTTGCAAAAGCTCTTTCAAAATTCCTTTTTCACAAGGGTACGCTCTTAGAATGCGTCTTAAGCGGTTTGTGAGTTTCTCTCGTTGTCCAAAGGGTATTCCAAATACATGGTCCCGCAGGGCTTCCTGTCTTCGTGTTTTAACACCGAGTTTGCCACATGTTGGCCAAGGAATGAGGTCATTTACAAAGTTCACCCCTTCTTCATCTGGCAACCAGGGACAGTCTCTGACACACATTTCAGCTACTGTGCGCATAACTCTCTTAGAGTCGGGAAGGTATAACTTTTTTCCCGCTTGTTCTGTTTTCGGAGAATCAACAGTTTCACCGAGTAACTTTGCGAGATTTGTTGCAACTTCAAGGTTTTTCTCATCCAATGGCTGTTCTCCAACTCGTTTCTTCATTTCTTGCAAGCTTGAAATGTAATCTTGTTCATTAAACCTGTTTTTAACGCCAGACGCTTTCAGCAATGGAGTAAAAACCATGGTTAAGTCATGTGGAACCCGGTACAGATATGGGGAGCAATCTACACTCAAAGTAAATGCAAGCTGAGTTGGAGGAAGAAACCTTTTCCCGACGATCAAAAAACTTATTCCACGAATATATGTCATAATTCTCTCTTTGTCGCTCTTGAAGGCAAGGGAGTTCTGCAGCCAAGAATACAACTTGTCACAGACCCGTCTTAGCTCCCTGTACTGTGACGTATTTAGTAAATCTACTTTCACGGACACTGCCGCGGTCAGTTGTTGCACCACCTGCTCAAATGTGATTGCCTTTGCATCTAGATGTAACAGGCTTCTTAATGTTGTTGGAATTGAAACCCCAATAATAGGTTCTGTGCAGCAAACTAAGAACTTTTCCTCCTCTAGGAAGGCTTCATTAGGTGCTAGCAGTACTTGAGAATTTTCTATAAGTTCTTCTCCTTTCCACGGGAGAGGAAATTCTCTTGGTTTTTGAAGAATGGGAAGAAATTTAGTCTTTAACAGACGAGTAGAAATCTGAGGTGCAGGTTTGTCTTGGCGTATTAATTTCTTCTCCATAAAAGATAACAAAACTGTTACGCGGGTTAATGCCTCTTTACTGCGAGGTGCAGCAGTTAACTGTTGAATGCTCTCGGCTCGTTCTGATAGATCGGACCAAGGGAGATCATTAAATGACATTCCCAGTTGTACAAGCCTGGCCAAAATTTGTGGGTGAACAAACGATTCCTGAGTCCCATAAGGAAATCTACCATCTTCAGCAGAAAATAGTGAGGCTGCTTCTCCGAAGGGATGAACGAGATGGCTGGGAGTCTTGAGAGTTTTTCCAGTTGGTGAAGATGGAACACAAGGGTGCAGCATAATCAAGTCATAGAACTCCCCACTTTTGTCATTTAAAGCATGTAGAGTCAGTACATCCCTTAGATAGGCTGGAAGGATGGCAATATTTGGAAAGAAAATTTCACGAAAAAATCTCTTTCTGCTGTATTTTCTTGCATTGATTGCTTTCTCCAGGCCACTTTCTTCAAAAGAATGCAAAATATCGGAAGGTACGTCAATGACTATTTCACTTCCAATGTGACACATTTCTAGAACCTTATTCGCGGCTTCACCGATGTGGACCTTTCTACGAAAATGTGGATCAAGGAAAACAACTTGTGTGATGTCAGCCCAGTGGTCTCTATTAGAGAAAAGAGAATAACTACTCCTGCTGAGTTGTTCATAGAAAGACACCACGAATGGCAAGCAGTTTTGTTGCACTTCTGACATCTTCGGCCATAGACAATGAAACTTGTATGAGCCATCTTTGGGAGCAAGGCCTTTCATGTCTTCAAGAAGATCTAAAAAAGCAGATGCTACAGAATCTTTCAGTAACATATTGTTCCATTCCACTCCACGGCACGTCTTATCGTCTTCCAATTTCATTTGTAAATGGCGCCTATTGGAGGCTAAGGCGAATGCTCCATTAATGTGAACAGGTAGCCCACTGTGTATTGGGAGTGGCAGATAGCAGAATATACTGCCTTTGAGATCCAATCCATCGAGTGTTTTCGCAACCGGCGAGGGCAAGAAAGTGTTTGAGTCTGTTGGCAACAACTGAACGGCTGCTCCTGCTGATGGAAGAAGGCTGTCATCGTTATTTGCAAAGGTCAGAGCTTGACCATTACCCATCGACGACACAATGAGCCAAGTTACCTTCTCCATATGAAAGCTCTCATTAAAGAACACCGCACCAGTTTTAGTTAACATGCAATCGACGTCAACTATCATTGACGACTTTGGAAACTTTTTGGGGTGCACGCTTTTGCCTTTGGCCAGCTTCTTCACTTTTGAGGCAGCTTGAAGAAAGTTACAGTGTTGGAGAAAACTAATTTGTTCTGAACTAAGGTTAAGTGCATTTGGAGGAAGCGTAAATGTAAAGGAAAGCCCTCTCAAGATTCTAGCGTGGGATGCCGATTTCGTGACCTGAAACATCAATGCAGGTTGTAGATCTTTACTTCCCTTGCTTGGCAGGTGATAAATTCTCACAGCTAGAACATTTTGCGCGAAAAGAAGTACATTATCGGCGCCTTGGATAAACATTTGCAACAATTCTCGCACCTGCTCTTGGTTGTACCATAGGTCCTTAATCTCACTGTTTGAAGCCTGATCCCTCGTCCGCCGAGGAAATCGAAAAAGCGTTCCATCAAATGAGTTGTCCTGTTTATCAAGATGTAAATCACAGCCAAAGATTCCATTGAAGGGCTTAAATTGGTTTTTGAACTTTTTAAGTCTATTGACGTCTTTGTTGAGGTTAATTTTCATTCCTGGTCTTCTCATGTTTCCGATCGCCTTTCCCAGGTAAGACGTGTGGGGGTCAAAAATCGCCAAATAGTTCCTACTTACGAACATGGGTACATCTGTAAGGTTGTAGACTGCATTGAATCCAAGTCCGAACCTACCAATCTTTTCGGTGTCGTCCACTTTGGTCGCTTCATTTAGTTTCGTGATGTTAATGAAGTCTGTATCTTGAAATGTTGCATCGTTGTAGACCCATAAAGCGGGACCTTGACATCCTTTCATTCCTTCGTCAATTAGACAGGTCATGGCGTCCTCGTTTGTCCGCTCATCGTAAAGAAAACTAACTTCAGTAGCACCAGCATCGTCTGCGTTCTGAATAAGTTCTTTTGGTACAGCAAATCCATCGGTGTAGTCGTCTAGTAGTCGATTGAGTCGAGTAGTAAGCTTTTCTTCCTGCCCAAATTCTTCTCCTATGAACAGCTCCTCAGGCTCCAACATTCGATTTGTAAGAGAGGGCACACCAAGACGTTGAGCAGTACGGTTAGGAACATCGGGGTGCACGTAGAAGTATTCCATGTCTTCATCTCCGCCGTCGGTTATGAGCCACTCACTGTTTTCACTGTACATGCAGCGCTCGACCGGCTCAAGTAGTACATGTTTGTTGTCCTCGACATAAACAGGAATAACAATCCTCTCTTGAATATCTGGGAGTACTTCTTCTCGTGCCAACTCGTTTAATATGCCAACAGATAACTGTAGGTCGTGTTTCACTTCATAGATGGATAATGGAGCCATTTTAGCGTTATACTTTTCTTTTATTGCGTAGAGAACTTGCAATAGGACAGTTGGATCAGTATGTGTCTTGACCCCAAACCGTTCAAAGAGGAGAGTGAACTTCATCATCTCTGAGGGAAGAGGGTGTATGTAGGGTGTAAGATCAATAGCTAGTTTACCGGAAAGGACTTTATTAGGTGATGAAAAGCCATCTCCGTTCCATACCCAGTTGACGATGTCCGTTTCCTGAAATGCCAAACTTATGGCTTGGTACTTTGCACGGCTGAGGTAAGAGTAGATCTCGTTTAAGATAACCATGTAATATGGTTTCTCGTCTTTGGAATAAGAAGTTATTACATTTCGCAACTGCATTGCAACATCAAAGACATCTGGTTCTTTTTGCCATCCAAAGTACTTTGAAATTTCGTCAAGTGGTTCTAATTCCACAACGGGTCTGACGGATCCTATGAGATTGACAAGAGTAGGACTCTTTAGCTCGGTTGGATTGAAAAAGCATTCTTCTCCCTTTTTAGTTTTCCACCATGGAAGCGAAGGAGGAAAACTTGATACTTTCTGCTGCAATCGTGGCAGCCACTGAATGTTCATGAGTAACATTCCCAGCTCTATTCCATCGACTTTTTTTTTCAGTTTCTTGGGATGAGTGTTGAGATGATGTAAAATTGCCTTGGATTTCTGTCTTGCTGTTTGGTGGTGTGAAATTCTGTTAACTTGTTTGACACTATGAAAGAGGTCTCTGGCAGTGACGCTGGATTCATTTTTCATTCCAAGGTCCTCCAAAATAAAGAGTGTAGATGGATCGGTATACAAGCCACCTTCAGGAAATACATCTTCTTGGGCAAATATCCTTTTCAGTGTGGCGTTTCGAGGATCAAACACATCTGATGCCCTAACCCGTTCTGTTTGCTTTGGGACAAAGGCCAGAGCTTGCACTTGCAACTTAAATTTAGTGTTTTTACGGATCACATGTGTAAATCGTGCAAACACATAGAGCATCACCTCATCAATTTGATCTTCATCGTAGTTTCCTTCATGGATTCGGGGAAATATAATCTCGCAGAGGACTTCAATGGGCTGTAAAATCCTGACTTTTAGTAGTTGTGCCAAAGTCCGGGAACCGTCGTTGGAAATATCAATGAGGTCTTGCGGTGGAGGGAACGGAAGAGCCTCGACAGGGGCTGCACTCAAGCCATCATTCTTTGAAACAAACTTCTTGGAGAGTGACTCGAAAATTGGTAAGGAACACAAGAAGTCTCTATACCCTTCCTTTTCAATGTCAAAGGGGCTGATATTTGCCAGAAAGAACCTTAGGGCAAGCTTTTCTGTTGTTGAAAGTTCTTTCTGAAAGATTTCAGAAAACCTTCCTGGTAGCACTGTAGAATCTATTGCCATCATTGCTTTCACAGCACCTTGGACAGTTGGTGAATGCACATAGGTCCCCATGACAGCTGGATGGTAGCTTATAAACGTCGGCAGATCTTGCAGTACAATAATTCCGAGCGTTTTTAACACATTTGCCAAGATTTCATCAATGGATTCTTCATTGTACTGTTCCACAACAGTCCTACTGGGGCGGGAGAGACGGGTCAAGGTAACAGGTGTCTGAGACATACTCAGTGGGATCAGAGGTAGTCGTTCGAGTTGGCAAATATCCCTCTCAGTTGTAAAGTGACGTCGCAGATAATTCCAAAGCGACTGGATCCACGTTCGTGAAGGATGATAGTGACTGGGGTCATCTGGATACCACAACACTGACTCGCCTCTTTTCCAGGTTGGCGGAAGCGACTGCCAAAGAAGTTCAGGTACGTGGTGGCTTTTAAGGAGTCGTAGTTGAGTATGCCCTGGTTTGTTTAAACGCATTAATCAATCATGAATATTAGCACGCCAAGACCTCCAATTACAATTCGCTTTGGAATCAAACAAAACATGAACAATTGGAAGCTAATAATTATAATTGCCAAATCCAATACTTCATTTTTTCTGAGCACTTTTTAATGCTTTAACACAGGAAATTCCGTATTAGAGAGTCCAATATTACAACACTTCCGGAGGAACATCCCCCGGACCCCCCTAGACGCTCGTGCCTCCAACACTAACAGTACAAGTCCGCTAGCTGAACCTTTCCATCGAGTACTTCCGAAATGCTACCGAAACCCCTTGGGCACCCAGTAAAAATACAGTGGAGAGCTGGATTTCTTAATCTACGAAATGCTCTTTATCAAATTAAAGAAACCTATAAACTGAATTGTCACTCTGACTTTACCTTGTAATTAACAACTTTTGCACTTCGTATTGCATTTCTCTTTCATTTATACGCACTGACTTTTCGCACAAAACTCCTTATATAACGAACACACGGAATTAAGAACTACGCGGGATACAAATCCACATGGATTTTGATGCAAGTGTTAATTTCACTGTAGTAGAGTTGAAGTATCCAGATTTCTGGGATTTAATCCTAACCAAACAAGCTTGTGTGGATAACATAAGAATTAAAAGGGTGGTGTGTTCTAGTACATTAGCTCATTTGTACCTTCGTAAGTATTAATTTGAACCTAGTAACCGAAAAAAATAACGGTCGACACATTATGAAAAGCCTACCTTCAGAAGCTGCACTTCTTAGGTTTCGAAGAATATCTTCGTCCAAGTCGTTCTGTAAAAATTTCTCAGGTATGCATGGAAACAGTTCTTGGGGATGTTCTGGAGAGGTTACGTAAACTGCTGTAGCGCGGCTGTCAAATTTAGCAAACGTTCCATCGGCCAATGGCAATAGCTGCAAGCTATCCAGATCTTTAAAAGCACGATCATTAAGACAGAACTGGAGAAGTAGCAGCTTCTCTGTGTTATCAAGACTGGTGTAGCATGAGGGTGCCTTTCTTAGTACACATCGAATCAAAGGAGGCGTGATTTGATCTTGACCTGGTGCATAGACATCCACAGCCTGCAGCACATGACTTGGTACAGAGACAGCAGGCAAACCGACTGATAACAGAACCTTCAGAACCAGTTTATCTTGTTCGCCTTCTGCCCCTCGCTGAAAAATCGCCTCTTTAACTGCCACCCAGTCGCCACCTTGTGCCTGTGTGTGAACAACGTTCTTTTCCAAAAGCAACCGAAATAAAGGCTTCTCAAGCCCCTTCCACTGCTTGTCAGTAATGTTAATATCGGGCCAAGCTCTAGAACGAGATATAAGAATGAGGTTCTTATTGAGACTTCAATGCCTTTAATTGTAGCCTGTTCTAGACTCCAACATAACAATATACCGAGATCGGATGCGAAAATCATACGGGAGCGTTTCCTGCTTCTATACTCTTCCCCAGATCACGGTCATCAGTGCTATTTTTGATTGACCTTTTTTCCCCGTGACACCCCTTAACCATCTGAGAGCGTGGCACAAGCTACTCTAACTGCACCGTAGTAAAACTTGTTTCTGTTGCATAATTTTTGCAAAATAATAAATTCAGCCTTTCTAGATTTCCTTTTTTGGTTAATAGGTGATGTTAACCAATAGTTTAAAGAAGCCCTGGGTTTAAAAATGCTATTGAATTCAAGGGGCAAAACTGCAGATTATTCAGAACATGAAAAGTGAGGAAATCTGACTTAAGATAATTCCATATGAAGAACGACATGAAAAAAGATCAAACCTTCGCTGCAGTTGGTGATTTATGACAGTCCCCATAAATATTTAGTTAATAGGCAGTTGTCTCACTCTAATTCAGTGTATTTTGTGGATTATTATTCAAAATAAATATATCCTCTCGTCTTTAGTTGGAGTTGACGAAAGTATTTTCGCCAGAAAGAAATCTTCAGTCAGGATAGCAGTGGAAACGGTGAGGTCTATTCGTCTTAATATATCAACCTTCTTCGTGAAAACTGGACGGAAAAAGAAGACGCATCTATCCTTCCAACAGACGTCATTTGACTGACTTGACATGCACAACTCAATTTGCTCAATTTTCCGTTAAAGTTAGAAGTTCAGCTTGTTTTTCTATTTCGACAGATATCTGTGAGATCTTTCAGTTAAGTCAAAGATTCTTTTCGGGAATCGTACAATTGAAGACGGATTTGTTTACAGCTGGAGTAAACAATTTTGAGTTGGGAACAAATTTGATTAGGGCTGTTTGTAACATGTCACTTACTTATAGATTGCGTTCCTGGAAATGAAAGCGGACTTCTCCTTAATGGATTCCAAGATCATGGTAGCGTACGCCACCGGAAGAGCCTCTTCGAGAAGACACTTATTCCATAACAAGGACTTATCAGTCATCTGACGTCCTGCCTTCTGACGATATTCTTGATCTGCATTTGGACACTTGATGTAACGCCTGCTCTGACTCAAAGCGAAGAAACCGTTAACATGCACTGGCAAACCAGTCAAGCTTTTCGTCTGGATTGGTAACGGTAAGAAACAAAAGACGTGGCCTTGGATATCAGGCGTCTGTAACTGTGGACCGTCTGGCAATGCCATGGCAACACCAACTGTGGGAAGATAGTTGAGATCCTTATCTGTCATCAAGTTTTTGAACGTTGACGATACTTGCCCACCAGAGAAGTAGTTTGTAACAAAGAATGAGTGTTTCTCTGTCAAGTGCGTCTCGAAATTATTTGTTTCAATGGTCACTGGGTAGCTCACTGTAAATGATTCGGGCCTCACTTTTCCAGGTGTCATTTTCTTCCGAAACTCCTTTCTCTTCGCACGAACTGTTTGCAGGCTTTTCTCCGCAATCTTCACTTGAAAGATTATACTGGGGCTGGAATCTAATTCCTCTCTGGTATAGAGTTCAACAGATTCCAGATTCTGCAAAAACAAGAGGATCAGGGAAGCATCGGCTTTGAAACTGTCAAACAACGTGGTCATCCTATCATCGTTGTACAGTGTTTCCGAAAGCTTCGAGGGTTCCCTTCTGAAAGGAAAACGGAATAGGGTTCCATCATAGAATCCTTGGGAGAAAACTTCATCGGTGCAATTAAATATGCCTTTGAAAGGAAGGAATTGGTCAGAAAACTTATCGATCGACGCTCGGCCTTCTTCAAGTCGCCAGTACTTCCCTGTTCTTAAGCGACGCCGGTCCGAAAAATGAACACCGTGAGGATCAATGAAGCCAATCCGCGAATCACTGATCAAACTTGGCAAATCTGTGGGGAGAAAGGGCCAAATAATATGCATCACTTCAAACCTCACCATATTGACTGTGACACCTCTCTATTACGGACACCGTTTTAATGTGGACAATAGCTCACTATTACGAAAGTTTCTGAATGACAGTCTCAATACGGAATATCGAATACTTTAGATGCAAAGGCCAGTATAGCGTTCCGTTTCGGAGAAAATCACACCGATGTTAAAAAACTTGTTGAAAACGTAATATTGATCGACATTGCAAAATACAGGTTTACAAACGAAAAAATACTAAGCATTTGTCGTGACTAAAAACACGAGTCGCAATTTTGAAATTTGAGTCGAGAAAAAGCGAGTTGAATTGAAAAAAAAAAAAAAACTGAGTCAAGTTTTAAAAAAACGTGATCGAGAAAGAGAAAACGCTGACCAGTTTGTTGTCAATCGATGTCTTCGCTTTACCCAAACAACATCCAAAGCGGTGGTTCGTAGGCTACAAAATATTGTAGAGTTGCAGGCTCGGAAATGCAGCTTCTAGTTCAGGGTCATATGAAAGCTGGGAATTCCCATTTTGGCGCCTTGACGGGTACGACACGACAATTGCAACTCTGTTGTTAAGACTTACGGTTGTTTGGAAAGAGGGAAGTTCACCCTTTCTGCGTTAAATATGACTGGAACCCACCAGGGACACCCCGGCAACGACAGTTTTCTGTGAAATATCTGTTCGAAGGAGCAAATATAGCCTAGAAATTTCTGTACTAAACCTTTCCTTTCCACTCATCTAAGATATTCTTAATTTTTCTATTAGCTTCCCTATGATTTTCGGAGTTGGATTTTTCACATTTTCTCCCTAAGAACTGGCGATTATTGGTAAAAAAAGATCACCTAAAAATTTCGATATAAAGGAAAGTCGTCCCCTAATATTTTCTAATGAAAGTATGGTGACTTTCGCAGTTTCGGCAAGAATCGCCGGGATAGCCATAACGTTCGAGACGGCCAAAGTTCCCCTAAAACACCCGAACTGATAAATAATTTTTAGGGCAGTTCAAATTAACGAAACAGACATAGAGAAATTCACTTTAGACATTTATGACTACGTTTGTAAAGATTCGATTGGTCGTTAGGTACCCCTAAACACTGGTTCAACGAACTATCAGTGGGTCTCAAGAGCTATCTAAAACAGCCTAGGTTAAATCACAACTCTCAGAGATAAAAATAGCAAAGCCAAGACATAACCTTCCACGCAAGGGGCGAAAAGCATTACTGACAGAATTACAGCAAAACACTGATATCAACCTTTAAGAAGCGGACAAGGGAAGCATACCCTGGGTGCCAGAGACTTTTCTAGCGCGGTTTCCGGAATCTGGCAAGTCTTTATAGTGACACTCGGCCTCTTCGACGAAGATGTGTCGACCTTCGGCCAACACCGAAAATTACCGCCGCACGCGAGAAAAACCTCTGGTACCCAGGGTAAGGGAAGCACTACAGTAGTCATGAACAAAACTGACAAAATAGGAGAGGATAAAAATCGTTGACTTACATAACTTCAGACCTCTCGTTGAACCAATGGTGAAAGAAACGCACAGCAAGGTCTTTTGCCTAATTACTGATCTTAAAACACCGTGAAGACCGTGAAAAACACATTAATGACATGACAAGAAAATGCCAAACACCTAATCAAACACCGAATTCACCTAGAATACCAGAGTTCTACACTCTAACGAAAATTCACAAGCCAACCATGTCAACCATAGACAGGCTAATAATCTCCGGCCGCGAAGGGCAACAGAGAGACAAACGGTTTTTTTTTTATTATGAATTTTTTTTTCCTTTTTTGGAATGAATTTTTTCAATCGAAATTAAGTGTCCCTTTTTTAATCAAAAGGAATTATGCAAATAGTGTTTTGATTTTAATAGTTTTTTAAGTGAAATTGATTGTAAGAATAATAATAATAATA
>JBBMOI010000004.1:23612500-23665000 GCA_038088405.1 Porites divaricata
TTTCTTTAACTGAGAAGTTTATGATCTGCTTATAATAAATAAGTGCAGATGTCTATTTCTTACAAAAAGCAAATAAAACGGAATTTTCACAATTGCAATGAAATAAAATACAATTTAGATGTTCTAACATAACATAAAATGTTATGTTATGTCATGTTAGAACATTAAGCCTGGCAGATAGTCAGGCTCTTCATTTGCTTTTAATGCATTCACAGAATGTTAATTGAATTACTACAGCACAAATAAACCTTAGACATGAAAAAATGCAAATAAGCTTTTACATCAACCAGTTCCATTTATGAGATAATTCTATGTTCTTAGAAACAGTCTGTTTTTTTTTTTTTTATTCTGTACACTTTTCTTCACTTGGTTTCTTTTATTTGTATATATTTATTTTAGGAATGTCAGGTAAATTGTTTTAAAGCCTGTGGAATAGTTACTTTGTAGTAAACATCGGGTGACACGCGACTCCTCTGGCTACTTTACGTAGAAAACGAAGCAAAATTTGAATCTTCCTTACACTTAATTTATCCTTTTTCCCCATTTATTTATGCCCAACGACTTCTTTAATAAAAAAAAAGGACAGGGGTAAAAACAGAACAATTGAAGATACTTACTTGACTTCACATGAACAAGGGTAACAAAAATCTCGCGGATTTCTTGATTGCGCTATTTGCCAGTTAATTTGTTTTTTACAGTGAGGGGCAATCTTTTTTCCTTCATGGCCAGGATAAGGATACGGACAGTTTTACCCGGCCGCCAGTATAACTATACCGAGACTGTGCTTACAGACAAGGCAAACCACCATCTTTTCTACTTATTCATGCGAACAATTAAACTTTCCCGCCCTTGCCAAAATTAGGTCATATTCGGTGACCTTCGTAGGTGAAAGGTTACAGCTTCTTAGAGGGTTCTTTACTTGGACAACGCACTTATTTAGAGGAAAAAAAATTGTCTTAACCGCGCGAGGAAGCACAAGCAATATATGCCATTCCGGCAAAGGAACACTTCGCAGGTGCATGTGCCATTTTGGTTGTTTGCCAGTAGCGTAAACTGCTATTTAGGTGGTCAGTGGGCTGTGGACCGCTTTGAAGAAGTTTAAGTCTAAGTTTGTAATCTAAGCGGGGCAGCTGTGACGTGCTAAGTATCGCAACTTTCAACCCTCGGTTTCAGACGAAACTGGATGACCGCTAAATATCTGAGAATGATTCAGTAGCTGAAGAATGGAACTATACATAGTTGTTTGCTGTTTTGACAACTTATTTTCTATAATTATTATTTTATGTAACAGCTGAGGACACGTTTGAATAGCAGCAAACAGCTAAGCTCGATAGGGGTTCCTTGATGCCTTGATCAGCCAAGGTTTCTGAGACATTATGTTCAATATCCTGTTAAGTTAAAGATGAAATAATTATTGTAATGCGAATTGAGCTTCGGCTAACGAAAAAAAAAAAAACTATAAAACTGTACAATACTGCTCCAACAGGTGACATTTGAAAGGGTTACGAATTCCGCATTCCGGATTCCTGATTCCAGATTCGGCAGCACTAAAACAAGGAATCCGGATTCCGGAAACGGAAACGGAATACGGAATACGGAATCAAATATCAATGATAGAAAATTAAAGAATTTCACATTGCATAATTTAGTACAATCCAAAGAGAATTGTTTTAGTATATATTCTTGTTAATGTGTCTTGATAAGGGTTTGCCGTAGTGTGGGTTATAGCACTGCAAGGCCGATGAAAGTAATTTTACGATTAATTTTTATTCACGAGTCTATGGGTTCGATAATACGGTTAAATATTGCCTTTGTAGATAAATGTCAAGAATAGTAGTAGTTGGCCTCAGACCACACCACGTGATTGTCCCCAACTGAATGCTCAACACATGACCGACCCGTGACATGACCACAGTTCCGGTGTTTTAGCAATAAGTTCAACTTTTTCGCCAAGCTGAATACTGATGGAATTCTGGTGTACCAGTAATTGAGTTTACGTTGACGTCCGTATTTTTGTTGAAGAGGCTTATTAAACATGGTGCATTGTTTTGATGTAATCAGTTGCGGAATCAAGCAAATGCATGGACAATTCTCTGTTCTCTCTTGACTCCACAATGCCATGGTTCTCTTGACTAAGTTGTCTTGATAAATAAAGCTGAACGCTGTTGAAAACAACCCAGAAAAGACACTCAAGAAAAACTTGACGGCGACGCCTTTCAGTTATATAAACGACGCCTCTGTCAATTTAAACGAAGTCTGTCTCCATATAACTTACCTTTTTCTTAAGGAACTAGTTTTTGCCATTGCCGTTTTTCTCCTCGCTTTGCTGTCCCATTGCCGGAAGTGGTATCAAGAATTTTTTCACAGGAATCGACTCCTCTAGTGATACAGCAGTCTCCTCTACTCAGCTAATTTATTCATTTATGTGTTTTTTTTACCTGTTTAGTTATTTTATTGTCATTGCTAACATTTTTTTTTTTCAAATCGATTGCTTGGAACCTTCTTTCACGGATTCCGTATTCCGTTTCCGTTTCCGTGATTTCGTTTCCATGTTTTAGTGCTGCCGTTCCAGATTCCTTACATTCCACAAACCCTACAAAAACATGGCGGACATTGAGTTCATGTTCTACCGTCTTCTACCCCTTCTTCGTTGGGTTAGAACCATAGCCGCATGGAAAACAGTGATTTAAAGTATGCAGTCTTTAGGAATGGATAACTTTCGAGTGGCATTTACCCGATTTCTCGCTTTCTATTCTGACAATCCTTCTGGACTTCGCGATGAAGAAACGCCGGCGAAATGGCCAAGTAAGGCAAGTTTCGTCACTCACCCCTCGACCGAAACTGAATGGCCGCCAAAACTTTTAACACGATTCAGTAGCTGAAGGATTGAACTACACAGTGATATGCAGGAGAGCCAGTAAGTGTGAGCCACTTTTGAGATTTAATCCACTGAATTTGGCTAAAATCGCATGTTTCGCGAAATGAGTCAAAGGGGCTAAGTGTGTTTCCTCAGATTTTCTAAACGAAAAGGTGTCGATGATTCTGACCTGTATAATTTTAAAGATGAAGGCTCAATTAAAATAACCAGTAAATTGGAAGCTTTGGGTCGCACTCTTTTATCCGGAACAATCAGTTGAATTTTGACAGAATTCGCATATTTCACAAGCATCTCTGGCTCTCATGTGGTGCCGAAAGAAAATTCGCTAAAAAAATTTTACGGAACCGAATTTCTCCAACCTAGTTTCATATTTGTTATATACTTATTAAAAGAAGTCTACAGAAAAATTATGAGCGAAATCTATTTGGTGGGCAAAACTCGATATGAGGATCTTACAGAGACTAGCTCTTAAATAAGATTCTTTACTTTAGCTTTGTTATCAACAAAAGATGTGTAGACAAACGGTTTCATGCCGTTATAGATGTGCGGTCTGTCACCCATTGCAGTTTCTCAAGTTCTCCACAACACGTCGGACCGTCCTGCAAATCAGAAGCCATTTCACGACGATAGAAAGAGCGATCAAATGGCAAAAGCATGTGACATTTACTGCGCTTTATGGACGATCATTTCGTCCCATGGCCATCTCCTCAGGGTCTTCTCTTTTTCTAACTGTTCAACTGGTCAGCGTTATCTCTTTCTCGACTCGCATTTTTTTCGACTCACATTTCAAAATTTCGATTCGTGTTTGTAGTCACGACATTAGCTTAGGATTTTTTCGTCAATGAACACATATTTTGCAAATCTCCACTCATATTTTTTATTGCGTTACATGCATTTTACAGTTTTCGACTTAAATGGCTTATTTCGACGTATATTATGTTTTCAACATGTTTTTACCATCGGTATTATTTTGTCTGCATCGGAACGCCATAGGGCCAGTTAAGAAATAAACTGATTACAAATAAAAGAGTACAATGTGCATTTGGATGTAATAAAGTCTAGTTACTGCTGCCCGTTCTTCAACCATACTGAAGCTTTCCCTCAATTAGACCAGTTATGTACTGACTTTTGCAAGCCTTGAGTAAGTGCATTTAATTACTACCTCAACGTAATGTCGTCTCGCTGACGTCTAAAAGGTTTTTCACATCGCTGATGTGGCGGAAGATTGGTGGTCATTCTTTTGTAACTTACTAATAAAAAAACGCCAAAAAATAATTTTCATCTTCAGCTCACATGTACTTTGATGGTATTTTGCTTTACCTGTCATGTGAAAGACAGATTTGAATCCTAAACCGAAGCGACCAACTTTCACGGGATCTTCCACTTTGATGCTATCACAGACTAATCGGATGCCTCTCCAGTCTTCTTCAGTAAATTTCGAGTTGTTGTAGGCATAAAGTGACGGACCCTATGTACAAGTAAAAGGATATAAGTTCCTTAATTCTTACAGTTATATTTGCATGCCTTTGGTACGATTTCTCAAGCACAATGGAACCTCTTCATAAGGAACATCTTAAGAACAGACAAAAGAGGCCGTGAAAAGAAGGGGGCCGTTTTAAAGATTTTGAAACAAGAGTAAATATGTCTGCCAGGACTGGAGCAAGGGCCCGCTAAGAAAATGTGGCCATTAACAGAGGAACCTCTACACTATAAAGCTTGTCAGATCACCATAAAGATATTAACTTCATCTAAAGTTTATGTGGTATGTGTTGTGAACTGCGGCGTAGGAAGTGGAATTGGCCAGGTGATTTACTCAGGAGAGGGAGCGAGAATCACTACATAAATGCACCGGGACAGCAGCACAAAGCAGGGCTAGTTGGACAGGTATCGTGATGTTCTCCTACGAAATTCATTAATTGGCGCTTTCGTCAGGATCAAGATTAAAACGAACTGAGAACATAGTACCTGAAATTTTGCCAGGTCCTCATTATAAAGCTCATCTGTTCCATAGCTGTGTTTGTCGTGCAGAAATTTGACTTGTGTGGCACCCGCATCTTCTGCATTTTGAATAAGTTCCTTGAATATAAAAAACAAAAGACACCACAACTAGTGTACAGAGCAATGCGTGGGTTTTATTCAGGAACCGTAAACAGCTAGTATAAACTTTAAGGTTAAGTAATTGAAATTCATGAAGTCCAATAAGAGGGAGGGCGATTGTAATTTTAGTCTAAACCTTCGCGAAAAGGCCGTAACATGCAAACCTACTTCCACATCTCCAGGCTAGGTGTTTTAAAAACAATGTATCAAATGAAAGATTCACCAGTGTCCGTGTTAGAGCTTTCATGGTAAAAGAGGCAGCAATACTTGTTTACAGCACTATAATTTTTCCATTACTTGATTATAGTGACATCGCCTGGAGCAATTTTAAAATACAACATGTGGTAGACTACAGCGTCAACAAACTAGATCTGTCTGGATGACCTTATCAGAGGATGGCCTTTCTTTCGAGAGGCGCGAAAATTTTTTAATGCACTTGAGCACCAGTCTTGCAAGGCTTGTCCTTTCTTATGAGAATAAGCCTTTACACTTCACCTTGCTACAAGACTAAGAATTTTGATCAGTTTCTTTTAGTAATTTGCTAGTCTAAGAGTGAAATACCAAAAAAAAAAATCCAACTTTACCTTCAAGACCTGTCCGTCGTCTGGGTATTCATCTAAGATTTTCCTTAATTGCTGGATCAGCGATGGTTGAATCAAGTCAAAATCTTCATCATCAGAATCCGCTTAATAAAATGAACATAAAAGCTGGTTAAATATGTTGTTAATATACCAAACGGCGTCATTGATTCAGAAGAAAATGGGGTGTTGGCGAATTATTGAGAGGCTCGTGTGATGAGAGATTGTTGATGTGGCTAGCTCGGTCGACTTGGACTAGATTGGGTAAAAACCGTATAGACTGGCATTAATAAACGGCCCATCGCAACATCCCACCATTAATTTAACTATTAGTTCATGCGTCAGCGTGCGCATATCGAGATATTGAGCACGTGGGGAAATTGGAGAGCACGATCGAGAGAGGCGTAAGATTTGCTCCAGGCGCAGCCGACTACAACTCTAGCCTCTTGAGTGCTCTCCAAACTTCCCAAGTGCTCAATATCTCGACTTACTTACTGATGAAGCATAAACTAATTGTCTTATAGCATCATCAAAGCGATCAATGCAGCAGTTAACTTAAAATTCTATTACTGTAGCGCACGCTCAAAGCAGTGCGCTTCAATGTCTACGTGACTATATTTTTTATCTCGCAGTTATGTTTTTATCCTGAAACTGAGAGAACGATTACTCTAAAAAAGATTGTTTAAAATCAACTTTGAGTTGCCGGAGAACTATTAATTTACTGAAAAACTATTTTGGAGAGAAACAACTTTGCAAGGAATGATTTTCACAAAGCCATAGCCCGCACAGCTCGCGGAGATGACAACAACAACATGACTCAACTCTTTTCCCTATTAACAAATTCAAAAGTTTTCTCTTACATTAACTTATAAAACATATGGTTAACACTTCATCATGTACTGCTGAGTTATGGATGCACTTGGGAGACGTCTTGAGAGGAATTTCTTATGCTAAGCTCACAACAACTTGATGAATAGTTTTATAGTCATCAGCGTGCTAAATTGGAATATGTAGCACGCTCGTCCTATTTAACTTGATTAGGCGAATTTTCTAACCTAGCTTATTATTCACTGGAGAAATTAGTTTACTGTTGTGTTTAAGGAGGGACGATAGGAAAAATTTTAAAAAGCAGCTAGCAACAACAACAATTTCAATTGTCCAGGCAAAACAAATTATTTAGGAACATTATTAAGGTCACTGTCACATTCCTGCCTTGCCAACTCTCAATATTCTCTCCAATAAATTTACATGAACTTCAACTTTTTTATGAAATTTCCAGTGTCGAGATATCTTTGTAAGTCTTTTAAATTTGTGTGTTGGTTGATAAGTATAACGGCCAGAAGAGTCTGATACCTACCCATATCACTTAAAGCTGGAACTTTGATTCCCTCTCAAGGGGATCATAAATTCATCTAAAAAAAATGACAGGACAAGACAAGCAGTTGACGGATTTGACATTTATAGCAACAACAAAAAAAGAGAGAGAGAGAAAGGAAAAAGAATAGAAATGAAATGAAATGAAACGGAAATGAACGAAGCAAAGCGACCTCACAATTTTCATGTAAATATACTTTTTAATGAGTTAGGACAATTATTTTATAGCCGCGCGAACGAGAAACGGATCATTATGGGTTATTTATACATCAAAAGACATTTTGGTTCTGGCACACAATTTTCTGGCACCAATCAGAAGCTAGAACGGCGGGGACCGTTTGGAACTGGTCTGGTAAGACGTTGTCCCCAGGGGCTCTTCTTGCCATTCTTTACTTTCCTTCGTGCCATATATTTTTCCGCCCGTTTAGACTTTTCCTCATCCCCACTATCTGCCCCTCGGTCTCCGAGGATGAACTCCAATCAAATGCCTAGGGTAAGCCCGGGGGCAGGGGGGGGGGGGGGGGGGGCTGGATGGTGGTGGTTTGGTTATTGAATTGAGAGGTAGATTTTCAAACGCCAGACCACGTTACAAGTTGTCGGGCCCGCAAGGTATTGGCCTAAAGAAGTCCGTCGAGAATGAAATCGACTCAATATCACATGTAAATCAAATCTTCCTTTACGTGTCAAGCGTAATTCCAAAACAACTTTCACGTGCGTGTAAAATTGGGGCAATCAAGATCATGAATTAATCACAAATAAATAAAACCATAAGTTAAGCCTAGTTCCACGAGAAAAAATAGCCCCCATAACGCTTTACGCGACCAAAGGATAGGGGAACCCACAGCAAACACCGAGGTATAAAATATTTGTATAGTATGTTTTCGTTTTTTTCTGATCTGATTTCGGTACAAAACTAGGAATACTACAGTGGAACCTCGATACAACGAAAGGCCAAGATCTTTTCGCTGTAACGACATCGAGGTTTTCGTTATTTCGAGAAACTTTTTCTAAGGTTTTACTATTTCTGAGGCAAAGAAAATCGTTTGTTATACCGAGGACTATGTCGAGGTTCAACTGTACGTACTAATCACGCTTACCATCGTGAAAACTACACAGTATAGTAGTAGGACTCGTGCCCTTTTCTGAAACTCAAGAAACAACGAAACTGCTTTCGAAACTGTTTTATGCGAAGGTGACCGCGTCCCGCATTTCAACCAGGGTTTTGTCTAAGCGGGCTGCCAAAAAAGGAACCATAAAAGTAAAGCTGTCTGTTTATGAGTGTATGATACCAAGAGTTATCAAGAGCATAGCCTTTAGATAACTGGATCCCAACACTTCCCGCAGTCCGAATATTGTATGTATCTTTCTATATCCTGTTTCTATATATTCCTGTAAAAGCCTACGTTCTTTAATATTGATAACCAGTTTTTTTTTTCTATTCATTAACGTTGGCGCACTGGAACCTAAACTTATGGAAAATTAGGTCCATGAAATATTACAGTACTCTAATCTGGATCTGTTTTCAAGTTGACCCTTTCAAAGATCTTGAAATGACGACAGGCCAAAACACAACCGAGATCGAACACCTCACATCTGTACCTGATCCTACGATCACTCCTTGTGGCAAAACATGACTGGCACATTTGCATAACCCATGAGTGTCGGTTAAAGAAACAAAAACAGAAAAACAAAAAGCAAGGAGTCTTTGATTGGAAACATTAGAGAAAATACTTGGGCATACAGGTAATCTGGAGACAGAGGGTAAAACGCTTTATTATAGTTTACTAAAAAAAAAAAAAAAAAACAAATCACACTGAAACAGGATATTCTACCAAAAATCTTCAAATCGACCGGGCAAATCTATCGATCGATCTTTGCGTCCTACGAAACGCATGCCTTGCATTATTTTGCGTCTTCGGAAATTTTTTTCAGATTTTTATGCGTCAGGGACGCAGGATGCAGAGGTAACAAAATCACTGGACAACTGAAAACCATCTCCCATCTAGCACGCAAGACAAATCTTTCGAGTTAGGACACAGCGCGAGCGGCCAGCTGAGCCATGGAACTTCCGCACATACAAACGATAAATCTTGCCTAATTGTGATAAATTAATTTGGAGCCTGAGTCACCAGTCTTGAAAATAAGACGTTTGAAATCCTATAAAAAGAGAACCCGGAACTATGTTTTATGAATACATTCTTAAAATGAGTTCCATCGCGTCAAACCTTCACAGCAAAGAGATCTAGCTGCGAATGCCGTCGCGTGAAGCAGGCCAGCCCCTTGAGGGTCCTTCAGCACTTGCAAGATTATAAATAGTTTGGCTTGATTTCCTTACCTTTTACTTCTTAAATTCCCTTCCAAGAAAGATATTCTCTCTACTTGAATTGTAACCAAAGAATGCAGCAAATTGTCTAATACACACTCTGATCAAACTGACCCTTTCCGCGAATGTTAAAGATTCCCGGAAACTGTCTGCATTTTTCCAATTTTAGATTTCCGAGAAACTTGGACCAGTTGCCAAAAAAATCCAATTTTGAGGGAGGGGTGTGTATATCATACGGAAATTTGTCAGTTTTGTACCTTTCAGTAATCTTTAATGACATAAAATTAGCATACAAGTATATGTAGTAACGTAAATGACTAAAAACGATCCAAGATAATTGAAAACAAAAAAACCAACCCTGTTATCTCCCAGTTTTGTCGTTTCCTCACCCTACAGCTCTCAAATCCCTGTTGCGTCACGCAATGCCATTTTTCATGGACGTGACTCATGAGAGTGACAACGCACATGGGCAGACATTAAAATTTCACGGTAATATATTTGAAACAGTAGAAATTATCATCAATGTTGTAATTAGCGTTGTTCTAAAATATTTTTTAAACAGCCCTTAGTTTATTTGTGTACGGTTTTTTGTTTGGCACGAACCGCAGGCTCGTGTGACGTCACTTGCAGTTTATTGTCTGGCAAATTTATTATCGTTGTGTGTGTCGATCCATCAGTCGTTTTTCCTCCCACAACAAAATGTTTTCTCCAAGGTATTCAACGATCCTTGCTTTCTTGACAACACTGTATTCTGTACAGCTATGGCATTGTTGTGTGGTTGCTGGTAAGTTATTCAAACATAAGCGAAAATACTCGTAATAAATCGTTAAAAGGGAAGCCGTTTCTCTTGAATTTTCTTCAAATTTTATTACATTCAGTCTTCATACCTTTGTTCTCACTAAAATGTGCCTCTCTCCTTCCCCAATGTTGAGCCACGCGTATTTTGGAGCTATGAGACGACTGTAATACCCAATCAACATTGGGGAAGGGGAAACGCACACAAGTGTTTCAAGATTTGTGGTGAGTGTTAATATTAATTGTAGCTTCGTACCGTTGCTCGTTAGCCAATGATGTTAAATAAAAATAAATCACTAAGAATTACAAGGAAAACTCGATAGTTTCTTTCAGAAGCTAATGGTAAAGTTAAGGTTTTTTAGCACCTTCTTCGACTTCTTTGAAATCAATGGATGGCGTTTTGCTGTGCTTAGTCATTAAATCCAGTCTAGCCTCGCTGACGATTTGACTCAAAAATTATCATAGCATGGTATCTGTAAAAATGGGATCTTGAACCACGATGAAATACCTCTTACATCTACCATAAGCAAACACACACTATACCCAAGGTTTTATCTCATTTTTACATTCCATAATTTCACGGCCTTGTCAAAACAGTGGAATGTCGTTAATACAGTCGCCAATAGGCCAAGTAAAATTGGCCGTATTAACAAGGGTTTTTTTACAAGAAAATGTATGGCAGTTTTTGCCAGGCGGCCAAATAAAGTGGCCATAATGACGAGGTGGCCATAAGGTAGGGTTTGGTAACTGTATATTATCATCACCATTATCATTATTGTTTATTATTATGCATTGAAAATGTTTCCTGCTCCCATTCCCTGGCCAATTCCAGCTGACCATTATTTGGAAGAAGCTATTTTTGGTGGGACACGCAGCAGGAACCAATAGAGTCATATGGTAGATTTCCCTGGCAGTGGCTAGGTAGCCCATCTGATAGTGTGCGATAAAATTTCAGAAATTGTGCGATATTTTCAGGATAGATTATGTGATAACATAGGACTATTATGCGATAAATAATTTTTTATGCAATTTTTTCAGGGCTAATTAACATTGTTTTACCAGGTTTCAAAGGAGAAAAATCACTTTAGTGTTGTTTAATAGGCCATTCGAATGTATAAGAATAAAACATCAATTTTAAAACAAAATAGTTAAATTTGTCCAATTTTCTTGACCCGGAAAAGAAAACAAACAGAAAGAGAGAAAAAGGACACTTGTTTAATGTTACATGACGCCCTTACACTGCTGACCACACTGCTTGTCAAAATCAAAATGGCTGCCCAGATACCGCAATCAAAGATTTCAGATGTCTTGAAAGGCTTTCGTTAGTGGTAAATTACCTTAAATAACATTAAGATTTGGAAAATTTGATTAAAGTTGGAACTTATTATTTACTTTACTTGAATTTTGCATTGTCTTACGAATTATGCAATTTTCGTCAAATTGTGCAATCAGATGTGATAATTGAGGTCAATTGTGCAAAATCTCACCATTGTGTAATATCAGGTGGCCTAGGTGAACTAAAGGGGTGTTAACATGAGAAAACTCCCACTGGCGCGAGGATGACTGTGATTTTGTATCATGTTTACATGATGATGAGTCATTTCATTAATCTCAGTTATTTGAAGATACACTTCATGTAGATAAAATACATGTGTGATTCAAAATTGCAATCATTTCGCATGTGCTACCCATTCCAGTCCACCTGCAGACTGATTTCACACCAAAATGGGTAGTTGTTTTGCATTTACATAAATATTTCGTTCCGGAGTGAAATTCTCGTTCCAGTACAACATAACCGGGTGGAATGCACACTGGGGTGACTCATGCCAGCATGACATTTTGTGGTGGTATCATGTAAACATAATATAGAGCCATGAGAGGGATTAACCGGAGTGAACTCACGCTGCCAGAAAGTGGTCCTGGTGTCATGTAAACTCTCCCTAAAACAAATGTTAAAAGAGTTAACAGCTTATATTCAATTACTTTAGATGATGAAATAGCTGAATTTCTCTATATAGTGACTAAAACTGCATGAACTGAAGAAATGCAGGAATACACTTTTTTGTTTTGGAGTATCTGAAAGAATAAAAGAAACCCCAGTTCAAATGCTTAGACTGGAACCAGGTAAAGATAATTGAAGATAGTCTACAAGAAGTTCAGGTGTTATTGTGTAAGAACACAAATAAATGATTAAACACAAACACAAATAAATGATTATTTAATGATTAAACCAAATGAATGATTAAGAAATCATCATTTGGCAGCTCTCGCATGAAATAAAGAATTGTGTAGACCTTTTAAAATCTTCCAAGATCAGTAATTCTTCATATCATATTAATAAACCCAGCCTTATTCAATTATTGTTGTTGGATATGCACCTAGTATTTTGGTACTATTTGTGAGCTACATGTAACAGACAGTGAAAATTATATGTTGGCCAATCAGAGTGAAGGAATTCAATTCCCTGCTCAATAACTATAGCGGGAATAGGGTATGTGGCATGGAAAAGTGTTAGTTGTGGTTTCTTGGTGGTATAAAAAGGCATAACAAGGCATGGCAAACAATACTAATTTTGTTAGTTGTTGCTAGATTATTCTTTTCGTTTTTGAATTTTTTGAGATAGATAAATGTAAAATATACAGTGGAGGGTCATGCAAGGATTGTGTTGAGCACTCTGGGGTAAGTTCTCTTCACCTTTAGCATTTAGACAGTCATAAGTGGGAAACAAAAAAATAATAATAACAACAATAACATTGGTGAAAAGAAACAAACCAACATAAGGCCCATTATCACTTCTCTATGATCTTCACCATAGTCAGTGAGTTTAATTATGCTGTGTTAATTTTTGAGTTTTTTATTTAATGCTGATGTTGTCATCGGAGGTTGCGCTTGACAGGCTACTACAATCATGGGCACTCATGTGTCTGGACCTCTGTTGAAAACCACACTGCCATATTGTTGCATTCACTGATGGATGTTCTCTTGGTATTCTCTCAGCTTTTAATAACTTACATTTGTATAACTGACTTTTAATATTCTTGTAACTCTTTGATCAAAGAATCTCTTGGTAAAACAGTGATGCTTCCTTGCCAAAACAGTGATGCTTCCTCCACCTTCTGCCGAGATGTTATATGGTCCCATGACCTCACTTACTTAATTAGTTCTTCAAGCATAAGCCATAACGGCCGATTTGTTCCATCTATTTCAAGGTCTTTAAAACCTTTGATGATGCACAGTGCGAGTTTTTGCCATTTGTACATCTCCCATAATAGATACACCTTGTTTGCGCTCCCCCCACCCCCAAAGTTTTGCATAACCTTTGTTTTTAATTTTGTTACGTACCGGAATAGCCAAGAGATGCCCGTGAACAAGGCATAAGTTAAAAGAATTCCCGAGTACGATATAAGGCACGCAACAAAAGTGTGACAACGAGTAGTTACCTATTTTAACTATTGTTTATTTAATTATACACTTTTATAGTTACTAAAGTAACTAGTAACTGTCTGTCCTGGCCATACAGGAACAACTGTCAACTCAACTGACTTGAGACATCAATGCTTGACTTTCTTGAATTTCACTGGATCCTTTCCACTCATTGGCTTTTCTGTGTTCTCAAACTCGTCGGGAAACTTCATCATGAACTCTTTTATCTTCTCTTTTCTGCTATCGTCTCTTTCTTTTCTCTTGATATAGCAATGTCTAAGGTTATAGCTCCTCCATAGTTATAGCAGTTGATTATAGCTTTCTCACAGTATAGCATCCATAACTGATAAGCTCAATCGGAAAACCCTCGGGCACACAACAACACCTTAATACTTGGAAGCCTAGTTTTATACTTTTTCTTTAAACATCTAGAACGTTCCATTACTATTTATAGTGTATTACAACATCTACTATTTGCGGAAACTGCTGAGTCACATTACAGATATTTCTGGAATATTACAGATTATAAGATAATTCTAGAAAAGTCTGGAATTGCATGACGGATAAACTAAAAGTAATTCTGATCCTCATACCAATTTATTGTCATGGGTACTACAGTAGTCCTGAGAGAAATTAAAGATAATGCAAAATTTTTGGCGGGGCAAACAAGGTGCATTATGGGAGATGGGAATTGGACCTCATTAGTGTGCGATTTGCAGAGATAACTCTTCACTCCATATCGGTTTTGAAAGAAACTGCATTCTGATTGTGAAAATGTATTCTGATACAAGTTCTTTTTTAGTGTGCATATTGTGAAAAGAAGAAAGTATGCATGGAGTTTGATTTGGTCAAGGACACTTTAAACAAAGCTTGCGAGGGTCAGGACTGGAAATATGAACAGTGTGTTGGTGAGTAGAGTGATTTGGAATATCATCATAATCTTTAATTGTAGTCTAAAACTCAGTGGCACCTTTAGTTTAGAAGAGGGAGAGGGTTTGGGAGAAGTGGCTCGCAGTAAAGGAGGGCATTGAGCATTATGGTTTATCTGGCCTTAATGAGTCATTTTTCGTTTTTTTTTGTTGCTGTTGAGTTATGCGGGTTTGTTCTTCCTGGTTTTATTCGCTGTTGTCGCGTTTCCACTAGCGCTTTCCACTCAACCAATATAATTCAAACCCGTTCGACGATCCCCAATCATATACTGCCTGTAAACATTTTCAATAATGAATACCGGACAATATGGGGACTGGATTTGCGAACGTGAATGTTCCATGTCGATAGTGTGAGCAGGCGAATGGTACCGTAAATTGTTGTTTGTTATAGTGAATCAAAAACAAGGGAAACCTTTGCATCTATTCCCCTCTCCTGCCCGTTCTTCAACCATACTGTAGCTTTCCCTCAATTAGACCAGTTATGTACTGACTTTTGCAAGCCTTGAGTAAGTCGCATTTAACTACTACCTCAACGTAATTTCGTCTCACTGACTTCCAAAAGGTTTTTCACATCGCTGATGTGGCGGAAGATTGGTGGTCATTCTTTTGTAACTTACTAATAAAAAAACGCCAAAAAATAATTTTCCTCTTCGGCTCACATGTACTTTGATGGTACTTTGCTTTACCTGTCATGTGAAAGACAGATTTAAATCCCAAACCGAAGCGACCAACTTTCACGGGATCTTCCACTTTGATGAGCCAAGGAAAACGTTTTCCGTTTAGAATAGAGTTAGAAAAGTGATACAACCGGGGTGGGGGGGGGGGGGGGGGGGGGGGGGAGAGACGAGGTCTGAGACCGAGAAACGATGTTCTCACAACTTGCAAAGGGGTCAACCTGAGTGATGGTCAGCGGATAATTGCACTATTTTTTCCACAGTAAATATTTTTAGACTTTTTAGAAGCAGGAATCAGAAATGCTTAAAAAATTGAAAAAAATAATATCATGCATCTTTGTTTTTCTTGCATATCGTATTTGTCTTTCGGTACTGAAATTGCGGGGGAAACTAAAACGCAACCGCGTTACATCTTAACCAACAACAACGCGCTCAATTGTTTTATAGGTTTCATCGTTTTTGTCGGGCAAGGATAACTTGATGCTGATAAAAAATTACTGGAGAAAGTGTCAATTTTATCGGAAGCAAGTATATTCAGAGAGCTATATAAATATGAGCAGCTTACAGCTCTACATATATAATAGTGAGAAACAGTCCCGCCTTCGACCGCCATGTTTTTGTTTCTTCTCAAGACCGTTGATCTATGGATTTTGGACGTAATGCGCATGATCAGTAAACAAATCCGCTGGCAAGACCCTTGCTGATTGCTTTGCAAGTTGTGATTTCATTTAAGAGAATTTATGGGAAGTAGCTCCCCCCCCCCCCCCCCCCCCCCTGGATACAACCTTAATATTTACGTCTGCTATCTTTAAATTTACAGTGACGGGAAAAGTTCTTCTCATTGCCCTTCCTGTGACTGGTTTTGTAGTGTTGGTAGCTTTGATTTGCTTCGTCTACTGTTGCTGCTGTAGAAGAAAAAGAAACAGTAGGTAAGTGGCAGCATTTTTAGGGTTAAATCGTTGATTTGTTGTTTGCCTTGCTTTTTAAGAAAGGTCGATTGCCTCGTTCCCAGACGTCTCCCTTCCGTTGTAAATTTACGCGTATGGAAAGGCGGCAAGAGGAAAACGCGCGAGCCGGCCGCCTCCAGTTACCCCCTCGCTTTTGATTTCCACAGAAATGCGAAAAACGAAGCGCCTGAGGAAAGGCCGGTTTACCGCTTTTTAACTTCCTTGTTAACAGCCTAAAGCTAGACAAACTTTCAGTACAGGGAGATGCAATGTTCTCTAGCCAGCGTCGGACGTAACTGTTCTCAGACGGGCAGTCGAACCGGCTCTTCTTCATTTCAACACTGACTAAAAGTAGCTTAGTTACATCAGAAGCCCATAACCTGGAGTACTTAGCCGATGCAAAAGAGTTTTCACAGACCAGTTTATTTTAGCATCATTTTCGTGTTTTTTTTTTTTTGTTTGTTTTCGTTTTTCCCCCGAAAACACGGACACGTTCCGTATATGTGCGCATCCACAATGACGCAGTGATTAACCATTTTAAGTGTCCGTGAATCGAGATGTATGATGTACTGGAAAACTGTTCTGCTGTGAATCGTGATTGCACTCCGTGAAACCTGAACTGCCAAAATCCTCGAATGTTTCGACATGGACATTGAAGATCAATCGAATAAAAAAAATCACTAATTTGGCCAAACGACCTTAACTACTGAGCATGTGTTGGCTTGATTTAACTTCACTTTCATGTCTTTTGATGTAAATTCACAATGGAAGCACTTTGTTTTACAAATTGGGACTGACGTAACATTTGACATTTTGTACAACCTCTGTTTTTAAGAAGCGTGAAAACGTAAATATTTGTTTTGTGACTCGTGAAAAGCAAAATTCTTGTTCGTGAACTCGTGATGGGAACCTCCCACCCCTCTTGCCCCCCTCCCCTCTAAATCAGTGTGCTGAAGTTTTCCACTTACATTATTTTTTAATGTGAAAAATACGATCTTATGAAATATTTGTTTCAATCCAGTAAAGATGCAAAGAAAGATGCTAAGTTACGTAAGCAGCGAAAGGAATTGAGTGAAAAACATAAAGAACGGTATGCGTATGCTTAAAAAAATGCTAATAAAATTAATTAGAATATGATAGATTAACAATGTAAATGTGTGGAATTGCACTTACAATGTAACTGCTGTACAGGCGTTTAAGTCAAATAGTTTCAAAAAGTGATTCAGCTTACAACATTATTACAAAACCCAACTGGCAGGAGATAAACTAGGTGGTTATTTTTCACTGAATGGTCGAGAAAGTGAACTCGAGACCACCGGGAAACGAATCCAGCCAGCGACACTGGAACTCGATCGGGATCTCCCAATTCCCCACTCCGGAAACAATAAGAGAAATTTGTAAAAGCTTTTTGAGCAACGATTTCTGGGATAGTTTGGGTGCACAACGGACACTTATGATTGGTTAATGGTGACCACAAACATCAACGACCAATCATAACTGACTTTTGCCCACCCAAACGATCCCAGAGATCACTGCTCTCAAAGCTTGTACCCATTCCCGTTAGAGTCTTTGAAGTAGGGAATTGCTTGTCCTAAGCACTTACCATTCGGCCACGGCCACAACGTTTTATGTCTGTGCAGAGGTTGTTGTTGTTGTTGTCTTTGCTATTGTTTCTTATCAACTGCTACATTGCAATTGCTTTTTGGCGTTCTCGTTGCCGTCGCCGTCGCCTTCGATAAAAACTTTTATCAATAAATTTATTCCAGTAGTTAATCATCGGTCCATTCAAGTAAATTCACCACGTGGCGATGAATTCGATCAGAGGGAGTTAACAGGCAAAAATAAAAATACATAGGAAACAGGACTTTAAAGAACATTGCTGCCCTTCGCAAGCGCGCTAGAGTGAGATATTGGAAAGGACTGCTTTTATTAACCAAGCCACCGTGAGCGACTTGACACGAGACAAGAACACTGATCGTTTATATAATACCTTTACGTTATATCAACAGATATAAACTAAGGAATATTTTAAAATTATGTTTAATTCTCTTCATATCTTTTTGCACTAGAATAAATAAACGAGTTACCATGTTAAATTCCAAGATAGAGCAGAAGGTCAAACAGTTTTACCGAGGATGTGAAGACATTTTAAACTCTGTAATTACCTCTGATACTCGGCTCATTTAGTGATACTCGCGTCTCATTTCCAGGTGATCTGTGACGTCACTGCGGGGGCCTGGGGAAAGAAATTTTAATGCCGTATCCCATAAACCAAAGCTGACGGGAACAGACTGAATTGAATTGAATTGGTGCGCACGTTGGTTTATGGGATACGGCATTAAAATTTCTTTCCCCAGGCCCCCGCCCCCCGCAATGACGTCACAGATCACCTGGTTAGGGTTAATACTCATCTCCATACTCCAAAATGACGTTGACACATTATGATTCGTACGCAAAGTAATTTTGTACAGAAGAAGGAACCTCATCGACTATCAATACTGATCAGGATTAAACCCTGAGAATAGTTATTAGGGTTAAGCACTGATTAGGGTTAATAGTGATAACGGTTAAGTACTGATTAGGGTTAAGCCCTGAGCATAGTGATTAGGGCTAAACACTGACTCGATAAACGGTTAGCTTCTATTTGGGCTTAGGGTTGGTGCGATATTTTTTTAAATCAAACAGTCTCTCGTCAGAAAATCCTCAATGGCGTAGTGGTGTAGGTGATGGAATGTAGATTCTACGCTCCGGGTTCGATTCCTACTAACGCTCTTCTGAATTTCTTTTTTCCTTAAAAATTGAAGAGACTTGGACTTTCATGAACATTTCTCAAGCAGAAATTTCATGTAGGAAAAGGGAAATGTCTCAGAATGTCTTGTGAAGGGTTTGTGTCAGTTTGGAGTATGGAGATGAGTGCTTACCCTCATTTAGTGGTTTCCTCCTGTCTATTATAGCGAAAAAGAAAGACGCGAAAAGCGTGATGAGATCAGAAAGAAGTATGGTAAGTACTGATACTAAATTATTCACAAGCAGTTCAAGTGGGCTTGTGACGTCAGAAAAACTTATGAATTTACACTTTGAAAAATCATGAAGTATGCTTTTCAGAATTTTTGCCTTAACACAAAACCTTAAGAAACCACTTTTGATACGGGCTTTGAAGAACGGTTCCTCTTTATACATACCAGTATGAGAGTTTTCGCTTTGTTTGTTTTTTTTTTTTGGAGGGGGGCGGGGGGGGGGGGTAAGGTGGGGGGTTGGGCCAGGGCTGCTTGGGGTGCTAATTTTAGGGATAATTCAACAGCGATAAACTACCAATTGTTATTTTTGATTTCATTGTCCTTTCTAAGATGTACTAGACTTTGCCCACAAATTGTCGTACATCCCAATCAATTCTCAGACTTTCGCGAATCCCGAGCGCATCGTGTACACTTAAACTCTAGTTGAGTTCCAACATGGATTCTGTCGAACAGCTGCAGTGACAACAAGTGGATTTCATTTATGTATTAACATGAGAGTATGTTATGCCTTCTTGTGCAGGTCTTACAACGGCATAAAGACTGCGTCCAAGAAACGACGAAGACGTGGCTGGAATCGCCTTTTACATAAACCGGTAGTCAAGAACGCATAACGCAACTAAATAGAAGACCCTTTTTTTGGAAGCGTGTGTTAATGAAGTGACGAAAGTGTATTTTCTGCCCCAAGAACAAGTTATTTTAAAAAGCGTTTTATTTTTTTTGGAGTCTAAGGTTCTTAACTCTTTTTAAAGATTTTATGGCTTTAGCATTTTTTTCCTGAATCTGTAGACAGCATACAGAGAACTTTTACATGCCTTCTGCATGATTTTAGAGAGTACTGTACCATGGCCATCATTACACGGACGGTGCAAACAGTAACACTGAAACACTGTACGTAGGGTTGTCATAAATAAAGTCTATGCCCATTGCTAATAATATAATAATGACTACTAATTAACTTTTGTAGTAGCACATTTAGGTTAATCGTCTACTGATTAACCTTCTGTAGCTAGTTATTAGGGAGCTTAAGCAACGACGACGCTCACGTCAACAAAAACGGCAAAAAAGCCATAGGCGTAGGTTTAGATTGACAGAACAACAACCCTGCATGTGCATCACGCTCTTTCCTGCCTTTTTTGCCGTCACTGCACGTCCATGACGTGAAAATGCAAAATTTCACGTTTTGTGGAGGACGTCAAATCTAGACAGCAACTTTCTGAACTTTGATAGAATCTTTTAGAATTCAACTCTAAAAAAATTTCCAACATTTGACGAATTGAACGAGATGGAATAAGCGCGGTAAAGTTTGAAGCAGCGCGGCTTCACTTTTCATTTGGCGTTTTCGTAGCCGTCGCTGTCGTTGTCCCTCACGCTCCCTGTTCACGTGATACAAAACCGCCATGCTGGAGAGAAAGAGATGCACTGGGACAAGACAAACAAAGGAAATGACCATTTTTTTTTTTAATGAATTGATTTCTCTCTTCATCCCGTCCTAGTGTGCCCCTTTCTCTTTAGCATTATGGTGGTTTTGTATCACGTGGATGACTAGCTGCAGAAGGGCCTATTGTCATTTGGAATTGTCACGGCAACAGACCCAACCAACAAGTGGCGTCGCCGTCGGAACTGAACTCGAGCCATTTGTTAGAAGGCAAGTGCGCTCGTGTACACCTGCATCACCCTTGCTCCATAAATGCGTTCACACGAGTCAGTTATTCAAAAGTTTTTAAACGCATCCAAACTTAAGTGTTTCGTTCACACGTGAATGATGGAAACGATCCTTTTTATTACAGGTTTGCACAAAGGCCCGTACGCAGAGCTGAATATTATAATTATTCTCGTGTGGACAGCATTAAACGTGTAAGTTTGTTTGCGTTTAATTTAACTGATTCGTCTGGACGTGACATGGTCTAAAACAGATAGTATGCTACTGTGGCTGCTTAGGTCGCTTGAGGTTATGCTTGCGTATTCTAAGACAGAGCTCACTCTTGGTGCCCTTAAGACGTACTCCCCGGGAACTAGTATGAGCGCACGCTTTTTTCAAGTACCCACGCCAGATTTCGGGCAAGGTAGGGTGTGGACTCCTGAGTACAAGGTCGTAGGCACTGAAATGGGCGCCACGCACACGTTCTCTTTTAGTTCCGAGGTGGTCCGCTGCTTTTCATACCCATAACTCCCTACTTTGCTCATAATTTAAACATGGGTCTTAATTGCGAAGTGTATAAATTATTGTACACAGTTACGTAGCGGGTACTTGAGGTATCAACTAGTAGTCGCGTACCAGGAGTGAACGGTACCTTAAGTGTAACTACATGTAAGGCTTTAACGCCAGTCGGAAGGGAGCTTAAAGCAGCTGTGACGACGATGGCAGTGAAACGTCACTTGACATGACTTTTTTTTTCAAATTCTATCGCGTTTAAATTTCGCCTTGCTCAATAAGTTAAACGTAGGCCAATTTTCTTGGAGCTGATTGACTTGGACTCTATCCAAGTTCAAAAAATAATTGAGAATTCGTAATAGTGTGTTCACCATAGAATTAAGAAGTTGCATTTCACGTCGTGGACGTCCAGCGGAAGTCAAAGAAGTATTTGAAAAAGAGACAATTTTACGCTCCCGTGTCGTCGTTGTCGTTTTGTAAAGCTCTCTACTTACTGGATGATGTTTCGTCCTTCGAGGGTACGTTTAGACGTATTATACTTCCATTAGTCCAAATCGGAAAGAAGAGAGATGGCAAACGGGAGAAGAAGAGTGCCTATCGTAGGTTAAATGTGTATCAGAAGAATCTTGAACAGTTTCAAGTGAACTCTCGTTTGAATTATTGGTGTTTTGTAGCAGATTTGACGATATCTCTTCTTGAAGAAAAATGGAAAACATTTTTTGAAGGTTTCCAGCTATTCTTGGAATTTAAAATAATGCTTGTTTTTGGAAATAGGTAACTATTTTTATTTAATGATTCAATCTTCTTCGCCTTGGGTATTAAGCCTGTTTATAGCCGCTTTACTGCAATTACTGACAAAATGCCCAATAGACCTATTTTATACTTTAAAATCTCAGTAGAGTTATGTAGAATGAGCAAGTCCAGTATTTCGTCTTGCACTTGGGTACTGTGCGCGTTGTGCTATTTGCCTTGCATTTGGCTGTTACCCAAAAAGAAAATACAGTTGAACCCTGCTTTACGGACACCCGCCTGTGGCGGACACTTCGTTGATAATTTCGTACAGTTTTTTGCGCCTTGGGATCGAAAACGCTTAGTGTAACGAAATTTATTAAATCTTTACTCAAGAACATTACACCACTTGATATTGGCATAAGCGTAAGTTGTTTAAAGGGTTTTATTTTGTCCCTGGGGAAAACCCAAAGCAATAGTTGACCTGGAAAATAGCAACTGTTCAATTTTTATTAAAACGTAACTCCCGAACATACACTACTTGATATTTTACTTAGCTGCGACATAAACTTATGTTGTTCTCTTGATAAAAGTACATCGGTAAATCGGATGATAGACAACCCAATACCTAAACAAAAGTGTCCAGATTTATGATCGAAATTACAGACAACTAATTTGTCTGCTTTCTTAAATAATTACTCATCTGTCAGCCAAAGCTAAATTTTGAAGGTACTGATGAGGTCGAGAAGAGCCTTGAAGTCCCCTAATTATACTTTAACACAACTTTGCTTTAACAGCTTTAAGTAGAAGCTACACTATTAGACAGAAAGAAATCTCAAACAAAAAACAAAGGTATCCAAAAGAGCTCTTTTGCACATATTGATCAAAGTTGCCTCTAACTATAAATCTTTGAAATTCTTTTTTTTGGCAGCATCCAAGACACCGCAACAAAAAACAAAGATTCTAATGTATTTTACTTGCTAGTTCACTTGGCAACACGTTTAACGACCATTAATTAGAAGTCACTAAAACCTTAACGAAAATAACTAAAGAGTACGGTTGTCAATTTAGGTACAATAAGAATCGTTAAACAGTCCCCTATCTTCTACAATAAAGTACAAATTAAACCTTCTCGGGAAAACAGCTTTATTTGGGTTATAACCAATTAGTCGCCATTTTCAGTGATCCATCGTTATGATATCAACTAATCATTATACGCAATATATTGCTCAAAGGACTAATGCGTAACATCTTGCATTTAATGTCTAATAAACCTTAACTATTACTAAAATGTTACGTAAAAAGTATATAGATTGACATCTCGTTATGGCTCTTTTCCTACAAGACGTCTGTAACGCATCTTGAAAAGCTTGCTCCTGCTGATCGTCTCCATTGTGAAGACAATGTTGGACGAATCCTGATGTAAAACAAAGAAAGATAATTTTCTTATCCACAAATTAGTGTCCATTATATAACTGGTGGATTGTGAGAGTCACTCAACAGATGTCCAAGTCTTTGAAGTCCCTACTCCGTTCGGGAACAACAGCTAAAAAGCTCTAAAACCCTTCTTAAAAGAAATAGCGTATCCTACTAAACTAGTTCATATGTAACGTTTTCCCAGAATGTGATATCTGCTGTTTTTCAGCAGCTCAATGATTACTTCAAAAATTAGCTTGGTTAGCTGACGATTACCTTACGACACTCTGCTCCTAACAATTTGTAGAATCTCCGTCGCTGCGTCTAATGCCTGATGGGCGTCTTTTTCTGTGTAAACATCTTTTGGAATTTTTGGATAGTCCAGTCGATCAGGGTAGCGCATGCGCGTTGAATCACCTACACATCCCTCCAGCTGACTTGAAACAGTTACCAGTCGAGAGTCGTCTAGCATCAAGGAGTTCTGGACGAGGTTATGAACGTTGGTCTTAAAGGCATCTGACGCGTACTGCGCAGCCTTCAGCGCTTTTTCTGCGGCCTACAATCACATAAAAATCAGCCTTCCACGATAACATTGAAAAGGGAAACATGAAAGAAGTAGACTTTTATTGCTAATAAAATCACGTGTACGCTCAATAGTAAATACTTCAATTCATACCTGATGGCACTTAAAGCAGGCCCATTCGTAAGAAGCATTACCAGTATGAATGTCGTTCGCAACGGCTTCAAGGTCAGCTTCGGCCTGTCTAAACCAGCGCCTCGCCTGTCCTGGTTGGGGATTCCTTTCACAGAAGCTCGGAGGAACGTCCCAGGTTCGTGTTCCGTGTCCCCATGTTCCATAATGTCGATGGTATGTTTCTTGGTACTCTCGGCGGCGAGAACGGTACTCTCTTGCACGCGTCCCCCAAAAACCAAAGAAGGCACCATATGAACCACTACCGTAATGGTAACTTTCGCTCCTTTCGCGTTCACGTCTACCCCAACCTTCCCTTTCCAAACGTTCAATCTCGTTCTTTATGTGCTGGAAAACCTCGGTACAGAATTCCTCATTTCCTGGGTTTTTGTCCGGGTGCCATAATAGAAATAGTCGCTTGACAACTTGTCTTCTTCTGTCTTCTGAAAGCCCCCAAGCCTCTTCTAGTGTTTTGGTGATCTCTTGAAATATTTCATGTTTGCTATCCATATTTGTCCCTTGATCACCTGATGAAACGAGTGCAGCCGATGCTATCTCTTGAAAACGGTAAAATTTGTACAACTCAGTTGCTGGGACAACTTTTGGTGGTTTGTCGTTTCCAATGTTGATCTTGTAAGACTTTGTAATGAGACTGGTGTCAGGGTTTGAAACTTCCTCGATTATCACAGCATAAATGTAAGTAGCATCTCCATCTTCAAGTTTTAGACTTGGATCGTCTACTTCGTATCCAACGTATTCACCAGGTTTGAAATATGAAAAGGCTGCATTGAGAAGGTGTTGTTCGGCAATTGGAATAAAACTACCTGGTGGTGGAACGATCTCTCCTTCCTCCCCATCATAAGAATCGTCTTGGTGTATCTTCATCATGTCCAGAAAAGAGGAAATCTCTTCTGGTTGGCTTTGCAGCATCGGAGGAATGTACAGAGCCGCGTCTCTCAGGAGTCCATTACATGCTTCTGATATCACCTTGGCTAAATTCAGAGCTATTGCAGATGACGTTTTCTGTACATCGTCCACAGCATTGACATATACATTCCAAATCTCTTCACCAGACTTGCCCACCTTCTCCAAAACGTATGGCTTTTCCATTTCGCTTCCTGGAATTTTGATTCCTTTGTAGACTAGTTGAGTAACAATTTTACTCATTCCATGAATCTCGATACTTTGTAATCGGTTTTTGATAGTGGCAACGACACTCTCATCTACCTTTTCCTCGTATTCGCGGCTTGCGTGACGAATAAGTCTGATAATACCACGACAGAATTGCAGTGAATGAAGTGATCGTTTTAGCAAAACGGCTGCGCCAAGATCAAATCTATCGCCATTTTCGGAGAAATCAGTAAATTTTTCTATGACAACAGTGGACAACATTTGAGGCCGCAGGGCCTGGGGAAGGAGCATGATTAGATCCTTGTAATTTAAGCCCTTTTTACAATGCACCTTGGCTTTTGAAAGGTTCACCAGAAAGAGCTGATCAAACCCTTTAATGCGTTTACGGTAAAACGCGGCATCATCAAAGAGAAGCTCCGCTGATTTTGCCAACAAGACAGGCGGTGAAGGGTCATCATGTTTGTCAATAAATGGACGTGTGGCTGGCAGGCAAAGTGAGGACAAATTTTGGCCATCATCCGAACGATCTTGTAGTGTTTCAAAAATACCTCTTTCAGCTTTCAAAGCGCACATTTTCTCATTGGGATCTAGTTGTTTCTCCTTACATTTCAGTTTAAGCGTATCTAAGACAATAGCGAAGTGGGATACATTTGCTACAGTGGCACAGCCCAAATACTGAAGCAAGCCCTTGAACTGAACAAGCTCCGCTGGTACCCTATAGAGGTATGGCTGAATCTCAAATTCCTTGTTTAGTTCAACAACTATTTGGTCAACTCTTACGAGACGCCTGCCTTCTTCAACTAAAATACAGGGTATGTGTCTCAGTTGATTTTTTGCGAAAGGACTCGAGATAGCCTTAGCTTCCAAGAATCTGTAGATTTTCATCATGACTGACATTCTTGCCGCCATCTGATCCACAGTCAAGTCTTTGCCATTTTCTTTTTCCAAGTGCATCGACACAATTTGACAGTGGGATGTAACAAGCTTCACGGTTGGCTCTGGCAGAATTCCTAGCTTCTCCATTACTGCGTTAGAGTAGTGTTCCGCATCCCTCCAGTCAAGTGAATCGCGATCTGGATGTATCTGATACTGATATTCCTTCGGATTTGCCCATTGAGGAAGAAGAGTAGCCGTTGTCCAAACTATTTTGGCATGCTTTACTATTACAGAACCTCTGAAAGAAATATACGTTTGCTTACCGTCATTTCTTTCTCCGTACTGTCGATATATTGCTCGAAGTTTTGGCTTCACAGGGTCTGAAGGGACAAACTTGATATCACAGATATCTTGAAGAATGCCTTCCTCTAGAACATTACTTCTTCCGAACAGGTGTTCAACTAGGACTTTTGACTTGTACTTAGTCTTCTCCGTAGGCTGAGTAATGGATTCGTTTGCTATTTTCAGAGCGAACATCTTGAAGAGATCCTGAGAAACTTCATGAATCAATCCGATACTTTTCAAAAACGGCAACCATTCATCACCATCATCATCATCATCATCATCATCATCATCATCATCACCATCACCATCATCATCATCATCATCATCACCATTCATCTTATTTCTTTTGTAAAAAGGTTCTGGCGGAAACATGTCATCCGAAAGCAAAGCTTTGAACACCTTGTGCTCTGGATCATAATAAGAGGATGCCTTCACTAAGGTGCCCTCGATAGAAGGAATGATATTTGTAGTTTCTAGACAAGACAGCAATCGCTGCCTGTCATTCTTCTTAGCAGATATTTGGGGCAAAATTCTGTCACGGATGTGCTGAAGATGAACTAGCCTTGCTTCACTGCAGAAGAAATGAAAGAACTTCAAAATGAATTTGCAATACATATCAACCGAAGAGGGGGATTCAAATTCAAGAAATGTTTGCAACTTAGGAAGGCAAGACCAGGACGTCAGAAATACGGCATCACTCATGCCTTCTAAACTTCCATTCCTTTCCTTGGAACGTCTATAGGAACAACACAGACCCTGTTGTCATCTACACTCATGAGTCCCCCATGTATGGCTTGATAAAAGGGAAGTCTTCTTAAGGGTCTCTTATCTCCTGCTGACAGGTCTTTCACATTTTTGCTAAAATACTCCAAAATGGTGCGGCACTCAGATGCTTTCAACTTTCCATGAAGAGAGTACGGGTTTCTAGTGATCTTCGCGTTCAGTGCTTTCAGGAATAGTTTTGGTGAATTTATCTTGGCCACCAACCGACAAGCATATCGGTAGGAATTTGTTGGTGTGCATGAAGTACTTGTTGCTAACAAAACAAGCCCATTCAGTTCCGGCAAACTGAGCAACCGTAATATTTCAACAAGTTCCCTATTTGTGGTATCAAGGGACGGTAAATCAAGTACAGATTCAGACAGACTCAAGGGTAGCAAGTAGTGTTTGACCTCCACTCCAGACGGGCTTATTTCTTTTGGAACGGATGTCGTTTCTGTACATGGTAGAATGCACCATTTGGATAAAGGTTCGAGTACTGTTCGAATCATTCTGATTTCTTCCTCTTTACTTAGTGACTGTACCACCACGCGCTCCTTAACTGCCTGGTCGTTTTTTGACATCTCTTTTTGCTTTCTTTTCCACTTACATGTACTGACGGCATCGTCTATCGCTTTTGCTAGGAATTTCCACACTCTGTTAACCCAGTTACCATTTGGCTCTATAGCTTGATTTGGTTTCCATTTCACGTATTCTCCACTGTTAATGTACTCTTGCGGTAGCGTTCGATGTAAGTTGGCTGCGAAGCTGTTAACATCAAAACGTTTAAAAACTGATGCTTTTAGACTCTCTGCGTTACAAAAGATATGTGTCATAACATGGTCATGAACAAACATTTCTTTACACTGTGGAAGGATCCCGTGATGACGGAAAAGAAACTTGGGATCAATAGTGCTAAAGGCGTGCAGATGATTATCTTGTGTGACAAGTAATGGAAGGCCAGATAGCTTTTCCAGAAACGTTTGGCTGTCTTTACAATAGGTAAGTATTGTTGTCACAGTTTCAACATTCTTGAATGGGGTATCCCTGACGTCAACATGTAGTGATCCAACTTTGCACAGAGGTATCTCACCACTGAAAGACTTGTAAAACTCTATTACAGCAGAAGGGGAAACACAGCAAGAGTGTACATCTGAGTCTTGAGCCTCTTTGAATACCGACAAAGAAAAGGCCACAAGATTAAACCCAGTTTGAAGCAGAATTTCTTCGAATGAAGCCTTTTCTTCGTTTAAACGCTCTATTTCCTTTGCACTGAATCGTCGTGTTTGAGAAGCACTGAAACAATCATTTGTCCCGAGACAGTTAAAGAATGCTTTGTTCTTGCCATTCCCGGTTAGAGGAAGCCAGGCGAGTTGGCAAGTGGGAGTAGAGTCCTTTGAAGTGTCATCACGCAATACTGGAAGAAATCGTAAACACTTGCGGTCCATTTCTTGGTAGACAGATTTAACCAAAGCGGTCAAATAAGGATTGCCTTGAGCCATACAGGGAAACAGTCTCTCAAATATGTCTATATTAGTTGCCAACCAGTGTTTACTACAGCTGAGGGTAAATTCTTCTGAGGTATGCGTAACTGGCAGGTGATAATAGCTCCTTACTTTGTCGAGAAGTGTGAGATAACATGAAGCTATGGCATCACTCATCAAGACAATGTTCCAGTCACGTTTGTAGCCGCCACTTTCATTTCTCCAGAAGTTTGTTCTTGCCTCGTGGTCTAATGCAAAGTGACCATTAATATGCACTGGAAGATCCGTTTCGATAGGAAGCGGAAGGAAGCAGTACACCTTCTTCTTTCTTTCCACTGGCTCATTTTCAACGGATGTGCGTTGCAACAAGCAAGCTACACCACCTCGAGGAAGCATGCCAAGATCATGCTTTTGGTAAGCATCGATGATGCTCTCATTCACTTTGCTTTCAAAACCGATCTGCTGAACAATTAGCCACCTTTCCTTGTTGCCGTTACTATCCTCTAGGTTAAGAACATAGGAGCACGTTTTTACTGCAGCTTCTATAGGTGACTCGTTGCCACTTTGCTTCATTGACCTTCCAATATCTTTCACGTAAGTAGAAAAAGACTTTCTTACCAGTGAATCCTCCTCTGATATTTCAGCTTTGGCAAAGTACGAATTCACCACTTGTCCACTTTCGTCGATGTCACACAAAGTGATCTTTGTAACATTGTTAACAAACAGGAGAACTTCAAAAAGCTCTCCTTTTAATGATTCCATCATTTCTGACAATTTTTTAATTGTTACAGGGCGGTCAGATATTTTTGAACGGCTTGCCATCTCCTCAGTTCTTAGTGGAAACCGAAACATAGTAGAGTCTCGTAAGGGGAAATGATCGTCATTATAGCAGGAAAAAACATCTGGGAAGTTCCCTCTCAGCTTTGTTGTTTCCTTGAACATTCTTCCTGGTTCCCATTGATTGGCTTCTGGTACGTAAGTGCAATTTGGATCAAAAGCACACAAAACATCTCCAATCTCATCACCACTTGAGGCAAATGTAGGAACGTCAGTCAAGTGATAAACAGCGTTGAAACCCACGCCGTACTGTCCCGTTTTGTTGGGGTCATCGCCTTTGCTTCCTTCCCCAAGATTCTGTATCCCTTTGATATCCGCTTCAGTGAATGGCTTGTTATTGTACACGCATAATGCAGGACCCTGAAGTGGTTTCCATGAATCTTCAAAAACACGTTCAACTGGGTGTTGTCTTGGGTCTTTAATAAAACAGATTTCTGTTGCCCCTGCATCATCAGCATTTTGAAGAAGTTCTTTCAAAATTTCTTTTTCACATGGGTAGGTTTTAAGTAGGCGCTTTAATCGATTTGTCAGCTTTTCGTTTTGTCCAAACGGAATTCCAAATGCAAAGCGGCGCAGTGCTTCTGCACGGCGTGTTTTTACTCCCAAAGTAAGGCATACGGGATGGGGAATCATGCTGTTTGCATAGTAAACATCATTTTCATCAGAAATCCAGAGACAATCTTGAATGCAAAGTTTACTCGCAGGTTCCATTATACCTTGAGAGTCAGGAATATAAATTGTTTGTTGCTTGCCATCATCTCCATCACAATCTGTGAGGCACTCACCCAGTTGACAAGCCAGATGAACGGCAACTTGAAGATTTTTCCCCTTTAGTGCTGCGTCGTCAAACTTTGTTTTCATTTCTTCCAAAGAAGTGACGAAGTCGCTGGCCTCATAGAACTCTTTCACCCCAGCGCTTTTCATCAAGCTACCAAATGGTTTTGCGAGGTCATCCTGCAACTTATAGAGGTACGGACAGCAGTCGACAGGTAATTCGAAAGCAACATGTTTTGTATCAACAAATTCTCTTCCGGCAAGAATGAATTTTTTATCTTGAAAAATACTTTTCACTTGATTTTCGTTTATTTGTTCTTTATTTAAGGCTGCCTGCAAGTTCTTGTAAGCTTCTAAACAGACTACTTTCACTGTTTCAAATTGGTCTGAATTCAAGCTGAAGTCTGTTCTGGAGGCGAAGTCGAGTTGGGTAACTATGTGCTGAAGAGTGACACTTTTGTCCAACTGTAAGAACTTCTCAACGTTTAAAGGAACATAGAGGTCTACAATTGGTTCAGAACAGCAAACATGATACTTTATGCTTTGAAGATAACCTTCCTTAGCTGATACCAATTGTGCTCCTTTCTCAGGGCGCAAATTGTCTCCTTTCCAGAAAAGAGGAAAGCCTTCTGGTTTTTGGGCAACTGGAAGAAATTTGATTTTCAAAAGATTCTTATGGATTTCTTCTGGGACTTTGTCTTTAACGCCTAGGTAAAGCTTTCTTTCTAAGAGATTTGTCAAAGCTTTGGCGCGCTCTAAAGCTGCTTTACTACTTTCTTCGTTTAAAATGCTGACACTGTCTGCTCTTTCTTCAAGTAAAACCCAAGGGGGATCATCTCCCACCATTCCAAGCTGTTCAAGTTTAGCAAGTCGTACAAAATCGAGAAAGGTTTTGGTAGTCCCTGACAGAAACCTTTCATCTTTATCAAGAAAAAGCGAAGCTGCTGCCTTCTTTGGGTTAACAAGCTCGGAAGGGCGTTTAAGAGTTGTACCAGTGGGTGAAACTGGAATACAGGCATAGGCTTTAATCGATTCATCAAATTCTCCCTGTGAATCATCCAATGCAAACAAGACCAATTCGTCACGCATTTCGCTTGGTACAGAATAAATGTTTGGAAAAAACAGTTCAGTGAAAAACCTAATCTTGTCGAAGGTTTGAGCCTGGATCTTTTCCTCGAGACCGTACTTCACAAATGATTTGAATACATCTACTGGAAGGTCAATGACTACTTTATTTTCCTTGACCAGCATCTGCAGTACTGCAAACGACATGCCTCCAACACGTTGATCGTTACGAAAGTTTGGCTCCAGAAAGACCACTTGGTTGATGTCCACCCATCTTTTTCCATCTGAAAAAAGGCAAAAGCCTCCACTGGCAACTTTTTCATAGAATGAACGGGCAAGTGGCTCACAACATCGTTCTACGTCATGCTCCCTAGGCCACAAAGAGTGAAAAGAGTACAAATTGGCAGCTGCCTTCATGTCTTCCAGAAGATCTAGATAGGCCGCACAAAGGCAATCCTTCAAAAGAACATTGTTCCACTCAACCCCAACGCAGGTTTTGTCATCCTCGGTCTTCTCCTTCAAATGGCGTCTGCTCGAGTCTACTGCGAATGCTCCATTTATATGCACAGGTAGACCACTGTGAATTGGAAGTGGAAGGTAGCAAAACACTGTTCCATTGTGATGTGGTTTACCTCCAGCAGCTATACCGCCGGCAGGTTCTGGTACAAACGTCTCTCTCTCTTGAGATATCAACTGCACAGCCACTGCAGCTGCGGGAACGAGGCTTTTATCATTTACTGAAAATTCCAATGCTTGGCCTCGGCCCATTGACGATGAAACAAACCAAACTTCAGATACACTTTTTATTTCGCTTTTGTCTTCGAAAAAGGATCGTCCACATTCGGCAACGTTGCTTGTTATATCGACTGTATAGGCTGACTTCAGTAAATTACCATTGATGTCTTTGACACCCCTAACATGCTTTGCAACTTCTGATGATGCTCGTAGAACGTTGCACTGTTTTATGAGGTGCAGAACATCCGTGCTAACATTCCTTAAATGTCGTGAGAGGACGAGGGGTACAGTCAACTCTCTAATGATTCCTATTTTTGATAATGACTTGGTAACCTGAAACATCAGCTTAGGTTGTGTCTCTTCCGTTGATTCTCTAGGCAGATGGAATATACGTAGCTGACAGACATTTTGCGTAAATAAGAGCAAATTTTTGGCTCCACGCACGAAAATATCTAATAGCTCTCTCATTTGGTCGTTGTCGTAATGAACGGCTTTAATCTCACTTCTTATGGCTTGTTCCTTGGTTCTCAAAGGGAATCGAAAAAGGGTTCCTGGGAATGAGTTGTCAGGTTTGTTCAGATGCAGATCGCAACCAAAGATGCCATTGAAAGGTTTAAATTGGTTCCTAAACTTTCGCTTTTTCTCCGGGTTCTTGTTGACGTCTATTTTTATTCCTGGCTTGCTTTTTTTTCTGATGGCACTTCCAAGATAAAAGGTGTTGGGATCAAAAATTACAAAATAGTTTCTGCTAAGAAACATAGGAACGTCTGTCAGATTGTAGACTGTGTTAAAGCCAAGACCAAACTTTCCAATTTTTTCATTTTCTTGTTCTTTTGTGCCACCATTAAGTTTAACAATGTTTTCAAAATCCTCATTCCTAAACTCAGCGTCGTTGTAAACCCACAAAGCAGAACCTTGACATTCTTTCATTCCTTCGTCAATCAGACAGGTCATAGCATCTTCGTTAGTTCTTTCATCGTAAAGAAATCTGACCTCAGTGGCACCAGCATCGTCTGCGTTCTGAATTAGTTCCTTTGGCACAGAGAAGCCATCTGTGTATTCCTCCAGAAGTCTTTTTAATCTGCGAGTGAGTTTTTCCTCCTGACCAAACTCATCTCCTATCTCATCAGCCTCAAGCAATTGATTTCTACGCGTGCGAACCTGTAAAAGTTCCGCAGTACTGTGTGGGATGTTTGGATGCACGAAAAAGTAACCCGTTTCTTCTTCAGCAGATGTGCCATCTTCTAGCCACTCATGGTCACAGTACATGCAATCTTTAACTGGTGCAAGCCTCAAGTAGGAATCTTCTTCTACGTGCGTTGGAATAAGGACTTTTTCTTGAACTTCTGTAGGTAGTTGTTCTCCTCCTCTTGGTTTAATCTCGTTCAAGATGTCTACAGATAACTGCAGATCTCTTTTCACCTCTTTGTTCGGATACTCGTGTCCAGATTCATACTTCTTTTTCATCAGGTGAAGAACATGTACAAAAAACAGAGCATCGCAGTGCTCTCTCATTCCAAACTTCGAAAAAAAGTTTGCAAACTGCATCACCTCTGAGGGAAGCGAACAAATATACGGAGCAAGATCAATCGGAGGCCTTTTAGCAAGAACAACATCAGGAGAACAAAAACCATCTCCATTCCAAACCCAGCGCGAGTTTTCAATTCCCTGCAAAGCTTCTTTGATAACTTCAGGATCTGCGACCTGATTTAGGTGTGAGTAGATGTCCTTGACAATTGAAATAAAATATTCCTTTTCGTCCGGATTATAGTGAGTGACCACGGCTTTCAAATGTTGCACCACGTCCAATGAATCTGGCATTTTATCCCAGTCGAAACATTTTGCCAATTGACTTGAAGAATCCACTCTTACAATGGGCTTCACTGTTCCGATGAGATTAACTTTATCTTCACATGTAACTTCCGTGGGCTTATAAAAGTGGACTTTGCTAGTTTCGTTAGCTGAGTAAAGGCTTGCAGGAACACCGAAGGGCCTCACTTTCACTTCGGATACCCATGGAACGTCTCGCAAAAGTTGTGTCAACGTAACCCCTGAAATAGTTTGTTGAAGCTTCGTTGAGTAACTGTCTAAATACGAGAATATGGTTTCCGATTTTTGCTTTGCTTCCTCCAAATTTGACATTTGAGAGATCTTTCTGGCACTGCGGTAAAGATCTTCTGCGCTAATTTGTTTTTCACTCTTCATACCAAGTTTCTTTAGAACCACGAGGGCTGCGGGGTTGGTATACTGTTCACCAACTGGAAAAACATCTTCTTCGGCCAGCATTCGTTTTAACAACTCAACCCCGGGATCGAACAAGTCCATAGCTCTCGCCCGTCTATTTTCACTCGGTACAAATGGCAAATTTGCAAGCGCTTCTTCAAATCGGGCAACTTCACTGGCGTAAACTTGAAACCGCCCCATAACGAATCCCATAATCCTGTCGATCTCTCCGCTGGAATAATTCCCTTCTCTGACTTCTGGAAATACAACATCGAGAAAAAACTCCGTCGGCGATAAGCATCTGATGTCCAGCAGATGCGCCAACCTCTTCGAGTGATCATTTGCGACGTCAATGAGATCCCTGCGAGGAGGTACAGGATAAGAACCTTCTGGTGGTGCTGCACAAAGATCCTGCTCCCCAGAAACAAAAGTTTTGTTTAGCGTCTCAAACAACGGAAGGCTGCGGAGAAGCTGCTTTGCTTGGGGTTCTAGCGAAGATTCCTTTGAAAAGAACTTCCTTAAGGAACGTTTGCCCTCGTCTCTCAATGAATGCTTGTTTGATCCTACAAGCGATGAACAAGCTGACAGCCCCTTCAAGACACCATGTGGTGATGGCGGGTAAATAAATGCATTGAAGACAGCGGGGTGAAGGGTTAGGTAAGATGGACACTGTTGAATGATAACAAGACCAAGGTCTTTCAAAGATTGAATCAGCGTTTCATCGAGAAACTCATTGTGGAGACTTTTGACAACTATCTTAGACGGCTGTTGAAGTCTAGCAAGGCTGATTGGTACTTGTGACGTGTCATGGGGAATCAAGGGGAGACCTGAGAACCCGCGGAGCCCATCGTTCGTGGCGAAGTTTGTCCTTAAGTAATTCCATACTAGCTCAAGCCACTCCAATCCTGGATGGTTGTAGGAATCCCATCCATGATACCACAAAACTGTCTCACCATGCGACCACTCTGGTGGCAACGATTTTAAGAGAAGGGAAACCATGTCATCTTGCCAGACAAACTTCAGCTGGGTACATCCTATTTAAACAGTACAAGAAGTAATTGTTGTTACTTTCGCCCCCACGTAAAATTCACAGAACATTTAAAAACGTTTTAACAATGCTGTGCATGAAATCAAATGAAGAATGATCCTCGGAGTTGTGGAAATTTCAAGTGCCATGTAAGATATAAGGGCGAGTTTATCGTGCGAATGGTCGCCCGACGAGATTCTGTCCAACTTATTTTTTGACAGGCAATGACATCAGCGTTGCATGTTTTCCCTGGTAGATCTTAGGCAACGAATAATCACACCTAGCATACAGTTTTGAAAGTCCAGAAAACAATGCACTTTTCTGAGAATTCGATATCCATGTTAAAAGAATAGAGTTTCCTTGTAACAGGTTAACACTGCCATGCGTCAGTTGTTACAGTTTTTTTTCTATCCCCTTTATTTGATAAAAATAATTTATGTTCTTGTAATAATGTTCAACTGAAAGTGTAACAGCACGACTATTGCTTACAGAACTGATTCGGGCAGAGTGAAATATAATTTTCAGTCCCAGAACAATAGAATAACTTTGTGAGATTTTCTTGGCTGAAGTGTTGAAACAGCTGTAGACAAATTTCACGACATTTTCGTATCGTTCATACCTTTCTTTGCAACTTTCTCCATCATTTCCAAAAGGTTTCCGTCCAGGTTTTGATCCAGAAACTGATGGTCTAGACAAGGAAACATTTTTCTTGGATGATCTGGTGAGCAGACGTACACTGCTTCGTCACAAATTGAGGGGGATGCAAAGCATTTGAAGACACCACTGGATACTGGCAGTAGCTCCAGTCCAATTAGGTCTGCGAAGCTCTCGTCTATACAGTTTAGGATATACGCTAGAAGGTTCAACTTTTCCATTCGCGCAAGGTTCCTGTAGCTTGAAGGACTTTCCTTGAGGATTTGTCGTACCAACAGGGGAGTAATCTCTTTGATAACTGGATTATTGCGGACCGCGATAAATGCCTTTAACACGTAGTCAGGCAAGGTAGCGACATTTTGATGTGCTTCCAGCAACACGCTGATGAGCAGCTCCTTCGGCTGGTGTTCACCAAGTCTGTCCAAGATAGCGTCTTCCACTTTAAGCCACTTTCCTCCACTAGCCTTAGTGTATACGATATTTGCAGAGCACAAGATCTTGAGTAAGGGATTCTGCAATCTCTTCCATTTCTGGTCGATGGCATCGATATTAGGCCAAGCCCTACAGAATACAGCATTCAGAAAGTGTAATTAGTTGATGCACCATTTTTACCAAAAACTAGAACCATATGTCAATAATGAAAGCAACAGTTTTTGCTTATGTCGAACCACGGTGATACAAACCTGGTCAAACCCTGAATTTCAGGACGTGTTGAAATGGATCAGTCTATTTCGCTGCATGGGCGGCTAAAAAAGGTATTACATTCCAAAAATTAGACTGTAAGAGCCGAGGCAATCGAAGGAAAATATATTCTATATTCCAAGTGCTTAGTTGCACTTTCAACGAGAATGAGGCATACATTCCAAGGAGAACTATCTACAGTAATACTAATTTCTTGGCATTATGTCATTTTCTACGCCAATAAGGTGATTGAAATATCTTCTTTCATGGAAACATTTTAATCTTACCTGTAAACGGTCTCTTCTTGTATATTGTAGCTCTTCTCGTTGACTGCTTCTAGCAGCATCGATGCATATGCCCTGGGAAGAGCCTCTTCTAAGAGACACCTATTCCATAAGAGGGACTTGTCAGTTAGCTCCTGACTTTCCTGTTCTGCGTTTGGAGATTTGATATAACGTCTGTTCTGACTCAAAGCAAAGAAGCCATTCACATGAACCGGCAAACCTGTAAGGCTTGTCTTTTGTACTGGTAACGGTAGGAAGCAAAACACGTGACCTTGAATCTTTGGAGTACATTCGCGAAAGCTAGCCGGCAATGCCATGGCAACACCAACTAAGGGTAAGTAACTGAGGCTTTGATCTTTAGCCAGGGCTTGAAATTCAGAAGATATCTCCTCGCCACAAAAGTAGTTGGTTACCAGAAACGAATGGCTCTGTGCGGTTTCTGAGCCTTGAGAAAAGTGTACAGTCTCAACCGTCATCGGATAGGTTACTTGGACAGGATGGGGCAAAAGACTGCCAGTGGAGATCTTGCTGTTAAACTCCTTCCTCTTTTCTCGTACCAAATGAAGGCTGTCATCTGTGATTCGAACTTGAAACGTTTTTCTTGGTTTAGCGTCGTACTTCTCACGGACGTACAGCTCGATAGATTCCAGATGTTGCAAGAAAAGGAGGATCAAGTGTGCGTCAGCCATGAATCCTTCAAATAATGTGTGCACCTTTTCAGCGGAATAAAGAGTCTGAGAAAGGTCAGAGGGTCGGTGTCGTAGTGGAAAGCGAAATAGAGTACCGTTGTACCAGCCTCTTGAGAAAACATCATCTGCGCAGTCAAATATTCCCTTGTAAGGCGCAAACTGGTCTGGTATATTGTTTATGATGTCACGATCGTCAGTGATTTTCCAGGTATAACCTGTTCGTCGAATTTTCCCTTCGGTAAAGTACTCCTCGTGCGGGTCTATAACACCGATCTGTGAACCGCTTAATATACTCGGTAAATCTGAAGGTAAATAAAGGAAAAAGGAAATGGTATAATATCATAGAAGATAATTTAGTTGTTAATTTTTGTGCAAAATTTCAGTGTTAGTATGTGTGATCAAATAGTGACGAGTCAATTTCGTGAATAATTTTACGCGGGAAGGCAAGGGACATTATTGAAATGTGAGCAAAAGGCAAGTGAAACCATTCCTTAATTTCACGAATATACCAGTTGATCACCTCCTCTCAGCGTCCAGGTTTGAATTAAAGATGTCAGGGCACTACAGGAGGGTGAGAATACCTAAACGCATAAAGGACCACTTTTTGATATATAGAGAAAAAATGCTATTTTAACGCCAGGGAAGTTTGTCCATATTCAGACCTTTGTAAACGTAAGCCAAAATATTTGCATTTAACTTTTTGGTTTGTGGAGTTCTCAATACATTAAACACCAAAATCTCGTGACCGCGAGCGTTATTTTTCGCCCAGCGATATAAGTATAGGTAAATAATTTCATTTTCATTGCCTTGGAATGTCAAGCCTTCAGGTGGTTTTCTTCAAAAGCAAATGTGTTATAAAACTTAGGGAGTCTTTTCACCTTTGCGGGGAGGTAAATGAAATTTACACTTGCTTAACTCAATAAAGTAATTAAAATAACTAAATGTCTTGAATAATTCACTCAACTCTTGCTGTTGTTAATTACAACATCAACAGTTGAACTATAAATATACAACAGTTATCTCACCTGTGACGTGAAAAACCGATTTGAAACCGAGACCAAACCGACCAACTTTCATCGGATCTTTGACTTTTATACTGTCACAGAGCATCCTGATACCTTTCCAGTCCTCTTTGGTGAACTCGGCGTTGTTGTAAGCGTAGAGTGCTGGGCCCTAGTGGACATTAATTAAAGTGATCTATGTTATGAGAATGTATCAATGAAACCGTTCTAGATTAAAGTTGTAGATGTAGAACACCATGCGTAGAAAACCACTGCCCAGAGCCGACTTTTTGACTTGAGGACTTTCTTGTATATGTTCGAACAGGTAGAGTGGGCGTGCTGCCCATATCGCAGGAATGGCTTACCCTTGCCAGATTTTTTTTTGTTCAAATCTGACTTCCAGCATTATCACATTGTTTAGTCATATTCAGCCACAAGGAACTGCTCCCTGAATGGAGTGAAAACGCAATACAGTCAAACCTGTATTAAGCGGTTACCCTTGAGGAATGGCTTACTGACCGCTTAATACAAGTTGACCGTTTAATACTGGTTTGACAAACCTAAGAATTTTTCAAGAAAATGAAGGTAGAGGAAGAGCGAAATATCTATCCCACAACAAATTCACCAGTCAACCTGTTTCCGCCTCTTCGTGTGGCAAAAAGAAGAAAGTAAAAGATCACTAAACGTCATACTCAGTGTATCTGTTGCACTAGCACGGTATGTCTTCTCAAAGTGACCGTTTGATAGAGGTGAAGACAATAAAAATTATATAACTTGTTGAGACCTTGGAAAAGGTGACCGCGACCGCTTATAAATAATAGATGTGACCACTTTTAAGCGGTCTTAATTATTGTAAAACCCTTAATTACTGTAAAACCTAGAAAATCATTTTCGGGACCGTTTAACAGAGGGTGACCGCTTATTACAGGTTCGACTGTACCAGGTAGAAAGTGCAAAAAATTATATGGCTGTCAGCTTTTTAAGGTTATATTCGCCATTGTTTGCAACTGTAGAACATGACGCCGGGAGACATTTTGTAGACGATACGTACTGAGCTGTGACTTTGACACTTGTAGTTAAGTTCTTCGGTAAGGGACAGACCGTCAGAAAATTAACGGGGGAGGGGATCAGCAGATTAACCAAACCCCCTGATAAAAAGGAAGGAGTGAGACGAAAAGACAAAAAAACTCATTCCTTCTTAGAGTTTACGACAACATTCACGATTACCTGGAACTGGCCAAGTCCTTCGCTGTGAAGTTTCTCTGTTCCATAGCTGTGTAGGTCATGGAGAAATTTCACTTGAGTTGCTCCTGCATCCTCGGCATTTTGGATGAGCTCCTAATACACACATGCACATTAATTAAAACAGAAGCAGCTTAAAGTAATCTATCACTCACACACACTTCCCCGGATATGTATGAACTTAACCTTATAGCATCTCAGTCTTGTATGATATCACTGATAATTTCATCTTGATTTTTTGCCGATTGATTAAATCTTATCTCGTCTCACCATAGGTAACCCAGGCTCACTTTTTGTGTCACGTACGGGTTTCATAACATGAGTAAATATAGAGAACATATGGGGCAAAGTTTAGGTCCGGGAATTTGCTAGAAATTGGAAATAAAAATCGATGATAGTCTGCTTCATCTTTTCTACAGAGTATAGTGGCAAGGTAGGAGACTGACGGCAGTGTCGCGGCTCCGATCGACCCCAAACCAGCACGATTTTTTTTTCGCGAAAATCGAATCCACACATGTACATTAAAACAGAAGCAGCTTAAAGTAATCTATCACTCACACACACTTACCCGGATATGTACAAAGTATGAACTTAACCTTATGGCATCTCAGTCTTGCAAGATATCACTGATAATTTCATCTTGATTTTTTGCCGATTGATTAAATCCTATCTCGTCCCACTTAGTTAACCATCATTCTAACATCCATTGTCTCATCTGAACCCATCTCATATTTTTTCTGTTCGTCTCTCCTTCGCAAAATAATCGTAAATCCGATTTCACGCCGGCTCACGTGTTCACTTCATCTCATCTTTTCCCATTATTCCATCCCATGTCTTCGAGTTTCGTCGCATGTACCTCATTCAGAATCTTCCATTCCTTTGTCATCCCATCTTATCCGTCTAGTCACATCTGATCTCACTGTTCATATCTCATTACGTTATTCTCAACCGATGCCTATCTTATCTTTTTTTGTTATCCTTGTTAGATGTTCCCAACGTCTGAAGGTACTCAGTCAGAAAACGGTAAAGGCGGAAAGGAATTATACCTCTTTATAGTCAGACAATAAAGCTTCTTTAAGTCTTTACATTTCTTACCTTTAATATCTGTCCATCGTCAGGGTACTGATCTAGGATGGTCTTCAACTGCTGGATCAGCGATGGCTGAATGAGATTAAATCCGTCATCATCTTCGTCCACTAGAATTCAAAATACTTTGATTTTTTTTCTTAAAAGAAAAGAAATTGATGGAACATCTAGATAGCAAGAGGCTCCCATGCATTTTAATAGGCCAAGTCATACGACGTTCCCACAAAAATCAAGGCCACGTTTACACCAGATCATCTGTAAGCCCATACATGCGTATTCCTTTAACCACTGTTCACACCGACGATTCTACCCTACTTTCAGCTGAGATTGTGACGTTTCAAATAAATAAGGTTCCGCGCTCGATGTAATACCCCCGTTGTTAAAAGTATTTGGAAGACAAATTTTCAACTTGCCCATGTTAAGAGATTTAAGGCGCCGTTGCTGAGTGTTTGAGAGGCTTACAAATTCATCATCATACAGCTATTTTGAGAAAAGTCGGAAAAAATGTGCATGCGGCAATCTCGAAAGGTAATATGGGATATGATCACTACACTCAGTGTTACTAGCTGTCGGACCTACTTTTGTTACTTTCCTTTAGTACTCGAAAACATAAGTTCCTCTCATGAAATTCTTTCAAGTTACTAATCTTTGAAGAACAGTGAACTCAAAACCACCTACAATACTTTTCGGGATTGTCGAGTGCACTTTTTCTGACAACCTTTCTCCAAATAGCTGTTTTCTACATGTTAGACCTTTTTTGTTACCTTTAGAGGGGGAAAATCAAAACCAAGGGCCAACCTAGAAAAAGCTGTGGTTTGAACAACCCTTTCAGAGACATGTTGCATGTAAAAATTATTTCAAATATTGTTACTCACTCGTTCACGGCGTTCGCTCACAAGAATGCATTAAAACATCTAGGAACGGAACAAAGTTCACAATCAGAACTTTAAACTCGCAAAAAATAATATAGTTCCCTTGCACTCCATCTAGAACTGATCACTCTGCTAATTGCTCACTTTCAGTCACCGATGGTGATAGAGCATGATTTACAGCTGTTACTTCTAAACAGGCGTAGGTGACAAGGGAAAACTGATTTATTCGTTGAGGCTGTTACACATACTCGATGGCGACAGGGTATAAAACAATGCCTTGCTTATCATTCCAACGGGCGAGGCTAGCTAGGTTGCGCTTACCATTTGTGCTGCAATTTCCGTGAAAATCAAATTCTTCGTCAATAGTGGTACCGGAATTTTTTTTGTCGCACCAAAAACAGTGAAAAATAGCAAGAGGTAAACAAAGGAAGACAATGGAATGGAATTGCTGCGTAATAGTGCTTAGTATTCTACTACCTATTTCACGGGTCAGATAAAATCACCAGATAGTCACATACTGTAGAAATGTGCACCACCAACAACGAAAGGTCGTAACTTTGACTTTAGAAAAACACCAAAAAAGGTAATAGCAAATTACTGAATCAGTTAACAACACCTTTCAAGAAAGGAAGCTGGTAAAATCCCCACTTTTTTTCTGTGCGAATACAGATAGCTTTCGTTGCAAGCACGTGTGAATAAATGCGCGCGATAATACGATTCTCGCGAGTGGTAAAGGGGAGTGTCTCCTCGCGCGCCTTAATTTTTCTTTTATGCCATTAATTTCTGGCCCAACCGTCACGCAAGCCACAATACACACAGCCCGGGGAAATACCAAATAAAAGTGGCTTTTCAGCATTACACTCCAATAATTTTACATTCACCATATCAACTAGGGTTAAATACATTCTATATGCTTGAACTTTTGAGCATTATGCTCTTGAGCGTCACCATTAAAACAACAGCATGCGCATTATGCCTAAGATCAAGCTCGAGAAGTAGAATTATGCTCGACTGGTCTTGGCTATATTTGATGCCCTTTTCCATCACTGCAGCCAAAAAAAATACTTCATAACTTTGAAAGACAATAGTCAGGGTAACAGAGCTTGATCCTAGCTGAACTGGCAGCCATGAAGGACAGACAAATTGTTGGTTTTCACATGACGTCACTAAAATTCAAACTAAAAAGCTATCCTTCCTACCGAGATTTTACTTTCACGATGCATTAGAGCAGCTGAAAACTAATTGTCAAACAAATTTTCGCTTTAAAAGGGTTCTTGGTTTTGTGATAGAGTACGCTTGAATTTCTAAGCTTTTGCGTGACGCGGCATTTACATGACGGCCAAGAGAGCTGTCATGTGGGTTAAAAAATGACTTATTTCAGGAAATTTTGCCATCTAAACAGTTCATGTACTGGAAAAAGTATTATTTTAATGTTTATCAGTTTCTCGAAGAATAAATTCACGCTTTTGTAGCAAAACTCGGTAACAGATGTTTCTGTTGGTTTCCGTCCGCCATGTTGGAGCTCATCCAGGTGAGCACCAGCATGGCGTCTCCATACAGATCTCTATAAATTTGGGTAAAACATTTCTTCGGATATCTCGTATACGAAATATTCCTCTGACCTGAATCTTGGCGAGGGTCTTTGTATATGTACCTCCTTTCATTTCCCAGATTCTGGACTTTATCTATTGAATGGTTTTGATTTTTATTTTCATTGGCGTGACACTGAAAACCAGCAATAGCAAGCCTTAACGCCTTGAAACATGCCTTGAAGTAGCAACTTAGCCTTTGAGTATATTGAATCCTTACTAAAGGCACTTGAAAGCGAAAAAAATTCTTATTACAGTTATGGAAATATTAATTTTTATCATCACTATTATTCTCTATATGGTGAAAAAATGCCCATTTTGCCTGCATTATGCTCCATGGTCGAACTATAGCATTATGCCCAAAATTATGCGGCATAATCAGTGTAACCAACCCTAATATCAACTGGCTTTTTATTAATATTCATCAACTGTTTTCACAGAAAATTCTCGCTTTGGTTCTTTCTCAGAAGACAAGAATTCCTGGTAAACCGGAGGCTGTTCAGAGAAAAATCGACCCAGGTTCAGCGACAACAAATAATCGATTCAGTATTTCTCAGAATCGAAAACTGTAATGTAATCTATTTAAGACTGAAACACAGTGCCCGGCCTGTTTCTGTTTTCTGCTATTAAAAGTAAATTTTCTTTTTTCCTCCCTTCTTCCCTTTACTTTTTTTTAAGAATTTAAACAAAGCTGAAATTTTTGCTGCATTTTGACCTTAAATTAAACCCAGCAATGTTTAAATTTCCCTGCAAAATTAATATCGCTAAACTTGGTATGGGATGTGGCTCAGTTTCATCCTCTGATCAAATGTCATGCGTACTGCCATAGTGACATTATTATTCCCGGCTACAGATAAACATAAAGGCCGATACACACGAGTGGTTTTGGGCCCGGAGTATGCTCCAAGGGCACGCTCCGGGAGCAAAGTGTGTACCAACGATTCCATGGGTATACTTCATCCTCGGGAGCAGAAAATGCTCCACGATATTTGACCGGTTAAATATTTGGGAGCAAGCTCCCGGGGCAAATTGAGCGAACTTGAAAACGCTCCCTCGTGTGTACTGACACTTTTTGTTGCGCGTCGATTAATATGGCAAATGTTACACATTAACCAATCAAATTAGGAATATCAGCTTATCCCACACCAAGTTTCTTTCGTTTGCTCCCTCGTGTGTACCATAACATGGAGCAAGCTCCCGCAGTATGACCCCTCGTGTGTACTGACACGTGCAAAATGAGCCTGGAGCATGCTCCGCGAGCAAAACTCCTCGTGTGTATCGGCCTTAACAAGCAACCTTTGTATCTCTTCCTTATTTCAGACGTTTCTCGGCGCCTGGTACGGAAGTAGTGGGAATTATATAAAAAAATAATAATAACTGGCAATCTAAATCTTACACTATTTTGCGGTTTAGAAACAGTTCCAACTAAACGTAGACTGTGATGATAAGACGGCAGAGTTTAAATTCTTCTTATATTTTGTACGTGTGTCAAAAAGCCGCCGCTGATTACCGGGACCCAGCCTTCTCCGAAGGCGGGAACCGGTCTTAAAATGCAGACGGTCCGTTTTTTCAACGTTACATTGTTAGGGATATATCGCTGACTGAGATATATCGCTGGCTCGTTACTTTGGCTCGCTCATTGAAATCTTATCCGCCATTTTAAAAAGCACTGCAGGGCAGGCATGGAGGACATTCAAGAGAAAGATTGTAGCTTTTTGTTCCCCAACCTTTACTATGGACTAGTTTATGGGCGAAAATTTAAGAGTGAATATTTGGAGAGACAAATTTACGAGCGATCACTTAAGAGTGAGCCTTCCATCGTGAAACTTATCGAGAAGAGCGACTTATCAAAGCTATCTACATTGAGTGAACCTTCCATCGTGAAATTTATCGAGAATCAAAGCGAACACTTATCAAAGCTAACTTTATATCATCTTAAAAAAACGTGCTACAAGGCGATCTAGACGTGCTCGTGAACCGAGCAGAATTCCATTGCTATTTCTAAGAGGTCTCAACAAGAAGAATAGCATGTTGAAGAAATTTGTCTTCAAAAAGATTTCAACGATTGAGGTGTTCAAAGCTCCATCGCTATCATGTTAATAAGGTGAGAAAACTTTGAGAAAACTTTATCATGCACGATATAAATGTAATAACAAACGCGATCCAAAGATAATTAACTTAAATAAAATGGCTATACCCAAGAAAGCTTATTTGTTGTCTTTCTTTAGCAGGCATTATCACAGGATAATGAAACTAAAATGTAAAGCACATCGATATTTATCACTGTGTTCTTGCAATTGTGTGAGTCATATGACCAATTATGTGAATTTCAAACTAAGTAAAGATGTTGAGAAGAATCCAGGACCTACTCAATACAACACTGATCATCATGAAGTAATAATTAGACCTTTTATGCAAAATCACAGCTCAACAATGCAGTTGACCTCTCCTATTTCCTCTGAGAATTTGATGCAGTCAAGATTAGGTGACCTTGGTTTACAATCAATAGATGTTGGCGGTGCAGGTGATTGTTTCTTTAGATCTGTATCACATTAATTATATATATGGCAATAGCAACCATCATATGCGTATACGTACTGCTGGAGTTCAATTTATGAGAGACAACCCAGAGAGATTTATTGAGAGCAATCCCGAAAATTCATGGCTAAGATATCAGAATAATATGTGTATTCAAGGTACCTGGGCTGATGCACTTATCATTCAAGCAGTTGCAGATGCATTAAATGTTACTATACAAATAGTAGAATCTAATCAAGGCTGTGCACCACTTACTACTGTTTACCCAGTTCAGGAAAGAAATACTTCCTCTACAATTACTATAGGTCATATTGATGAATGCCACTATATATGTATCAACGACTGCCTTACAATCAAATGCCTCCATTTCAATGTGCAATGAATTAACAAAATTAATGATACTCTGTCATCAATAAATAAGCATTTTATTATGTCCATATATGCAGTTTGTTTCTCTGTCATCAAATCATGCACTTACTGGGATTCTTCAACACTACAGGCTCTCCATGAACATGCATGTTTGTTCTATGAGAAGTGTAATGTAAACCGTGTAGGCAAAATGCCTAGTAATATAACAATCTATGATGCAGAAATCAAAACAAAATACTCACACTTGAATCAGGGCTCTTTAACACAGTGTTATCTTGTTCAGAGTAAGTATTAGCCTCCACAGAGGAGGGGGAGGGGTGCCAGAGGTTAACTATATCTATGCAATCCCGTGTCCCACTGGGCCCCGGTAAGTTCCACGTAGTGGTTCTTGTTAGATTAAGTTCAGAGTCACCAACTAACGAATAAGAAGAATCCTGCAGGCGTCGCCTGCGTGCGGCCGATTTAATCTATTTCTTTTGTTGCACGCGGAGAAAGAGATGGTCGGCGATACAATATCGCTTATCGTGTTCAATCTCGCTCTCAGAGTATTCATTTTGAATAAATTCTGAACAAATAATAACCGCTATGTCTGCGCCTTTACCTCCTTAGGTTGAATGGCCTGTGACAACTCTGTCTTTTGAAGAGTACATATTAGACATATTTATTTAGAACATTCTTTGCCTACATCTTTTAAGAAAGAAATGTTGCAAATTATTTCGCAAGATTTGATTTTTTCAAGCAGCTGTGGCTATCTTGCGTTATCTGACCACAACATATTAAGACAGCGGTTCGGGGTAGTAGTTACGTACCTTTCCGCGTGCAGCAAAGCACGTCTGCACACAGGCTGTATCGGCCTTATAGCTAAACTTTGGCGACTGAAGCCAAAGGCGTTTAAAGTTTCGGCACTGGGCAACAAGGTAGACGAAGGATGAAAAGTAATAAACGGGAAAAAAATTAATGCCGGCGGGGCTGCTCAAGTCACCGAAAGCAGCTGCTACTAGTTTCGCACTTTGTCAGACCTTCTTCAAAATATCTCGCCAATATTGAGATGCAAAACCTTAAACAAAGCAGCAGATTTACAACCATTAAAGGATTTTTGCACAAAATCTGTCGACCCACAATATACACCCAGCTGCGATAAACCAGACTAATATTTCTACAACGCTTAGGTCAAGGAAATAAAAAACCAACCGCGGTGATTTCCATATTTCACAGATTTCAAAAAAGCCGATTCTTAAGTTTGCGCCGGCTATACAATTGCATGCCATGTAAATAACTCTTTTACCGACATTACCTTTAATTGTGCGTGAATTCCATTTACTTGGTCGAAGAATTTAAGCCAGCTAAGCTTCGAAGTCCTAACATGCCGATTTCTCGGTGGACGTAAAGACTAAACACCCCGAGTTTCTTCGAATTTAATGATCACGCGAGGTCACATGGTCAAGTTAGTGTTTCTCGGAAACTGGGCGGAATTGCCATGACATCAAAGTACCCTTGGGGACAACGGAGTTCAACGAAACGTCTGACTGTTGGTCGACGCAAATCAATTTATTGGTCAAAATACCACTGAATCGCAATGGAGTTTTATTTTCGCCGACAGTACGCTGTACAATGTCTCGATCAAGCAATTTTCCAAGCTTTGTCTTTATGATGCACCTATCAATGGTTTGCCCCAGGATAGGGGGAGGGGGGAGGGCCAACCCACGGGAATTAGACTTAGTGAAGCGCACGTCAAATGCACTTTCGGGAGTATAGATCTAGAATGTGTGTTAACTTGCCAGCCACGCTAATTATCTAGCTGGAATATGTCTTCTACACTTGGGGAAATGCACAAAATTTGTAGGTAACATTATTTTGTCACTAGGTAATTACTCTTTTGAGACGCTCAGTGCCGCAATAAAGACTGTTGTGAGTGCCTATTAGTTCGCCCCGGGGGTGAGAATTTGACAAATTTCCCGTGGGTTGAGCAACCCCCGCCCCCCTCCAAATCCTGGGGCAGACCATTGATCGATGCATAACAGCACTGTTTTTCCTTCAGTCATGGCAACTTCAAGTTTACGCTGGTGAGTGGGTTTTTTTAGTCTGTGACAATCTTTTATAATCAAGTTTGATAATATTACACCCAATAAGAACGTGAGCTTTTTAGTAAGGGGGTGTTTACATGACACTCGGGGCGACTTTCGCGCCGCGACGAGTTCACTCTGGTTCCCTCTCATGGCTCTACATTTGTTTACATGATACCACCACAAAAAGGCATGCCGGCGCGAGTCGCCCCGGCGTGAGTTCACTCCGGTTGTCGCACCGGGGCGAGAATTTCACTCCAGTACGAAATCTCGCAACGGTATCATGTAAACACGAAACGACCACACGTTTCGGTGTGAAATCGTAAGGGGGTGTTTACATGAGAAAACTCGCACCGGCGCGAGTTTCATACCGACATGACTTTTTGATTTCGTATCGCGTTTACATGATGACTGGGTTATTTCACATAGGATCTCGTTATTTGAAGGTACACTTCATGTTGATAAAATGCACGTATGATTCAAAATCGCAAACATTAGACCGATTTCACACCGAAATGGGTGGTCGTTTCGTGTTTACATGATACCGTTGCGAGATTTCGTACTGGAGTGAAATTCTCGCCCCGGTGCGACAACCGGAGTGAACTCACCCCGGGGCGGCTCGCGCCGGCATGACTTTTTGTGGTGGTATCATGTAAACAAATGTAGAGCCATGAGAGGGAACCGGAGTGAACTCGTCGCGGCGCGAAAGTCGCCCTGGTGTCATGTAAACACCCCCTAAGTTGCAGAACTACTTCATTGGTCTGCAACACGATCTAAATTTCATTGTTTTTACCTTTATTTTTGCTATTGCTTTGTTTTCATGGCATTGTTACAGTTTATACTTAGTTTATTAAACTTCTGCAAAAAAATGAAAATAATAACAATGGTAATAATAATAATAGTAAAAATAATCAATCACCTCTGGTGTTAGGATACTTCCTAACTATATCATAGCCTGCAGAATAGGAGTTTTTTTTTCGTTTCACGTTATTAACTATTGACGACAAGCGTAAAGCAGGTGTGGAGTGCAAGAAACCTGTCGCGCGAATTATGTCATCACCCATGGCGACCTTGCTATCTCTTTATTTCGTTGCTCAATCTTGCTTCATTAAAGCTACTGAAGATATCAATGGCTGAGGTATCCTTTAATAGAAATTCATCTGAAATTTATCATAGAATACATTTCAATTAGCCTTTGCTGCTACTGTTGTTCATTTTAAATGAGAATCGCATTTGCAAAGCAGAGCACTTGGAATCAGTGGCATCTTAAAGGCTTAGAAAATTATTGTTCGTGATTACATACAGGCAAAATAAATGTATCTACTGCATAGCTCGTCACACTCGGCAGTACGTGCGTGGTCAAGTGCGCTGTAGAATTTAACATTCTCGTTCATTCTGGAAACTGTGCGTGCTTTTCCTATTTGCCGATGTCACTTACACCTGTCTAACTCTTTAATAACCCAACAATACTCGTGTGAATCAGTACGCTTTGATTTTGGCAATCCTAATATATAGATTTAGCCAGGGCTAATAGCGAACCTCTCGATAATATTTATAGTTTGGTCAAACAAAATATAAAATCGTGTAATGCTAAGCGGCGAAGCCATGCAACGCCAGAAAACGGTGAAAAACAATAATAGGTCTAATTAGCAAAAGCAACTTTGCACGTGCAGAACACTTTTTTACAAGAGGCGGTTGGCTATGCGATTTCCTGCCAAAATAATCTCGAGTTGCATTTGGGTTACCATACCTGTTGATTGAGTTATTTTACATTGGTATGCCTGTGTGCGAACGGACGCTCTCTCGGTGTACGGTCACGTGATTACCAAATTTTCTCGGATGGGTAGATTTCTTCATTTTCTTACCCATGGTGCTCCGCTATAATGCATAAAATTTCCGGCATTGCAGAATGTTTTGTGCACAACCGCTGTATAACATTAGATCACGAGCGGTCGTCTTTCCTTCATCAGAGCCACGAAAGGCGAGTGAAAAAAGTAATATTATGCACATTAATGATAAAAAGGAGGAGATCTTGGGCCGGTGAGCCTCGCTGGGGCTTAAGCTTTGCCGCTGTCACCTTCGTGTGTCCTCGATCTACTGCGACTCAAAAGAAAGATAAGAGACAGTTCGCAGTCTGGAATAAAATCAAAATTTTCTCGTTGATTTTTTCTTTTCGAGGACAAGTGAAACTCAAAAAGCAACAAATCATGCAAAGATTGTGTTGAGGATGGGGTGAGGTATTATTAAAATATACAGCTATTTCGAGAAAGTTTGTCGGAAAAAGTGCACGCGACAATCCCGAAAGGCATTGTGGGTGGTTTTGAGTTCACTGTTCTTCAGAGAAATTTGAAAGAATTGGCACGAAAGGCCATGAAAAATGTGTTTGCGAGTGCTAACTGAAAGCAACAAAAGTAGGTTCGACAGCTACAGTCACCAGGAACAGTGTATAGATTATATCCCATATTACCTTTAGGGATTGTCGCGTGCACATTTTTTCCGACAACCTTTCTCGAAATAGCTGTTGTTACGTACCGAAGTGTGACAACTAGCAGTTACCTTTTTTAACTATTATTTATTTAATCATACACTGTTATAGTTACTAAGGTTAAAGGTTAAGTTAAGCAGTTCGTAAAGCAGGCAGGCTTACTGTCTTTCATGGCCATACAGGAACAACTGTCAACTCAACTGACTTGAGACACTAATGCTTGACTTTCTTGATTATTTCACTGGATCCTTTCCACTCATTGGCTTTTCTGTGTTCACAAACTCGTCCGGGAAACTTCATCATGAACTCTTTATCTTCTCTTTTCTGCGATCGTCTCTTTCTTTTCTCTTGATATAGCAATGTCCAAGGTTATAGCTCCTCCATAAGTATAGCAGTTGATTATAGCTTTCTCACAGTATAGCATCCATAGCTGATAAGCTCAATCACAACTAGCCACGAGGGAAAACCCTCGGGCACACAACAACACCTTGATACTTGGAAGCCTAGTTTTATACTTTGTCTTTAAACATCTAGAACGTTCCAATACTATTTATAGTGTATTACAACATCTACTATTTGCGGAAACTGCTGAGTCACATTACAGATATTTCTGGAATATTACAGATTATAAGATAATTCTAGAAAAGTCTGGAATTGCATGACGGATAAACTAAAAATAATTCTGATCCTCATAACAATTTATTCTCATGGGTACTACAGTAGTCCTGAGAGAAATTGAAGATAATGCAAAATTTTTGGCGGGGCAAACAAGGTGCATTATGGGAGATGGGAATTGAACCTCATTAGTGTGCGATTTGCAGAGATAACTCTTCACTCCATATTGGTTTTGAAAGAAACTGCATTCTGATTGTGAAAATGTATTCTGATACAAGTTCTTTTTTAGTGTGCATATTGTGAAAAGAAGAAAGTATGCATGGAGTTTGATTTGGTCAAGGACACTTTAAACAAAGCTTGCGAGGGTCAGGGCTGGAAATATGAACAGTGTGTTGGTGAGTAGAGTGATTTGAAATATCATCATAATCTTTAATTTTAGTCTAAAACTCAGTGGCACCTTTAGTTTAGAAGAGGGAGAGGGTTTGGGAGAAGTGGCTCGCAGTAAAGGAGGGTGTGCGAACCTCACGGAGGCAAGGGGCATTGAGCATTATGGTTTATCTGGCCTTAATGAGTCATTTTTCGTTTTTTTTTTTGTTGCTGTTATGCGGGTTTGTTCTTCCTGGTTTTATTCGCTGTTGTCGCGTTTCCGCTAGCGCTTTCCACTCAACCAATATAATTCAAACCCGTTCGACGATCCTCAATCATATACTGCCTGTAAACATTTTCAATAATGAATACCGGACAATATGGGGACTGGATTTGCGAACGTGAATGTTCCTTGTCGATAGTGTGAGCAGGCGAATGGTACCGTAAATTGTTGTTTGTTATAGTGACACAAAAACAAGGGAAACCTTTCCCTTCCCCTACCCGTTCTTCAACCATACTGTAGCTTTCCCTCAATTAGACCAGTTATGTACTGACTTTTGCAGCCTTGAGTAAGTTGCATTTAACTACTACCTTAATGTAATTTCGTCTCGCTGACGTCTAAAAGGTTTTTCACATCGCTGATGTGGTGGAAGATTGGTGGTCATTCTTTTGTAACTTACTAATAAA